>CAUYUJ010018467.1:17500-167500 GCA_963575745.1 Prorocentrum cordatum
TGCGCCGTCGCTCTCACCCACTCGTAGCAGCTCATCTCGGTGTCGCTGATCGCGTGGGTCTTGGCGCCTGCGTCTGCGTACTGATCGGCTGCCTGGTTGCCTGCCCAGATGCGCCTCGTGATGCCCTTTGCGCGGGCCTCCTGCTCAGTCATGTGGCTGTTGAGGTGGTGCACGCTGATGTCGTTGCGGTCGCCTCCTCGCGCACGGATCGCCTCGCCCAGCTGGTGCCACAAGTCGCCGTTCGTGCAGCCGAGCCCTGTGGTCTCCTCGCGTCGCGCCGCCCAGCCCAGGCAGGTGACCTCGCTGTCGGTCCAGAAGCTGGCCTTGCCCTCCGTGGCGTTGACGAAGCTGATCAGGCTGAAGAGCTCCGCCCTGTTGTTGGTTTGCCTCGGTCCTGGCAGTGGGCCGAATCTGGCGCCCGCGATCCCGTCGGCGTCGTCGCCCTCCTTCAGCAGCGCCCAGCCCCAGCCGCAGCGGCAGTATCTCTCGTCTGCGCTGTACTCGCCTCCTGAGCCGTCGCCGCAGCCCGTGATCTCGCCGCCGTCGCTGGCGGAGAGCCTGTTGTTGGTGATGCAGGCGCCCACGGTGTGCTCGACGTGTTGGGTGTCGCACTTGGGCGGCGTGGTCCACTTCTTGGGCGTGATGCCTCTGAGCCAGAAGGCGGGGTTCTCCTTGGCCCCCTCGATGGCCCTGCATGCCAAGCCCTCTGTCTTGCGGATGGCCTCGCAGTCGGCTCGGGCCGCACAGTGGCCCCAGATCCTGTGTGCATCATCCTCTGGTCTGCCGCACTCGCGCATGGCCTCCTCGCCGCCGAAGGTCTCGTGCCTGCGCCGCCTCGTCCAGGTGCCTGCACACGCTGCCGTGAGGAGCGCGCCGTACGTGCCGTGGTGCTCCTTCTTGGCGAGCTGGCCGAGGTGCTTCTTAAGGTCGGTCACGTCCGCGCCATATTGTAGCCCTCCGCCGTTGTGGTGCTGCGATGCCGTCTCCCACAGCTGGTCTTGGATATCCTGCAGGAGCGCGTCCACGATCTCTGTGTAGTCGCCGCCCTGCTCGTCGGTGTTGAACCTCCAGTAGTCCCCCTGCCTGTCGATCCAGACGTCTGGTCCTCTGGAGTCCCAGCCTACCTCCCACAGCAGGAGGATCAGGCTGGCCAGCGGCCCCTTGCGTGCCTGCCACCTCTTCTCTGCCCTGAGCTTGCGGAGCTGGAAGTAGATCTTCGGCCAGGCAAGCTTGACCTGTGCTCTGATGTCGGGGCTGCGGGCCCAGACCTCGAACCACGTCTTCAGCTGCGCCTTCACCGCGGTGATCGCGGGGTCGGCGCCCTCCAGCGCCAGGAACGTGGTGAGGCAGCGGCCTGGCCACGGCCTCCTCGGAGCCTGTGCGTACCTCCTCCTCGCCTTCTGCCGCGCCCAGGGTGCCATGCCGTGCACCGTCGCGCCGTACATGTAGGAGGCCACCGCTCCTTGGTGCAGAATGCCTCTCCCCCGCCGCAGCCTGAGCCTCCTGAGCTTCTTGCCCACGTGGCCGCAGCGCGTGAAGGCGTGCTTCGTCCTCTTTCTGTGGGTGCCCCTTTTCAGCGTGCCTCTTGCGCCTCGGTCAATCCCCAGGTCGCGGCCCTCAGTGACGGCCTGGACGGGGAGGTTCACCTTGCGCAGCGCCTGCTGTGGTGGTGCGGTAGTTGGTGCTGAAGATGTCGGTCTTGTCCGCGAGCGAGAGTCCCTGTGCTCGTAGACCGTCGCGCAGCCCCACCGTGACCGCCGTCAGCTCCTGCTCGACTGCCTCTGCGCTGCCCAGGATGCGGATGCTGATGTCGTCGAACCAGGCCCTCGGCAGCGGCGTGGGCAGCGCCTGAGAGGCCTCCAGCAGCCTGCCGATGACGGAGTAGACCACCGTCTTGGCCAGGTTGTTGGAGTGCCTCGAGCCTGCCAGCAGCGACCTGTCTGCCCAGGTAGGTGTCGAGAAGGCACCTTTCCACCGCAGCACCCTCGTGGCTGAGTGCTGCAGCAGCATCATCGCCAGCAGGCGGGGGCGGAAGTCCATCCTCAGGCCCGCCTCGATCACGCAGTCGAGCTGAAGGCTGTCGTAGAACTTCTCGATGTCCGCGAGCAGGTTGTCGTGGAACAGCTGGAGCGCGTCGCAGCACTCGTCGCTGATGACTCTCCTCATCGCCTCGCGCAGGCAGCTGTTGCCCGCCACGGCGGCGTCCCATTCTCTCTCCTGCTGCTTGGCCCAGCGCCTCACCGCGGGCCTGTGGAGCAACTCCCAGCAGCGCACCATCTGCGGCAGCAGGGCGAGGGCCCTATCGCCCTTGGCTGGCTTGGGCGTGAGCATCACGATCTCGCACAGCAGCCGCCACGGCCATGCGAGCGCCTGCTCGCATGAGTTGAAGAACTCGACGATCCTCTGGCGGCCTTCGGGCGGCAGCCTGCGGATGTCGGAGCACACCAACATGTCAATGCCCTTGCCCTTGTCGGGCTCTCCTCTGAGGGCCTCGTCTAGGTCCTCGAGCGTCCATTCTGGGGCCGCCTCCGCACGTGCACGCTCCCGTAGTCGCTGGAAAACTTCGGTGTGCTGCTCGTGCTTGAGTCGGTCGCACTTCCAGATGTCCTGGAACGCCTTCGCTTTCTCGTCGACTATCTTGGTGGGGCAGTCCAGTACCCCATCATGAGTAACAACCTCCTCCTCGCGCCTGGGCGGTGGCTTCGCGATGCGGTGCAGCACGCCGACGTCTTTTTCAGCCAGCGCAAGCCACTGTCCGAAGGCCCGCGTATTCTCTTGGAGGTCCCTCTTGAGTGCGAGCCGCTTCTCCTGCTCCGCCTGCTGCGCCATGCCAAGGATCACGTCGGTGTCGACCTTGCTTAAGTCTGTCAGCCTCGCTCTCCAGATCTCTCGGTGTAGCTTCGCCGTGTCCGATGCCTGGTCGCTGGTGTTCGGGAGGCCGTCGTAGGCAAGGTGTCTGCCTGCGGCCTCTAAGTGCAGCTGCTGCCTCACGTCCCTGTTCTTCTTGCGCAGCCTCGCCAGCAAGGACAGGGTGTTCTCGGCTCTGCTCCACCAGTCAGCTCTGCGGTTTGCATACCGCTCTCTCCTCTCGTGCTTCTCTTTGCCTTTGCGCATGGTGAATGCTCTCGGGTCACCTCTGCCGCAGTACTTCGCTCGGTCCAGGGGGTCGATGCGGTAAGCCATGCAGTAGAAGTGCTCCATCGTGTTCATGATGGAGGAGAAACTCAGGCTGAGGTCCCTGGAGGCTTGCGTGGTCGCTTGATACGCGGCGCACTTGGTGATGTACTCTGGGGCCTCTTTCTCCACGGGTGCCTCAGCAGCCATTTCCATCATCTCCCAGAGCTCTCCCATCTCGGTCGTGTCTTCGCCTCTAGTTTCGAGCCGTGGCGACGTTGAACCCACCCACGGCGGTGCCGTAGCGGGATTTGCGCTCTGACTCCCGTCGGTGTTGATGTGGCGCTGTGGCGACGCTGAGCCCCCCGTCGGCTCGAGGAGCACCGAGGGGGGTCTTGCATTCTGACGCCCGACGGTGTCGAAGGTGTGGCGTGCGTTCTGACTGCCAGTGCCCACCATCGGTTCGAAGAGCGCCGAGGTGGGACTTGCGATCTGACGCCCGTCGGTGTCGATGTTGAGGCGTGCGTTCTGACTGCCAGTGCCCACCGTCGGTTCGAGGAGCGCCGGGGTGGGTCTTGCGATCTGACGCCGGGTGGGGTCGAAGATGCTTTCGCCAGAGTTTGCAAAACTTACGCGCGACGATGAACCCACGGACGGCTCGAGGCGCACCGTCGTGGGATTTGAAGCGTTCTGACTCACTGGCGACGTGTAGCTCGGCTCCAGGTCCTGGCCGAACTCGTCGCACATCCTGATTGCCTCGGCCTCGTCCTCGGGGTCCAGGTCGGCGAACACGTCGACCTCATCGTCGTCCATTTGGTGCCTGCACTCCTCGTGCACGTGGGCCTCTGCGCCGTCTCTGCCTGGTCCCCCGTGCCCGCCCAGAGACTCTAGGCCGACGGAGCAGGGGGGGCGAGGTGGGGACGGGGGCCTGGGCGCCGCGCCCTGGCCGACCTCGTCGTGCACGGTGGTCGGGAAGCTGGCCCAGCCTGCGACTGGGGAGAGTGCCTCCCAGCGCTCGTCGTCCAGCTCCTCCACGTGCTTGCCGCCGATCGCCATGGTCTGGGATCCAGCAGCGGTGGCCTCGGCCTCCTCTTTGGCCTTGGCCTGCAGTCGTCTCTTAGTTCTCTTGCTCTGCGGGTTGGGCGCCTTGCCCTTCCGCGGCGGGTGCGGGAACGCCTTCGGCAGGTTGAGCGTCCTACACTGCGTCGCGAGTCCCTGTCCTCGAATTGTGAACTTCAGTCCGATGTGTGGCTTCCACGGTACGTCGTAGACGCCTTCGACTCCTGCGATCAGCTTGCTGCCTGCGTCGTTCGTCATCGCGAAGTCGATGTGGGAGGGCTCCTGCTCCGCGAGGAAGCAGGTGTGCTGGTCCTCAGGCAATGAGATGATGGCGCTCGCGCCCATCACCTTTGGCCAGCCCGTCGCCCAGAACGTCTTCGGGTCTGTGTTGAAGTCGCCGCACACCACCCACGCCCCTTGCAGCGTCTTGAGGAACGCGGCGAGCGCGGTGAGCTTGCGGCTGTTGATGCCGTCGGTCAGCGACCTGTTGCAGTCCAGGTACAGGCTGACGACGGTGAGCGTAGTGCCCTTCAGGTGCCAGGTGACTGGTGTCCAGTCGCACATGTCGAAGCCTTCTGCTCGGTCGGCGCCTCGTCGAACGTCAGCTGTGGCATTCGAGACCTGCCGAGCTCTGGCCAAGTGTCTGAAGCTGGTGACGCGCAAGTGCCCCTTGGAGATGACAGCCGTGCCCCCGCAGCAGCCTTTCTCCGAGCGCGTACTAGCTCTCGCCGCGGTGCAAGTAGCCCTGAACCCCATTTTGCAAAGGTCCTGCTCCGCGTCGTCTAACTGTGAGCGCGGTACGTGCATCTCTTGCAGCGCCAGCATGTCGAAGCCGTTGCCTCCGATGCCCTGCTGCAGCAACCACAGCCGTGCTGTGGGTCCCCAGGTCGAGATGTTGGCGCAGAAGAGGGTGCGCTCATGGGCGGTGGCGTCGCCAACGAGATGCCGCCGTCGCCCTCGCGCGCGCCCCTAGTGCGTCGTGGGGCTGGTGGCCCCCGTCGCACTCTGCGCCGCCGCCGCACGCCTGCTGGCCAGGAAAGCCTCCTCGGCGGCGCCCTGGGCGGGGCTTGCGGCATCTGGTGCCGCCGCCGCAGCCGCTGGGGGCGCTGCCTCGGGGGGCCTCGGGCCTGGCGCTGCAGGTTCTCCAGTGGCCAGCTTCCTCTTCTTGGCCTCCTGCTTGATCACCTGCCGCTTCTCGATCGCGGCTGCTTTGGCTTTCGCCAGGTGCTCGCGCAGGTGGCCCTGGAACTGCTTAGCGTTGTCCTGCATCTGCTTGACGACCTGGGCCTTAGCCTCCTCGACTTGCTTCTTAGCTTCCTCATCTAAGTCGTCGTCGTCCAGCGCGAACTCCTTACTGATGTCCGCTGCCAGCGGTCCTTCGGTCAGCTCGTCAAGCTGTCCCGACACCAGCTGCTCGATGATGCCCGCCGTGGGAGCCTGCTTTCCCTCCTGGTGGATCGCATCGCACTCCGCTTCGGCCTGCAAGACTGCGCTGGCCTTCTCCTCCAGCAGCTCGCGCGCCTTGCGCGCCTCCTCCTCTGCTTTCTGCTTCGCCGCGAACGCCTGCGAGTACTGCCGCTGCGCCGTCTGCAGTGCTCGCGCTGCGGCTGCCATCCTCTCAGCTCTCGGCTTCTGCGGGGCCGTCGGCTTGGCCGACTGCAGGGCCGATGTCGCCACCTCGATCTGCTTGGTGATCGTCTCGCTGCCCTCGATCTGCAACTGGCCGAGGGAGGCGGTGATGAGCTGCAGCGCCTGCGCCAGCTGCTCGGGGCCCCGTTTTGTTTTTTTTTTTTTTTTTTTTTTTTTTTTTTTTTTTTTTTTGTTTTTTTTTTTTTTTTTTTTTTTTTTTTTTTGGTTTTTTTTTTGGTTTTTTTTTTTTTTTTTTTTTTTATGTTTTTTTTTTTTTTTTTATTTTTTTTTTTTTTTTTTTTTTTTTTTTTTTTTTTTTTTTTTTTTATTTTTTTTTTTTTTTTTTTTTTTTTTTTTTTTTTTTTTTTTTTTTTTTTTTTTTTTTTTTTTTTTTTTTTTTTTTTTTTTTTTTTTTTTTTTTTATTTTTTTTTGTTTTTTTGTTTTTTTGGCCCTGGCCGCTGCCTGCTGCACTCCGCCTCCCAGCGCTGGCGCTGCTGCCGCACCTCCTCCTGGTCGCCGCCTACCCCGTGGGCCCTTGGGCTCTTCGCTATGGCAACATCTTTTGCAGATCCCGCAGCGGTAGTCCATAGCCTCCAACTATGATTCCACCACCACTGTCCGCAGGACTTGCATACGGTGTAGTCGGCTGAGCGTCCCATGCTGCTGGCCGACGTCGGGGGCGTGCTGCCGTGGTGCTGGCTCAGCAGCTGGAACTGCAGCCTCGCCCTGAGGTCGCGGCGCGCCTGGGCACGCTCGCGGCGCTCTCGCCTGTGCCAGGCGGGCGAGCGCTCGCGCGTCGCCGTCCTGTCGGCGCCGCCGCCGCCTCCTCCTCGCTGGACGCGCCGCCTGGCGGCGCTGGGGGCCCCGATGGCGCGGGCCCGCGTGCGCCCGCCGCGGGGCAAACGGCACGCGCGGGGCCTCGCTGCGGAGCCACCTGAAGGAGGAGGGGGAGGGGGAGGGGGAGGAGGAGGAGGAGGAGGAGGAGGAGGAGGAGGAGGAGGAGGAGGAGGAGGAGGAGGAGGAGAGGGAGGAGGAGAGGGAGGAGGGAGGAGCGCGACGACCTGCACCTGCCCCCGAGGCAGCCCGCACGTGTGCGACCTGCGCTGTTCCCAGACCCCCTCGAATCATGACAGAAATCACAACGGAATGTTTTCAACATTCTCGGCCTCTGGGGGCCCCTACCGAGCCTCGGGACCGTCAAAAAACTGCTCAGGATGAAAAACTTGTCCCTGGAAACGGGTCGAGACCTCTGGGGATCGACGTTTTGAAAAAATCCGCCGACACTGTCGGCGTGTGTGAAGGGCTTGTCTGTTTAAGACGCCGTCTCCGTCTGACGTCGTCTCCGTCGTCCCCTTTCCCTGCACCCCCCTCCTCAAGCTTGTCAGCGAGAGAGTAATTAAGCAATGTCGGAATCGAGTCGAAGGTAGGCCCCTTCCCTTTGATCCCCTCCCCGTCGGGGGGGGGTCTCCGGAGGGGGGGTCCTTGGAGGGGTAGGGGGAGGGGTCACATACGCATTCCCCCCTGGGAGTCCCGGGACCTCAGGAAGTACCAAGACAGGCCACGAGTGCCCCAAGAGGCCCCCGAGACGGTCCAAGAGGGCACCCAATCGCCAAACGATCGATCCAACACGCTATCACGTCCTCCAGACTGCCCAAGGGGCCTCCATTACGCCCAAGAAGACTCCAAGAGTACTCCCCGGAGGTTCCCAAGAGGCGAAATTGGTTGATGTTCCTCGAATGTTTTCTATTAAACATGTTTTCGGCGTTCTCGCCTTTTTCCTCTTCCCGCCGCTCAAAGACGGCCCAAAAGGCCCCCAAGATCGCCCCAAGACGCCCAAGAGGCCACACAGAGGGCCCCAAAACAGCCCAAGAGGACCCCAAGACAGCCCAAAACAGACTGCCATAGAGGCCCCGAAGACGGCTCCACGAGCGTTCCCAGACGGGGGACCTTAACGGAAAATTCGAGCCCAGGAGGCCCCAAGAGGCTCCCAGGAGGCCCCAAGAGGCTCCCAAGAGGCCCAAAGAGGCTCACAAGAGGTCCCCAGGAAGGCCGAAGAAACCCCCACGAGGCTCCTAAGAGGTCCCCCGGAGTCTCCCATGAGGCCCCATAACTCATTCCCAGAGACCCCCGAGAGTCTTCCGAGGAGACCCCAAGAAACAGTCAGGCATCCCTGAGAACTCTGGCCCACATCAGCGTCGTCGTCGTCGTCGTCGCCGCCGCCGCCGCCGCTGTTGTCGTCGTCCCCCTTCAGGGTCGGCGGCACCTTCCGTAAGGCCTTCGCTGACGTCGGGACTCTCGGACACTGGTTCTTCTGTTTCGCGCTCCAGCCATTCGACAGGTGCCTCTGCGCCGTGCACACTGATAGCACTCGCGCACAAGGACTGCATGTTATGAGCGCGGTTTCCCATCCCCCGCCCCATCTGCCCCCGCCGCATCCGCTTTGTGCCTCAATTCGCCTCGGAGCGCCCCTCCATTGCTCTAACGCTACTTGAGTCAAGCGGCCGCAGATGAAGCAATGTGCGCCGTGCTGTGGGTTCGCGTGAACGGAAAGCCACACACCGTAAGCGAGATGGCACTTACATGCGTACATCGATGCAGGGACTCCGACTTGCATGCGCGCAAACGTGTGGACATCAACAAGCAAAACGTCCGAGTATGTACATCAATGCACATGTTTCTACGCAGGATGAAAAGAACGCTGTACCCACGCACACATCTAAACACGCAGCGGCCGGTAGGCTGCTATCTCTTGACCAGCCGGGAGCAAGCGAGTCAGACGGATCCTGGCGTGCCAAAAAACTGCGAAATGGTCCCGAACACTCGAGCACAAAACAATTCCCAATTCCTCGCAATAACATTCAATATCGAATCGGAAAATCGGATCACTCGGGACGTGCGTCGGATCGGGCCGCATCGGCGCGGAGCCCAACTCGAAGTGGATCGGCAGCTCCAGGATGCACAATCACGCCATGCAAACATCGGGCCGGTCGAAATCGAAACGGATCGATCGGATCGAAAGGGATACTGTCCTGGCGCCCACAAGACAATCCTTCGAGACCTCCAGATCTCACCAGCTCAAGCGCTGCTTGTGAAAGTTTGCAGGTCTAAGTAGCACACTGTGATGTAGAGATGGAGAACAAACAGAGAGATGTATAATGCCACAGTAAGGTACGAATCCCTGCTGGCAACGCTCGGATGTCCTTCGACACGGCGGAGTCAAAGATGTTTGCCAGCCGCGGGACGATGCTAAACTTCTCCTCGCCGGCCACGGGCGATTGTGTCAGCAAAACACCGCGGGAACGCAAACCATCACATGATATCTTGTATGGGGGTGAGTTCAGGCTTCGTGACCCAATCCAACGGAAAGAAGGGAGCAAACGATAGGCAACCAACCGTGAACAATACCCGTGCATGTCGGATTTCTGAAACACCGGCGGGGTTCAAACTTTGAAACGGTGTGGGCGTTGCTGGGGAGGCCGATTACAAGGTATGAGGGCGTGTCAAAGGCCACCTGCTTTCCGAGAATGTCTCCCCAAAGCGCCAATGCGTTCTGGAAGAAGAAGACAAGGAGGACCAATACTTGCGGGTGGCATGGGTGCAAGGAGAGAATAAGGCGGCATTGACAAGAACATATCGGCGATCCTTTTCTCCTTTTCAATGTGCTGTCCCGCGCGCGCTGTAAGCCAGAATGGAAGCGGGCGCGCGCGCGGGTTCCTATTCGAGCCGGGGCTACCGGGCAATGGACAATGTCCCTCCGCAGCTCTTTGGCCACAAGAAAGGCCAGCCGCAATGAAGCGCCAGAGCATTCACAACGCGGACTCAGCAATGGATCGATGCCCGGCACAACTCGCCAATGGCTCCGGAATCCGAGCCCGAAGGGCATGTCGAGGAACCTGAGGAGACCAATCGGCTCGTCTGTGGTCAACCCGTACGTGGGATGATATGACCATGACAGAAGTCGCAAATCGCGACGGCACCCAATGGCAGGCATACCTTAAAAACAAACTCCTTCACTAATGTGGCGTCGCCGGCCGATGTTGCTTGACACCCGGGATCCGGGTGCTGCTCGTGGGGGCCCGGCGCAGATCGTGCCCAGAGCGCGCTCAAGCAGCAGCGCTGATCGCACCTTCCATCCAGGCTCGCTCCCTGGAACGCATTCGACACACTGCATGCGTGACCGTTTGCCTTCGGCACTCACTGGTCCTTTGGACATCCTTCGGATCCCTTAAAAAAACCGTGGGGTCCTTTCGAAACCCATGGGATTCCTTAGGACATCCATCGGCTTCCTAAAGAAATCCATCGGACTCCTATGAAAGTCCACTGGGCTCTTTTGGATACCCATAAAAATCCGGAGGCGATATATTAGAGTCCATGCGAATGCTATGCGATTCGTAGGGATATGTGCGATGCCCATCCTAATCCCAAGGAGTCGATTGGATTCCTTTTAAACCTCAATCGGATCGCTTAGGACATCCATCGGAATCCTATGGGCATCCACAGGATTCCATCGGAAATCCACCGGAACCCTAAGGACATGTAAAACAATCTTCTGGGGATCCACGGGATTCCTTGGGACGCCCATAGGAATCCGATGGACATCCATTGGATGCTGTAGGAAACACATAAGAACCTGAAGGAAACCGGTCGGATTCCTGACGAAATCAATAAGGTGCCGCAGTCAACCCATTTGATGTCTTAGGACATCCATAGGAATCGTTTTTGATCTATTGATATACAAATATATGGGCCTCTCAAAGAAACCCGAAATATTCTGAAATACATCAGTAGGGTTCCCTACGACATCCATAGGAGCTCGATGGCAATCCAGAAGATTCCTCATGGCATCCGTGGGGAAAAGGAAGGATATCCATTGGATTCCCAAAGCAATCCGCCAGATCCCTTAGGGAATCAATGAGAATCCTTAGGGGAACCATAGGAATCCTTTGGACACCCATAAGGACCCAAAGGATACGCATAGGAATCCAACGGACATCTATGGGATTCAAAAGGACATCCACATGATTCGTTCGGAAAGCCATCGGGGTCCCACGGTAATCCATCGGGAGGATACCAATTGAAATACCAAAGAAATCGAATGGATTCCTTCGGATATCCGCGGACTTCCTTAGGACATCGATATGGGCCCATGTGAGATCCATTGGGCGCCTTAGGATAACCATAGGAATCGCAAGGGAAACGCATTCACCGGGTTCCGGAGGAAACCCATCGCAATCCGATGGGCAACCGTGTGATTCCTCAGGGCAGCCATTGGATTCCTGTGGACGTCCTTAGGAATCCTTGAGCAACTCATCGGGTCCATGCGGAAATCCAAAAAAAATCTGCTAACATCCAAAAGGCTCCTTCGGAAAACCCATCGGAAGCCTACACCAATCCGTGGGCTTCTTGAGAGTATACATGGGGGCCCGAAGGCCATCGACGGGATTCACTAGGACATCCAAACGCTCCCCTAGGAAACCCATTGGATGTCGATTGAAATCAATCGACTTCCTGAAGGTATCCAGGGTACTTCTAAGAAAATCGATTGGATACCCTCAGGACATCCGTAAGATTCTTTGGGACATCCATAGGAGCCATAGGACATCCATAGGATTCAATGGACGCACACGGGGATCCTTGCAGATGACGACGCTGCTGCTGATGATGATGATGATGGTGATGGATATGCTGAAGATGATGATTCCTCGCTCTTACGGCTCTTGGTGCTCGGCGAGAATTGGTTTCTCGAGTTTGCCTCAGATCTCGAGGTCCTTGGCGGTTCTCGCCATGGGTCTTTCCTCGCGCGCAACCTCGAACCACTCGCCCATTCAGGCTCGGCGCCCTCTGGGGCCGTCTTGTCGCAGGGAGCACCTCGCGAGCGCTAGCGCTACAGCCTGTGCCTTCTCGAGACTGCCGCGCTTGGGCTCGGGCGCTGCCGGGCCACTTCGCGGCGTGGTCTTGCCCTCGCTCCTGGCCATGGCCGTTGCGGAGTGGTCGTCGCTCGCGCCCTGCAGCTACTGGATCCACTCGTTGCCTCGCGCGCGCGCGCCTGGGCGACGCCGATGGGCGGCTGGCGGCCCTCGCCCCGGATCTCGCGGAAGGCGCGCTCGACCCACCTCGCCTCCCAGAGCCCGCAAGTCCAGCCATCCGCTTGGAACGTCTCGTCGCTGCTCGCAGGGCAGTCCTCGGCAGGGCCGATAGCGCCGAGCTTTCGGAGGATCCTCGCGGCGGCCTGCTCTGCGTTCTCGCGCGGCTGCTCGAGGGCGTCGCGGCGCGCGACGGCCGCGCCCGCCCCCCGCGCGGGCGCCTCGAGATGCGCGTGGCGCGCGGGGGCCTCGGTGTGCACCGCGATCAGCAGGTGCTCGGCCTTCTCGACTCTCTCGGCCCTGCTCTTCTGCTCCTTGGGCTGCTGGGCGGCGGGCTCGCTCTCGCCCTGGCCCTCTCGAGCCCGGGCGACGGCCGCCGCGGGCTCGATCGCCAGAACATTCTCGGGGGCGCCCGCGGCCCCTTTATCTCGCAGTGCAGCGCGCGCGCCGTGCCTGGCTCGAGGGCGTCGCTCTTCTTGACCTGCTCGCAGCTCATGATCGCGCGCTGCGCGGCGAGCTCGGTGCGCCCAGGCGCCCTGCCAAAAACCTCCTAGATGGGGCCCCAGATAAGCGCGGTCGGAAGATCGCGCAGCGTCGGCGACGCATCGGCGACACATCGGCCATGCATCGGCCATGCGTCGGCGACGTCGGCGACGCATCGGCGACGTCAGCGCGGAGAAAGATGGGGCCCACATCGGGCCGCATCGCCGCATCGGCGATGCGTCGGCGACGCGGCGCGACCCTCCGACCCCATGTGCTCGGATCCCATCTGGGAGTCTTAGTCCTGCGCATGCGCCAGTCTAGTTTGACCAGCTCGGGGAACTTGTAATCCTGTTGACTTCTAAAGGAATACAAGAGATTCCTTCGGAAATCCATCGGGTTCCTGCGGCAACCCGTCCGAACATTTAGGCTGAGGCTGAGGCTGAGGCAGGCTGAGGCTGAGGCCGAGGCAGGTTGAGGCTGAGGCTGAGGCAAGCAGAAGCAGGCTGAGGCTGAGGCTGAAACTGAGGAGGAGCAGGAAGAGGAGGATGAGGGAGAGTCACAGGAGGGGACACGACGGGAGGAGGGACGGAGGAGGAAGAGGGCCAGAGAAAGGTGGAAAACATGGATGAGGATGGGGAGGCGGGGGGAAGATGGGATGGGTGAGGGTGACGGGGAGGGAGCGCGACGAGGGAAGTGGAGGCACAGCAGGAAGGCACGGAGCAGGATGTGAGACGGATGGACGAGAAGGAGGAGGAGGTGGCAGAGCTGAGGGGCAACGATAGCGGGGGGGACAGGCAGAGGGGGGGAAACATCGGCCTGGAATAGGCGACACATCGCTGATAGATCGGCGATCGGCCCCACATAGCGGAACCGCACGTTCCTAAGCGAGGTGGGCTATCGGGCCCCGATCGGCGACCAATGAGGGATTCGGGGTCGATGCGTCGCCCACTAAGCCTACAGTCAGAGGGCTACCAAATGGAAGGGGATGCTCAATGATCAAACGGGCTTTCCTGGGTATGGCGAGCCCCGGCCACGAAGAGGTCCCCCGACCCAGATCTCAGGAGCGGCACGAAAACGACGGCCCCTTCCCTGGGCCCAAGGTTCAGGCGATCGAAAAATGGATAAAGGGGGCGTGGATTAGCGACGGGTCCCGTTTCCATGGGAAATCGCGGATTTCCGCCGCCGAGCGAGGCGGCACCGGCCGCATTTTGAGGAGGGCACCTCCCCCGATCCATGGATTTGACGACCGCGCGCCAGATCGCTAATCCGTGTTTGCGCGCCCCCAGAAGGTGGTCATTCTGTTAGCGTTAGGTCGGGCATGTCCCCCTACAGGCGGATTTTGGACCAAAAATTAAAGATAGTCATAAACTATCCCCAAATGATCCAAGAGGATCAGACAATCGTCCCCATATTATTTCTTTTACTATTTTTGAATATTCCTCCTTCAGAGTGACGTGCCCGACATAATGTTGGCGCCTGGACTGCGTTCCCCCCCTCCCCATCGCTGCCCCCGAAGAGAGAGAGATAGAGAGAGAGAGAGAGAAGAGAGAGAGAGAGAGAGAAAGAGAGAGAGAGAGAGAGGAGAGAGGAGGGAGGCGGTCGGGGACCCGTGCGCCTGTCCTGCCTGCCCAGGCCTCGACCCTCGACCGCTCTTCGAGCCTCGATCCTCGGACCCTCGATCCTCGATCCTCCTCCGATCCTCGATCCTCGATCCTAGATCCTCGATTCTCGATCCTCGGTGATCCTCGATGATCCTCCGAGCCTGGACCCCCGACCCTCGATTCCCGAACCTCGATGATCCTCCGATCCTCGGAGCCTCGATCCCCGAACCTCGATGATCCTACGATCCTCGAGCCTCGAGCCTCCTCCGATCCTCGATCCTCGATCCTCGATCCCCGAACCTCGATCCCCGAACCTCGATGCTCCTCCGATCCTCCAAGCCTCGATCCGGGGGCGTGGGCCCCACCGCGCTGCCGCCCCGAGGAGAGCTCGGCGCGCCAGCTTGGGGCGCCCACGGCAGGCTCGCGTCGTCGCGACGTCGAGCGCCAGACTCCGACACCAGGTCGATGCAACGCATCGTTATCATTACGTCTTGCCCCATCCAAGGGAAGCGTCTCACGCCGCCGACGCGAGGCGCTCGAGCGCGGGGTCTGCCTCTTTTGTTCCCTTGCGCTGCAGCGGAGCGGCCGGAGAAGCCGCACAAGCCCGGGCCTGTCCCTCTACAGGAGGATTTTTTTAAGTCAAAAAATAGTCTGGGGACGACTTCTTGATCATGTTTCTTTTTGTTTTTGCATGTTTGGGGTATTTTTGATTTTTCGGCCAAAATCCGCCTGTAGAGGGGGACACGCCCGACCTAACGCTAGACTCCGACAGGGCCTCGATGCTTCGATGGTCGAGGCGTTCGGGCATTGTTCTCTCTCTCTGGGCTGTCCCTATCGTCGCCACGGCCAGGTTCCCTTCGAACGTCTGGTCAACACGCACCCCTGGAGAGCTCCGGGGGACTTTTTTGATCGGATGTGGAAGATCGATCGGGTCGGCACGGAGTGTTGGCGTCGCGATTATGTTCGTGCTGGTTTCTGACGCCACGTGGCTCGTTCAAACTTGCAAAAATTGTGTCGCTCCGGCGGCGCGTATTTTTCAATGTATGCCGATTCCAGGCGCCACCAACGGCGTTCAACCTTTGAACGCCCGCGCTGGGGTTGCCGCCGCGTCAACTCGGCGCGAACCGCTCGTAAGCATGGCTGTCCAAGCACCGCCCTCACCGTAAGGAACGAGTAATGTTACATAACGAACTGCTCCGCAAACGAAAATGCTTGTCCCAGGGCGGCTGGAGAGATTACATCCCCACGTGCTGCCGATGGGGTTAGTGCGGCATGTTCGAGTCGTGGCGACGCCGGCTTTGGCTCCTGACACCGCGTGGCTCGTTCATCAACCCTGAACATCATGGATTTCCCATAGCGCGCATCGGTCGATGTCGGCTGGCACTGGGCAACTGGAGGCGCTCAGCCTTGAACGCCCGCGCTGGGGTCACCGCCGCGTGAACGCGGCGCGAACCTGCCGCGGCCGCCCAAATGCCACTTCAGTGGACAAGACACAGTATCGCAGTCATCTGCTCCGCGAGAAAGGGGGCGCAAGCCCAAGGACGGCTTGAAAAATCATAACCCTACGTGCTACCGAGGGGGGTCACAATTTGCAGCCGCCGGGGGAAGGCTCCCCCAACTGCGGAGAAACTGATCTTACACTGTCCGTGGGCAGCTCATCGCTAACCAATCGCAAAAGGACCGATAGGACCAAATCAACGAATCGAGAGAGTCAAATCACGCCCGTGGTGGTAGGGCAACTGCCCTTCGGCACGCGTAGACAGCCGAGCCGGCCAGAGCCGCGCGCAGACTCCGGCAAGCACCATCGGATCGACACGCGCGTAGACAGCCCAGCTTATCGGGAGGTCTCGCAGAAATTGCTGCTATTCTTCCAGCGGCCTGAGGCAATGCTGAGCAGCGCGCGAGTATGCCTGGCCATAGGTGTTCAAAGTGCTGCTGCGGCTGTTGGCAACAACTTGCCGCGCAGCTGGAGTACGGTGGCCGTGAAGAGCGACTTGCGAAGGTCACGCGCCTTCACGCCACACTACTCCTGCAAGCTTAAAGAAGCACGGAACACCATGCCAGGAAAACATCCATCTGGAACCAACAGCTCGAATCTTCTGCCACAGTAGTCCACGGCGATGACATGCCCAGGGGAGATCCCATCGGGAACCGAGACTTCAATCTCGTGTATCTGGCTGGCAACAGGCTCCTTCTGCAGCCATTGTCTTTGGACCTCAGCGAACATCACATTCAGAAATACTTGAAAGTCCTCCTGCGCGGTAGCGATCTCGAGGAAACGGTACAACCCTTCGTTGTCATCACCGAAGAAGTCAGCCTCGCTCTTGAGCCACGCCAGAAAACTGATAGCCTCAGCTTTTGTCAGCTCAAGCCCGTACAGAATCCTCTCGAATTGATTTTCGAACAGGGCCCTGTACTCTTCATGGTACTGCGTCCACACCAGAGGGTACGACCCATCCTGACAAGCTACAGCGAACTGAGGGGCATGAGAGGTCACGAAGAATTGCACGCTAGCCTGGAAGGGGGCCTCTTGGAAGCCAAGCAGAACAGGTTCCAAACTGGTTCGACTTGGCGAGTCGCTGCTGAGTCTTTCCCATATGCGCTCATTTGGGTCGTATGCAGATGACTCCACTGCCTTCTTCGATAAAACCATTGCCACCAAGTCCGATACCGCTTGAACACCTGCGACCGGACTTGCGTTTGGAGCCTAAATGCACTGAGCCGAAAGGCTGCTGACGGCCTCGCAAAAAAAATGATAATCACAAGGCAGCACGTTCGCCGTTTGGGCCCCACCGCCAGCCCACACGGCAAGCATAAATCGGGCGTAGCCCCGAACGCACTCGAATGCCCACACATCGTCCTCGTTCTACTCCTATCGTATTCCTCCCCGTCCTCTTCCCCATCCTGATCGTGGTCGTCCTCCTCCTCCTCATCCTCCTCCTCATCCTCCTCGTCTTCCTCATCTTCCTCCTGCTCAAATTCCTTTTCGTCGTCCTCGTCTAGGACCTCGTCCTCTTTTCTCCTCTTCCTCCTCCTGCTCATCCTCCTTCTCCTGGCACCTCGGCGGCCGAGAATATAACCCTCGCCTATCGGTTGCGCCATAAGTTGCGCCCTCGGCGGCCGAGAATAAAACCGTCTCCTATCGGTTGCGCCATAGGTTGCGCCCTTGGCGGCCGAGAATAGAACCGTCTCATATCGGTTGCGCCATAAGTTGCGCCCTCGGCAGCCGAGAATCAAACCGTCTCCTATCGGTTGCGCCATAGGTTGCGCCCTTGGCGGCGGAGAATAAAACCGTCGCGTAACGGATTCGACCATTCGGTTCATTACAATTCAGTCAGTTAAACTCGCTAGAAACAAATTCGGGCTACGCTCGAAACAAATCCAGCCTGCGCCATGGCTGCACATTCTTAGTCCTGGCCCCGCTGACAAACAACAAAGGAACAAGCTAAAACAAATGGTGGCGCCGAGACCAACCTGAGGGGCAATCAGACAAACGTTTCGATCCAACAGGTCTTTGGTACCAACAGACTGCCAGGAGGCATCAAAAATATCCCCCAACACCTGTGAACAAACAACCCAACAAGTCCGTCACAAATTTCAAGGCTGCCCGCAACTCCGCCACACTACCACGGGGCGGCCAGTGGTGCAAACCGAAGGGGCGAAAGGCGAAGCCTCGACCGAGAGCGTGCGCAGGCCCCGCTGACCCGGAGCATGCCACGGTGGAGGGGGGAGGCAAAGAGCGGTCAATATCGAATCGGAGAAGAGATCGAATTGGAACGTGCGTGGGATCGGTGAGCATCGGCACGGAATCGAACTCGAATCGGATCGGCTTTGCACAGCACCGCTATAGAAGCACGGGGCCGCATCGGGCCAAGCTGAAAAGCTCAAAGTTGCCTCAAAAAGTTCGCTCCGAATTCGTCCTTGAGAACTTCTGATGTTCGCCTTGCAAAATTATGGCCGATGGTCTCCCTGCACAAGACTGCAAGAAGAGAATGGACAGAAACAATAATACGACAAGGAACAGGAGCAGGAACGGAATGTGACCACAGCCCAAAAAAATCCCCCCTCCCCCGCTTGCCCCCCCAGCTGAGAAGCCTCGCCTTCATTATGAAGTCGACAGGCTGAAGCTCACGCTTGAACTCGTTCTTGCAACGCCCGACAGCCATCCGGATGCCCACCATCATGCTGATCACCTCCCCCCATGATGCCGCGGGAGAGTGCGAGCTGTACGCGGCTGGCGCCCAACCTGGCCAGCCCTAGGCCACTCTCCAATGTGCCGATTCTCGCTCTCCTCCTCCCCCCTCTTTCTACACTCCCCCCTCAGGCAGGCTGCAAGGCGGCATCCCGCCTGAAGCGTCAGGAGGCCCACACGCGGAGCGTGCAGGCATGAAGAGCAGCGCGTTTCGAGCACAACTTGGTCCGCCAAGCAAAGGGTGAAAAAGGTGGAAGGCGGACAGCATGCGCGCCAACCTCCCCATGATACTGACTTCGCGCACCAAGTCCCGGCCCGCCAGCAAGAGGAGGAAACAAGACAGCGAGAGCGACTCCGTCGCCCTCCTCATTCCTCCTGCACCTCCTCCGCCCTCCACGCGCCTGTCCTCCGCCTGTCCACCTCTCCCCTCCCCTTTCCTCCTCCATCCCCTTCTCACCATCTTCCCAGCCCTCAGAAGGAAAGGATTGGATTGCTCGATGACACAGAGCTGGAGGCCTGGCGATCCTTGCTTCGCTGAGCCGAGCTTGCTCATCATTGCCTTCTTCTTCTTCTTCCTCAGGAAAGACAGTTTGCTGCCATGTGTTGCGAGGTCGGCGACCTGCCATTCCCGACGTTCGACTCCCACGCCTTGAGGCTGTGCCCAACCGACCTCGCCGTCTTCCTCCTCCACCCTCCACCCTCCGCCGTAGTCCTCATCATCCTCCTCGCCCCACCCTCCTCCGGATCATCCGCCCGCCATTCGGGGGCAGCCAAAGAGCGGAACTTATGACAGAGCTCCATGGCCTCCCTTACACCTATCACGCCCCTGGGACAAGGGGGTATCAATACTGCCACTCCCCAGAAATCTCACTGGATTCCTTCTGACTAGAACTTCGTGACCAACCGCTGCGGCGACGGAAGAGTAGCATTATTGGTTAATTTTCTTCCCAGCGTTCCGCTGGGGGTTGCTAACCATAAGAAAAATTAACCACAGAAAGGGTGCCAGAAAGGGGGACAAAGAGCCCGAGGCAGCCGTCTCCACAGGCGTTTTGGCCGCCGTTTGGCCTGAGACTCCCCCACTATATGCAGAATCGTGACCTGGCCCACTGGGCCATTGGTTGAGAACGAACCAACGTGCACATGGCCGCGCAGTCACCTCTGCCATAAGGCGACCTCGCATTCCTCAATACGCCGCTTCGCCTGCGCTGCCTTTGCAATGCTTCGTTCGTGTATTTAATCAGGTTCTCTTTGACGTGAGGTTTCCTGTTATTGCAATTGGCTGCGTTCCACCAAATAACCCTACATATGCGGAGTTGTTCACACGAACTTGCGCGTACAGCTACACACATACACGCATACATAAACACATACACATACCAACATATACACATGCATCTACGCATGTCCACGAACAAACATGCGGATACTGGTATCATTCCATCATGAATCAACTACACATTCAAGTCAAACAAACGGAGCGTTGCAAATACCTCTCGGTGGTAGGAACGGCAGTGGATGATTTGCAAAGCGAGCGCACACATATTCGAATAGCAAGAAATGTCCAATGGACCTGTGGCAATTGGCGCATGCACGTCCCGTCTGTTTGTTTTCACTCGCGCACAAGTCCCACGCAATCGCAAGTCGCTGCGGGAGGAAATTGCTGGGTGTTTTCGCACAAGGCGAAGAGCCGCTCAGACGCGCCTCCTTGCGGCAACTGTCGCCGTACATGCGCTGGACCTACTGGCGGGCCTCTTCTGCACTGCTGCCTCGTTCGCAATATCATTATCAAATGGGTGTTCCACCGGGGAAATAACACCGCTTGCGGGAAGATCCGCTGTGCTGATTGGATTAGGAAGAACACGGCAACTTCACGCTCGCTGACAAATACCGTGACATCATCTGCCGAATGACAAACGAGCTTCCGGTAATCTTCGTTTGGCGCTGGCACCTGATATCGTATATTGGCGGAGTTGGCCAAGAACTCAACGTGGCGTTCGTTGGCCGTGATGCCGTCGCGCGCCAACTCGATGCCCTTGATCGCCCTCAAGAAGCGGGCGTTAAAATACAACTAAATGTACTGTCTGGGTGGATCGGCCGACCACTTCGCGGCCCATGTCAAAACAAAAACGATCTCGCCCGCAATTCCGATTGCAGGGGCTGGGGTTTATACACGCGGCGATTGGCCCATCCCGACCCCGTGTACGTTTCGTTCGCATGGGGCGCCTGGGCTGGTTTTCGGAATATTTGGTGGCGCCTCCTGGGGCCTCCTGGATTGCTCCAGGGCCTTCTTGTCTCGGTGTGGAAAGCTTCTCGGGGGGCCTGAACGCGCTCCACTTCGCGCCTCGAAGCGCGGTGGCAGATTCGTGGCCATTCTGCGTGAGTCGGCCATTCCGCCGACCAGGGCACCTGGGCGTTCGCATGCACTGGCGCCATCAGATGAAGGGAGCGGACACACCTTGCGCGCTAGTTTCCAAAATGGCGAGAACGCTCTGCGAGGCAAGGCGACTTCGATGAACGCGTCGCTGCAGCGCCCCCAGAACCCAGGCCGCAGTAACCCGATCACCATTACCAGACGCGGGCGGCGAGTTTCATCCGAGCTCCGGACCCCGCGCGGGCCCCGAAATCGGAGCGGGCGTGTTTCCGAAAGCGTAGACGATGAGTCGCATGGCGGTGGAGGCGATTTTTTGTCGGTCCGGGAGACACGATGGACAGTCGGGGTGGTGAAACTCGATCTAGAGTTCTGCACGTGCTCAGATTTGCCGCTGCCCAAGTTCACGGCAACGACACGTTCGATAAGGTTGCAGGGAAAATGGCGAGGATGCGTGACCATGCGACGTGGGCGAATTCTGCAGACGGGCCAGCACCCCCCATGTAATGCCATCTCATGGCTTCGCGCCAATTTGCACGCACCGGGAACGTAGTATACTGCGATGATTTCGCCACGGAGCTTCTCGTCACTCTTGTCCACCCGATGACCAAAGGTGCTTCCCGGAAAATTCGCGACGCGCTGACTCACTCAATTGCTGAGTGAATTCTACGCAAGAACGCTTGGAGAAGTGCCCGGTCAAGACGAAGAACGTGGAATGCAACTTGTTGCGCAAACAGAACTTACAGGGCGGCAATGTCGCTCGCCGGGCAATCCGAACACGGGGCGCAGAAGCAGCCATTTCAACGAGAAGGAAAACACGTGTTCAAGACGATCTTGAAAGATACATCGCGCCTCACAGAGGTTGTTCCACTGTTAGCCAAGCGCTCGTCCATTGACGTCGATACTGCCTGCGAGTCGGATCGTGAAGACGGACAACGCATCCAACCACAATGACGCCGAAACGCTTATGACGATGAATAACTTGCAAGGAACCGGCGAAGATCAACTTCATCAAGCATTCGAAGCCGGAGCTCATTTTGGCGGAAAACGGACCCAACTGAGCTGGGCGCCCCGAAACATCGCCCGGAAGTTTAAATCCGTGCAGGAACAAACCCCAGCGTATTACTCCTATCGTACGAGGGCATGGACAAAATCCAATTCAGCTCAACGCGCGACAAAAACCTGCAGGGCATGACCCACCAAAACGCAAATGCCCGCATTTCTAACATGGACCCAAAGAGCGCTTCCAACAAGCCATCAAGACTACTTGCGGCGACCGTCGTTGGGCACGACGCGCTCATGCGGAACAGGCCGCAATTCAAAGCGATGTTCCGCAATTCGGCAATTGCTACCCAGCACGACAGTGTCTGGAAAAAAAGGAAGAATAACAAACAAAAAAAAAGTCGAGTTGGCGCGCGACTGCACCGCGATAAACGAGCGCGCGCAGCTTCAACTCTTAGCGCATCGCGCCAATGTGCGACGCCAGACTCAACGTCGCATGAATATTGTCGTCCGCTTCGTCATTCGGCAAATCATGGCGGGGCGCTTGTCAGCAAAGACGACAACAGCTGCCCCTTGGAACCCCGCAAAGAAGATCACCCGTGGCCCGAGACATACAGGCGAACGACGACGACGACACAGTTGTAGCTATTCGAAAACAACACATGAAGAATCAATGCGCGAATCAATCACGAAACGAATCAGCTTGCCAATGCGCCGCAGAAAGAATCAACGTACAAACCAACGACACTATATGAATCAAAGTGCAACCCTGCGGCGAAAAGGAACAAAGGTTTGGAAGCGCCGCAAAAGAAAACAACGTCAAACCTGCCACAAGAAGAAGAAATGTGTAGATCCACCACAGCAGGAACCAGCGTACCTCACCACAACGCGAACCAATTCTTAAACGACCCACGAATGGAACCACATTGCAAGCCCGCCAATGCAGAAATCGCAACGCATGTTCGCCACACAAGGAATCCATGTGCAAACCCGCCACAAAACATATAAATGCGCCACCATGAATCAACCTGTACATTCGCAACGAGAAGAACGACCTCATACATCCGCCACACAAGACATGAACTTGCAAATGCTCCAGCAGCCTCCCCCGCCCGAAGGTGGCTGCGCCCCCGTGACAAGGGGCGCGGCGCCCCCGCGCTGCCTGGCCTGGCGAACCCAAACTGAGCCGACGCGCGGGGCGCCAGGGGTGCAAGTGCCCCCAGGAGCGGCAGGGCAAGGCGAAAGCGCGCACGCCGTCTGCGACGGCGAAGCGCAAGGCGCCAGCACCTGCGACACGCGCGACCCCGAGGCGCGCCGCGGCCCGCCCCGATGGGGCCCCCGCGGCGCACCAGAACCGAGCAGCGCCCATGGCGATGCAACAAGAACAGCAGCGCACGCGCGCACGCGCGCGCAGCGAGCCGCCGACGCCCCGCGCGCGCGAGCGCCCTTGTCGCGGGGCCGTGCGCAGCCATGAACAAGCAAAGCGCCGCGCGCGCGAGCCCTTCTCGCGGGGCCGCGCGCCGCGAGGCGCGGGAGAGCGGGGGGCGGCCCGCGCGCGCATCTCGCCCGCCTGCGCGCGGGCCACGGGCGCGCGCGCGAGTGGAACTCGCGGGAGTGATCGCAGATGGGAGGGAAAGACTGGGGCGCGCTTATCCTCCGCGCTTGGATGCTTGAACCAGACCGGCCGCGGGGCGGGTTTCGCCGTTGCCTGTCCGTGCTATTGCCTGCGCTGCTAACTACAGCGCGCCCAGAGTGAAAACTGTTAAAGATATGCTGCTCTACTATGTTTCGCATTGGGCTTCAATTGCTACGCATCTAGGCTCTGCATCTCACCGCGCCTCCTCAGGGCGAGGCGCCCGACAACCAACGCGCACTGCCGAACCTCTACGCTGCGCGAGCCTGAATCCCGGGCCGCACGGTGCCTTCCGTCAACCCAGGCCGCGGCCTCACAGGGCCACATCGGCTGGAGTTGCAGCGGGCCGCCTCCGCTGGCTCACTATATCCTCGGGTTCAGAACCTCCGAGGGCTCACCCATCGCACCCCGATGGGGTCTTCTGCAGCCGCATGTCTGGGCTGCGCCCAGGTCGCCTCATCGAGGCCCATCCACTGCGGCGACCTGGAACCGCAGACGCGGGCGCTGTCGCGGGGCCCCCGCTGACCAGCGACGCAGGCGCGGGGCTAACCGCAGCCTGGGTAACAGCCGCTTCAGCCATGGCTGTGTTCAGCCACGCAAAATTCACCATGCCATGCAACGTCGATTATTGCTCCTGTGCTCGTCCTCCTCCTCGCAGCGACGCCGCGGGCGGCCGCTGGCTTCCATCTGCTCCTGGACCTCGCGCGGTCGGCCGCGCCCGGCCCCAGAGGCGCATCGGCACCCAGGTCAGAAGAGCGACGAGCATGTAGTTGAGGAGCTTGGAGTTCTCGCCGCGGCTTTACCGCGCACGTCAGCTCCCCCTGCGCCCCCCGCGCGGCCTGCGTTGCAGGGGCCGCCCTCGCGGCCGCCAATGCCGCCAGAGACCGGCGGCGCGTAGGCTCCGCCAGGGGAAGCAGCTTCATGAGTCCCTGGTACCTCTTCGGCTCGAGTGCCTTCGCCCCTAAGGCGGCGACGTTGGCGTCGCCGGGGATCTTCCTCAGGGCGATCTGCTTCTCCTGGACGGCGTCCTGGACCCAGATCCATCGCGCAGAGGTATGGCGGGTCTTCCCCGCGCCGCTCCTCGAGCCGATGCCGATGGCGGCGCTGGCATCGCTGCCCGCGGTCGCCGACCATGCCGCTCCGGAGCCGCGCATGTCCGCGATCTCCCTGAAGAGACGATGGGTCATGATGCCCCTGGCCGGCCCTCGACGATGCCGTAGAGCTCGGCCTCTGCGCTGGAGAGGGCACGGACCTGGTCCGTCACGACCCAAGACTCGATCAAATACGAGCCCACGAACTCGCAACCCGCGTAGGTCAAGTAGCGGTCCGGCTCCTCTGCCAAATTAGTGTCAACTGGGACCCGCGAGCCGCCGACCTCCGGCTCGAAGACGAGGGCCAGGAATGGGCAGCCTGCAAGGTAACGCGCGCGGCGGCCCAGGCGCGCGTTGCCTAGCCTACGAAGCGCGGACATCTGCTCTCCGAGCTCCTTGGCCGAGCACTGGATGTCGAAACGCCCGGGCGACAAGTGTAGTGCGCGACCAGTGTCGCTGCGATGCCTGGTCTGCGCCTCGCCGTCGTGCTCGTCGAGGGTCGCCGGATCGTCCCTGCCGGTGCGCTTGCTGCGCGGGCCCCCTTGGGGCTTCGCCTTGAGCTTACCCGTGTTCTCCAAAAGCATCGCAACCTGTCTCGGGCCCTCGTTCCACACTTCGCCGAACCCTGGCAAGTAGCAGATGTAACGTTTCATGTAAGGCACCATCAAGTTGCAACCAAGTCCGAAGCGAGGCAGGACCTTGATGTTGCAGAGCCGGCGGACGTGGACATCAAAATGATCGATGCCCTCGCTCTCCGCCTCGACTATGATGTCATCGCCTCATAGAACGGCCAAAGAGTCACGCGGCCTCGACTAGAAAACCAGACGACTGATGTTCAACACCTGGTAGCCGCACTGCTCGAAGACCTTCGCCTTGAACTCGAGGAACAACTGGGGGGCACGGCGCGCCCCAATACATCGCCATCAGCATCTGCCACAACATCCCTGGGTCCTCCTCGCCCCTCGGCGGGATCACCGTGATCGGCTCGTCCACCGGCAAGTCGGCGTGCCAGAATGCCGTCGCGATGTTGTGGAGCCCCAGCAAGACGGCCCAGACGTTGGAACCAGGACGTCTTATCGAGGCAGCTCGTGCGACGATCAACTTGATGAACTTCAATGGGGGCGTCGCCGTGCACGTGTCCAAACGATCGCACACGTTGAGCTCCACGGCCACGCGCCGCGACCGGGCGGTAGTCCAACCGTCTTGCGCGCTTCTCGTCGAGCCACATGCAGCGCACCTCTGTGCCCTTAGCGCCCTTCATCGGCGCGCGCTCGTAGGGGCACTTGCCGCGGCACTTGCCCATCATGTTCTGGCGCCCCCGTGCGCGGCCCGCCCCCGCGAGCTCGGGGTCGAGGACCTCGCCGCTCTAGTGGTCCTCGACGTCCTGCGCGCCGATGCCTAGCGTCGCCACGTAGGCCGCCGGCGTCGCGATGCTCCTGGCCTTCGCTATGGGCGGCTGGCCGCGCGCGCGCAGAGCGCCGATCGCGCGCCTCCTCGAAGATGCGGGGCCGCTGGCGTCGGCGCCATTCTCGACGAGCTCGACCTTCTCCTGGAAGCTCAGGTCCTCCCTCTCGCGCTTCGCCGCGACGCTCGCAGTCTCCATCTGAACCTCCACGTCGGGGTCATGGGTTGCTGGGGCCAGCCCCGGTGGAACGGCAGGGGCCGCGTCCTCCGCTGGAGCCGCCGTCGCGGCGTCGGGGGCGGCGCCTGCAGGCGCGGGAAGCCCGGGGGGGGCCTCGGGCTGAGATTGAGGCGCCACGGGCTGCGGTGCCTCCGCAGCCACCGCCGGCGCTGCGGCATTGCTCGCTAGCGTACTATTACTATATGTTTTCCTTGGAGGAGCGCGTCCGACCCGAACATATAGCATGCCCATTTGTAGCATATCGTTTCCCGAGCGGCGTGGCCAGAAAGCACCCGCCACGACGCGTATGCTCTGAGATTTCTCGTCGCGCGCGTCGCGCCAGGGGGTGCGACGCGCGCATTGTGCAAGTATGTTGGAGCGACGCCGACCTCATCCTCTTTGCCCCAGATCGCCAAGAAGCGAGCCTTGCAGACGTCGCCGCGCCCCGTCTCGCGCCTCATGCAGCAGGGGCGCTCGGGGAGGAAGCCGCGCTAGTCGAGGCAGGCCTCCGCGATGTAGCGCTTCGGCCTGGCCGCTGGGGCCCGCGCGCCTAGGCGCGGAAACCGCGGGGTGCGCGGCACCTTGTCCAGCAGCTTCTTGTTCCGCCGCTCCCCCTGGACCTTGCGGCGGGCAGTTCTGGCCAGGCGCACCTCGTTGCCTAGCGCGATGATGCGCTCGTCGGTCTTCCAACTCTCGCCCAACCAAATGCGCGTTGTCCAGCGCTCGTCCCGGGGCGAGAGACGAGAGGCATCCCGGGCCCGGGGCCGCAGGCGCTTTCCGAAGAGGGCGATCTTGCCGTTGCTTGGCCGGCCTTCAACCTCTCGTCGGCCGCCCGTCCGTCCGCGCGCGCGGCGCATGCAAATGCACCGGCCGCGGTGCCGCGCGGGCCAGGGCGCCAACGGGTGACCAGCGTGGAGCTCGACCTTGGCCTCGCTCCTCAGGTGCAGCACCATGGCCCCCAACAGATTCTTCACCTCCCTGTTCGTGTTTTCGACGGCGCCCATGGGCTCAGGGGAGTGCCTGGGCTCCATCTCCAAAACCGCGGGGTCCGCACGTCCGATGCGGATCGCCCCCGCCAGGGCCTCGATGGCAGGCTCGCCGTCGACCCGCAAAACTATGGCTTTCCTACTCCAGTAGCCGATGTACTCGATGACGATGCGGATCGCGTGCTCGACGGGCCCCTTCTCGCCCACCTTCAGCGGAAGCACCGCCCCGAGCTCCCGGTCGCACGCGTTCGAGATCGTCATCGTATCGAACGGGGGGTCGGACGCGAACGCGTAGCCCATCATCGCGATGGGCTTCAAAGGCATCGCAACGGGCGAGCGCGCCCGATGGTGGGGGTCGTCAGGGGCCGCAACTCGCGAGCTGCAACTGCGCCAGCACCTAAACGGGATGTGGGTCAAGTAGTGATCCTCCTGCTCGTGGTCCGAGGGGCCGACGGGGGCCTTCGCGGATCGGCGCGGCCCTGCATCCTCAGAGGCGCCAGAGAGGGGGGGGGGGGGGGGCGCGCCGAGGCGCCTCCCGCGGGGCCGCCGGAGGCACCTGGGGCCTCTACAGGCGCAGCGTCTGCCGCCGCGGGGCCTACCGCAGGCGCGGGCCGCGCCTGCTCCGCAATCGCGGACTCGCCCGCAGTCGCCGGATCTCCCACCTCGACGGCCGCTGGGGCGGGCGCCGCGCATATCCCCCGGGCCTGCCGCCGAAGCCTCAGCCACGGCACGTCCGATTGCATGACAAGGTCGACGCAGCCTCCACTAGCCGCGCGGAGCATCTCACGCTCCGGAACGATGACGACAGTCGCCCCTCCGCGTCGCAATGCGGAGGCCGAGAAGATCAGGCAGTTCGCGTTAGTCACGTTCCACGTGATGGCCAGCTCCTCCCCGTTGTCCAGTGCGTAGGTGATGTTCTTGGTGCCGCAGTCGATGATGGGCTCACTCGCGGCACTTACCACGGGGCCAAGATCCCCACGAGGACGCAGCATGGGGACATCAGGGGCAGAAGCAACAGGGCACGCCATAACCCCCGACCCGGAGCCCAGCAGGGCAAACTCGACACCACCATGGGCCGCCGCAGCAATCGTGCCAGCAAGCGCCATCATGTGAATCGTCAGTGGATCGCCCACGGCTCGCCCTGAGATGAGCTGCGCGTTGCGCCGCGGGCCTGGGGGAGACCTGCAGGCGGCGCGGGTGGGGCCGGCGGCGCGGGGCCCAGACCTACGACGACGGCCCCTGGCGGTCGAATGGAGCAAGCGCCGCGCGGCGCTCCCCCAGGCACCGCGCGGGCTGGAAGAGCGTCGCGCACGCCGCCTTCGTGGGCATCGGCGCGCCCTGCGCGGGCAGTGCCAGCTGCAGTCTGGCGCTGCTTCTGCCCCCTGCTGACCCTGCCGCTGCGCTCCTGCCCCTCCTCCTCGGGCCTCCTCCGTCACTCTGCGGGCTCCTGCCCCTGGCAGTGGCTTGCCGCTCGCGTCCACCTTCCCAGCCTTTATGTCGGCCTCGAGCTTCCTGCGCTCGCTCTTGGCGCGGTTGGGCTTCCCGCAGTAAGCGCACCCCTTGCCCGCGGCGGGTTCGGAGTGTCCCTGGACTTGGCCTTGCCTTTGGGGACCTTGCCTTCCCCCTTGGAGTCTTTTTCTTTGCCCTTGGAGGTCTTGCCCTTGCCGTTCCTGGCGGCTCCGATCACCGTGGGGTCGTCGACGTCCTGTGTCCAAGTCCGCTTGGCCACGGCGAAGTTCAGGATCTCCGCCCGCAGCTGCTGGAACGCGCCCAGACGGGCGGCGTTGATGAGGGGGTGGTCCCGGACCCTGGCGTTCTGCATGCCGCCCACCAGCGTCGAGATCTTGACGCCCTGGTCCAGCAACTTCCCGCTCTGCCCCTCGCAGCGCCTGACGCCCCGCTCGGAGCCATCGATCTCCTTCGCGAGGTCGCCGTTCGGATGCTTGCCGAACTCGCGGCGCAGAAGTGCACGCAGCATGGCGGGCTCGCACGTCCGGCTCGCGCCCCCAGCGCAGCCGTCTCCAGGCCTCGGCGCCGTTGCCCCCCTCCACGTTGTGTAACTGGACGTGGGCGTCGCCCGTCGTCATCGCCAGCATGTAGTACAGCTGGCGGCTCAAAACGGGCGTGGCCTCGTCGAGATCGTGACTGTCCACGACCCGGGCCCCCATCACCTCCGCCATGCTGGCATGCGCGGCGCAAGCGAAGGCGTGGAAGACGAAGCGGAACTCCCGCCACGCCTCGCGGCGACCTGAGAAGCCCGCCGGCTTTCCCAGGGTCCGCGCGTCCACGGTCGCGCCGTCGCGCCGCCAAGGCGCTCCAATAGCGGCGGGTGCGGCGCCGCCGGGGGCGCCGCGCGAAGCTGCGCGAGCTCGGCTTGCGCCGCCTGCAAGCCTTGCTCCGCGGCCTGCCCGCGCTGCTGCTGCCGCTGGAACTCCTGGGCCAGCTCCTGCTGCCTGGCCTCCATGGCCTCCAGCCGCTGGGCCAACTCCTCCATCGTCCCGGCCAGCACGACGCTTTCGAGCGCCGATGGGGCGCCCGCTGCGCTTGCTGGGCATGCGCGGCCGCAGACCGCGGGGCAACCGCAAGTCGCGGAGCCGCCCGATGCCTAGGTGGAGCCGCGGAATCAAACCGCAAGCTCCGCTACCATGCGCGAGTATGAAACTCGCGGGAGTGATCGCAGATGGGAAAGACAGACTAGGACGCTCTTTCCCTCCATTCTCGGATGCTTGAACCAGGCCAACCGCGGGGCCGGTTTCGCCGTTGGCTGCACTGCTAACTACAGCACGTCAGGAGTTAGAACTGTTATAGGAATGCTCCTCTACTATGTTTCGCATTGGGCTTCAATCGCTACACATCTAGGCTCTGGAGCTCACTTGCGCGGGCGCGAAATTTATGCCCGCGCACAACGCACCTTTCCAGAGTGCGCGCGCCCGTACGATGGCGCTATGCGCCCACAGCGAATCAATGTGTAGGGCGGTGATTCAAGAAAACCGTATTGAGCCGACTGGATCTGCCAAAGGTTCACAGGATTCGATGTAGAAACCATTTTCGCTTACTACCCCCATCGAATGTTTTGAACCATGGGGTTGGCTGGAGTGCAAAGTGCCCGAGTCTCAAAAGAAACAATCGTTTCCGATGCGAAACCAAGCCAAAACCAAACCAATGCAACAACACATGTTGCCCGAGACCCCGTCGGAAGCCCATGCCAATCAAACTTCATGGCGTACAGGAAACTGGTGCCTCACGCGAAACCTCGTTCTCCTAATTCGGAATTGGGATCAAGAGCAATGTTCTCCTAAATTGGACATCCCCTACCACTTGACAAATATAGACAAACCTGGGAACTCCTGGCCAATACAACGCTATTCAATTACCCCTCGGCGCAATGCTTGTTTGTGTGGCGGATCTGCGCATTTTTTTTTTTTGTGTTGCAGATTGACCAGCTGATTCTTTCTTGTGGGTTTTTTTACACATGCAATTCCGTCGTGGCGGACGTACACATTGATTTCTGCTGTAACGGATGTAAGCGTTGATTCCTGTTGTGGCGGGTCTACCGATTAATCCCGTTTGTTGCGGATTGCAACATTGATTCCCGTTGTGCCGGATGTGCAACATGATTACTTGCGCGGCCGATCTACCAAACAAAAACGCCTGGTGCGGCGGATGTCACATTGATTTTTGTGCGGCGGGTTTACACACAATTTCTTGTGTAGCGGGTTTACACAGTGATTCCTAGTGCGGCGCGCTTGCGAATATTTTCCTGCTGCCGCAGATTTGCATGTTGATTTCTTGTGTGGCCGACCTGCAAAGTGATCCCTTATATGGTGAATAGCAGGCGCGCCGCTTCCGCAGCGGGATCTCTCTCTCTCTCTCTCTATCTCTCTCTCTCTCTCTCTATAGATAGAGAGAGAGAGAGAGAAAGAAAGAGAGGGAGGGAGAGAGAGAGAGAGAGAGAACACAAAAACAAACAGAGAGAGAGAGAGAGAGACATAAAAAACCCAACATGATGAGAACACGAACGAATTAACTAGAATGCTATGTTTCCCTTTCGTACGGCGTCCTCTTGTGGCCCCCTCCCCCCTGCGCTGGCGCCATGTTCCAGTTCTCGTGGCCGAAGTGGACCTCCAGTGGCGGCGGACCCCATCGGCCTGACCTCCTGCCTGCCCCCCGCCGGGCGGCGGGCCCCATTAACCCCTCATTGGCTGCAATAGTTTCACCGACTGCGGCAGGCCGTGCAAGCACAGCATGCCCCCAAAAACATGCGAAAACATGCCGCCCCTCTGCTCTTGCTGCTGCATGGAGGCGGGGGAGTGCAGGGAGGCACTGTCTCCCGCCCTCTCCTGCGGCAGACGCTTCTCCGCGTCCACTCCTCCTCCTCCTCCTCCTCCTCCTCCTCCTCCTCCTCCTCCTCCTCCTCCTCCTCCTCCTCCTCCTCCTCCTCCTCCCCTTGCCTCCCTTGTACTGCTGTGCCTCGTCCCTGCTCCTCCTCCTCCTCCTCCTCCTCTTTCTCCTCCTCTTGCCTCCTCCTCCCTGTGCCTTGCGAGGCCGTGCTACGGGGGGAAAGCCATGTGATCCACATAGTGGCTTTTCTGACCACGGCACGCTGATGAGCGGCCTGGAAACCAGATGCCCTCTTGAGCCCAAAGGGGTCAGTATCTCAGAGCCCTGACTGTACGGCAGAGGGTCGACGCCACAGCAGGACTGAGGCGAGGAAGGGGGTAGAAGGGGGGGGGAAGGGGAAGGGGGAGGGGGAAGGAGGCAAAAGGAGGAGAGCGTAGGAGGAGGAGAAGGAGGAGGAAGAGAAGGGAGGGGAAATAATAGGAGAAGGCGGGAGGACGACACGAGCGTTGAGTAGGAGGCGCGGCTTTGCATTGCCGGGCGCTGCTCTGCGTTGCATGCAAAATTTTGTGCGTTGCTTTGCGTTGCCTTGAACAGCTGTGTATATTGCTTCGCATTGCGTGGCACTGCAATGTTTCTCATTACTTCGCATTGTTTTGCATTTCGTGTTGTTGTGTTTGCCCTGGTGTGCAGTGCTGCGCACTGCCGTAGACTGATGTGTGCCGCATAGATCGCGCCAGCTAGATTGCATGAAAGCACTGTTTCGTGCCAGCGCAGACTAAAAATATTTGGATGTGTGGATATTCTTATATACATACATATATGTGTGTATGAATATGTATATGTCCCTAAACGGTGTTGCACTCGTTTATCAACACTCACACATGTTCAGGAAACCGTCCACCACACTGGACATGATCGGCACGCGCGTGCGGGGATTATTCAAACATCGTGCGTTGCGTAGGGATCTAGAGTTCGAGCTTACAACATACGTAACAACAACGATTTTGCAATTTCGTCGTTCAAACAAGTCCGCGCGAACGCTCGTGCAAATTTTTAAACAAATTACACACATTCACCATGTTCATCAAATGCGGCCGAGCGGGCCCCCCGCGCGCGCGTGTCGAAATCAATCGAACGCCCTTGCAGCGCGGCCTGCGAAACTCGCTGGGGAGTCCCCAGCTGTCACCGCCACCGCGGCCGCGCCGGTCGCGCCAGACTAGCTGGCCGCTCCGCGAGCGAGCCTGCGTGCGCTAGCGCGGCCACAGCGATGCGCCAGCCAACGCAAAGCGGACATTGCCATCGCAACCGCCTGAATTTTGCAAGCCCAAGTGCGTGCGGGTGGGTAAGATGATAATGCGAACGATGTGCAACTTACATCGATTTCTGTATCATCGCTCATTCAAACCATGCAACCGTACGATTGCAGCCCAGCCAGCATCGACCCCCCAAACCCTATGCAAAAGACACTATGCGCGCACACTCGCTTATCAAAAACCGTCACTGTCAAACTCCGCTGCAACAAACAAGACAAACGGGACGAAACGCGCACGCGTCATCGCGCGCGCAACCAAAACCATCAAAAAAACCCGGGTGTCCTCGACACCGATTAACAAACATGTGGTTTTGCAACTCGACTTCTCAAACAAGGTCTGCGCGCGCGCCCTGTCGACTTGGTACGAACACTAGTGGTTGCCCCAACAATAATTCGGCCACTCGTGCGTGTCTCGAGCGCACCTGTCGAACTCATTCGAACGCCGTTGCGCGTGTGCGGGGGGGGGCGGGGGGAGGGGGGCACGATTTCTGACAAATCACATCGTGCGGGCCACTCGCGCCCGTCGGCCGCGCGCGCATGTCGAAATCATGCCTGGAACGTTCATCAACGACACGTGGACACCATCATCGTCATCGGCGTGATCAGCATCGGCGCCGTCATCGGCCTTGCCGTCGTGATCGTCATCGTCGCCGCAAGCATCGCTACGATTAGCATGGGATGATTGGGCGACTAGTGGGTTTGACATCTCATTGTGACTAGCAAACGCTTGCGCAGCATAGCCTGCACCAGAAATACTGCACAGCAGAGATTGCACCACATCGATTGCACACCATAGATGAAACAACACCAGAGTGAGGCGGCCTAACGGTAATTCACTGCCCCCGGGCGCGTTGCTGAAAAGCGGTTCTGCAATGCGGATTGTTGTTACTGCGATTGTTATTGTTATTGTTGTTGTTGGTGGTGTTGATGTTGATGTTGAACTCTCACTTCTGACGAACCATTATTCTTGATCCCCCTTCACCGGTGCATACTGTGTCCCTCGACGCTCGCACCCTGTTTTTTTGACAGGGAAACTATTCCTGTTCAAACTGGGCTCCTGGGCCCCCGGATTACAACAACAACGGCTCCCGCCTGAGACGCCCTCCAGATTTACTCAGGACCCCCGCTCCTGAGACTTCCTCATAATGTACTGAGGATCGGTGCTCCCACCTGTGACTCCCTCGCAATTTAGTCAGGACCCCCGCTCCCATCTGAGACTTCCTCGCAATTCACTCAGGAACGGCGCTCCCGCTTGAGACTTCCTCGCATTTGAATCAAGACTTCCCGCAATTGAATCCAGACCCCCGCTCCCGCCAAAGAGCCCTTCACATATTATTCAATAGTTGCGCTCTCGCCTGCGATTTCCATGCAATGTATTCCGACATCGCGCTTTCGACGCTCAGGAAACACGCTGCGCCAAGGACGCCGTTACAATTTATGTAATGATCGCGCTCTCGCCATACTCAGGCATCCCGCTTGAGTGTCCCACCCGCCCGACCCGCCTGTCAGGGGATCGCCCGCCCGTCGTGGGCTCCCGCCCGAGACTTCCTTCAGGAACGGCGCTTTCGCCTAAAATTTCCTCGAACGTTCACGCTCTGATATTCCTGCTCCGCCTCCCTCTTTCATCCTCCCTTCTCTCCCCCTCCTCTCTTCCTACATCTTTATGCCTCTCTGCTCTGTCCCCTCTCCCTCCTCTCCCTCCTCCCTTTATCCCTTCCCTCTCCTGCCTCCTCCCTCCCTCTTTCTTTCTTTCTTTCTCTCTCTCTCTCTATTTCTCTCTCTCTTTCTCTCTTTATCTCCTCTCTTTTGTTCTCTCTCTATCTCTCTCTCTCTCTCTCTCTTTCTTTCTCTCTCTCTCTCTCTCTCTCTCTATCTATATATATATATATATATATTTCTTTTCTCTCTCTCTCTGCCTCTAATCAACCGCCCCCCTCTTCGCTCCTTCTCTCCTGGCGTTTTCCCTTTTCCCTCGCCCCTCCCCCTCCCTTCCTCCCACTCTCCCTCGTTCTCCCCCTCCTCTTTGTGCAGGGCCCACGCCGATTCCAATGGCGGGCACATGTACGCCCACGAAGGATTGTCCGCCCGTTCAGGATTGCCCGCCTGTCTAAGCCCGCCGCCCCCCGCAAAGAGAATGACCCCCCCAAAGGGTGTGACCGAAGACAAAGAAGGCGGGTATCGAGGGTGTGGGGAACTCGTTTTGAATGACACACGGGCAAGTAAGAACGAACAATCCTAGAATGGTTGTTGCTGTTGGTGTTATTGTTGTTGGTGGTGTTGTTGGTGGTGTTGTTGGTGTTGTTTGGTGTCGTCGTCGTCCCCGCGACCCGGCCCGCGACCAACCCGCGACCCACCCGCGACCCACCCGCGACCTGATCCCCACTGGCCCACTGGCATCGAAGAGGCCTCTGACCTCGAATAAACCAATACACGGTGGCGGGGTGGGCCGAAGGCTGGCTATACATGTACTCGGGCCGCTCTCTCTCTCTCTCTCTCTTTCTCTGTCTCTCTCTCTTTCTCTGTCCGTCCTCCCAATTCCCCTTCTTCACCCCTCCTCATCTCTTCCCATATCTCCCCTCCCCCCTCGTCCCATCCCCACCCCGTTTTCCCGCGGGGAGAAACCACGGAGGCAACGGCGCTTTCCCGCGCGCGCGCGTGCCCGCAAAGGCTCTGGTCACCGAGCTTAGAGGAGGGAGGACGAGGAGGAGGGCGCAGGAAGGGAGAGCAAGCAGGGGCCCGATGGGGGCCTGGGCTTAGACAGCCAAGCGCCTGCTTCCGCCTGGCTTGTTGCCCAAACACCCAAAAGGCTCCGAGAACCCTCCGAGCACCCTATTCATGCCATGCTTGCTTGCGTAACAAAAACTATCCAAAGACCCTTCGGAATATCATCAAAAAGCCTCCTGGCACGGCAACCCTCAGAAACGGGCAGCCATGGAACAAAGAGACGGCCCTCGTCCCCTCCTCCTCCTCCTCCTCCTCTTCCTCCTCCTCTGGGAGACCAAAAGGTACCGATACCGCTACTCCCCAGACTTACCCCAGGGTGCGTCCTGACCAAAATTTCGAGGCGAATCCAACGGTGGCGACGAGGGCCTCCCAGGACGCCCACAAAAGGGGAAAAAGGCCAAGGGGGTAGCCTCCTCCGACCTGTGGCCCCTCCCCTCCGACGAAAGAGCGCCGCGAGGGGGCGGGCGCGAGGACCGACAGCCCCTTCTTCGGCCCCAGCAGCCGGTGCGCGGGCTTCGGCCGTGGACTGCGGCTGGAACCCGTGCGTCGGGCAGAGCGCGCCGGGCTGATGGGCGGCGTCGAGGGGCGCAGGTGCCCCTGGCGCGGGGGAGGAGGAGGAGGAGGAGGAGGAGGAGGCGGAGGAGGAGGAGGAGGAGGAGGAGGAGGAGGAGGAGGAGGAGGAGGAGGGGGAGGAGGAGGAGGAGGAGGAGGAGGAGGAGGAGGAGGAGGAGGAGGCGGAGGAAGAGGAGGAGGAAACACCTATAACGTTTTGAAGGACATCCTGGATGCCTCGCGCGGCAACTTAAGAACCGATAAGTCGGATCCACGTCGGATTTCCGTCGGGTTTACGCGGAGTCACGTCGGATTGCGTCGGATATACGTCGGAGTGACGCCGAAGCATCGCCGCACAAACGTCGACCCACAGCTTACGGAGCTGACGTGTGGACTAGGTAATACTACGATTACGCGCCGCGCGAGGCCTCCAGGATTTTCCTCACAGGTAACGGTACCGCTACGTACCCTTCCCTCGTCGCCAAGGCTGGGTTTGCCTCGGGATCCTGGCCAGAACACGTAGCTGGAGGGTTTTGGGGAGCGCGTGGGCGGGAGGGTGGCGGAGGGAAGACAACAGGTGGAGAGGGAGCCGTCCTCCCCACCGCGCTGCCTCAGCATCGAAGGACGAAGGGTCCGAAGCCGCGGTCCTCCCGCTCGTGATCCGGACCTGGGGGCGGCGCAGGAAGCCCGGCAACGGGACGAGATGGGATCAAGACAAACTTTTGTGTTTGTCATGCTCAAGAACAAGGTGTGCATGGCGGCGCCGCCAACAAATTACATCCGCGGCGGGAGATGGGGGGGACCTATGGTGAGCATCCCCTGCCGCGCGCTTGCCCGCGCCGCGTACGGTGCACTCCACATAAATCTTCTGACCCTGGGGCGGTGAAGGAAGAACTGGCCTCTCGCCCAAGGCTCTGCACGGTTTCCCCCGGGGCCGTAGGCGACCCGAGGAGGCTGAGGAGGCGGAGGAGGAGGAGGAGGAGGAGGAGGAAGAGGAGGAGGAATAGGAGGGGGAGGGAAGGGGGAGGAAGAGCAGGAGGAGGAGGAGGAGAAGGAGGAGGAGGAGGGGAGGAGAGGAGGAGGAGGGGGAGGAGGAGGAGGAGGAGGAGGAGGAGGAGGGAGGAGGAGGAGGAGGAGGAAGGAGGAGGACGAGGAGGAGGAGGAGCAGAGGAGGAGGAGAGGAGGAGGAGGAGGAGGAGGAGGAGGAGGAGGGGGAGGGGGAGGAGGAGGAGGAGGAGGAAGGAGGAGGAGGAGGAGGAGGAGGAGGAGGAGGAGGAGGAGGAGGAGGAGGAGGAGGAGGAGGAGGAGGAGGAGGAGGAGGAGGAGGAGGAGGAGGAGGAGGAGGAGAGGAGGAGGAGGAGGAGGAGGAGGAGGAGGAGGAGGAGGAGGAGGAGGAGGAGGAGGAGGAGGAGGAGGAATGCGAGGAATGCGAGCATGAAAGACAACGGGAATCTAAAAACAAAACGGGTTAATCTGACCCCGACTCAGAGCCCTGGTCTCCTCTGCCGTTGCTGCCCCCACGGGCAGCCTCCAAAAGACGGAGGGACAGGGACGCGACTCTGAGCTCCTGGGCCTGGAACTCCTCCTCCGAGAGGGGGGGAGGCTCAAGGGAGGACGGAGCGGGGACCTCCTCCTCCTCCGACGAGCCCCCGCCTGGGGCGGCACACGCCCCTCTGCCAGGCGGGGAGGGGGCGGGGGTCTGGCTGCTGCAAGCCCCTGCCCCTCCCTCCCCGCGGCGGTCCTGCGGCGGCGGGGCCATCTGTCCAGCGAGGCGAGCGACCATGGCGTCGCGGACAAAACGCGGCGGCCCCCCTGGGTGGGGGTATCGGCCGCTCTGAATTCTGGTGAGGTTCTGATCCCCTTTGGAGCTGGGGGTGCAGCGACTGACGAGCCACCTTGGGTCAGGAGGAGGAGGAGGAGGAGGAGGAGGAGGAGGAGGAGGAGGAGGAGGAGGAGGAGAAGAAGGAGGAGGAGAGAGGAGGAGAGGAGGAGGAGGAGGAGGAGGAGGAGGAGGAGGAGGAGGGAGGAGAAGGAGGAGGAGGAGGAGGAGGAGGAGGAGGAGGAGGAGGAGAACGGGTCGCCGAAGACCCTCGGAGAAACCCTCCAGAAGGCTCAAGCGGCACCAGGCGAAGGTGACCTGTGGTGCACGGCTTTCGGGAACCGCGGCGGGGGCAGACCCAGGCACCGCAAGCCTCGGCGAGGTCTATACGTACAGTCACCCGCAAAGAACGCCAAGTAAGGAACGAATGGGCTTTCTTTGCCGCGGCCGGCCCCAGCCTCGAAAAGGTACCCCAACCAGGATCTAAGAAGTGCCTGGGAACTACAGCTCATCCTGAGCCCAGAGTGGCCCATTTCGTCGTCCTGGCTGTCTACATCGCCCCCATCGTGGGCCCAGGATGGGCCTGGCCCGGGACGGTGGGTATATGCAGATCACGCCGCTGGAACAGGGAGCTCGGGGTCGCGCCGCAGGCGCTGAACCCGAGCCCTTCGCGCAGCGACGTCGAGAGGGAGAGAGAGAGAGAGGCCCTGGGATCCTGGCGTTGCAATATGTTCGAGTCGGGCGTGTTCGCATACTTCTGGCCTCCAGCACCCTCACAAATCGCTCCAGCTCGGGAACTGCCGCGGCAACTTGGGGTCCAGAGCTCCAGTCGCAATGTTTGACGGCGTTGCAGTTTTCCGCGTCGTCGGACCGCAGGCGAGATGGAGAGACAGAGCGAGAGATGGATCAGGCCCCTCGAGCATCCTCGAGTCGAATCCAGCGATCGGGGTGGCCCGCACCAGAGGCCACCCCGGCGAGGGGTCGCTCCTGCGCGCAGGCAAGGGGAAGCGGGGCGCCAGGGGCCTATGGACGCCGCGGCGGCGGGGCTGCTCGCGCGAGAGAGCTGCCGAAGGACGAAGGCCCTGCCAGTGCGCGCTGGTCGCGAGCCCGCGGCGGCCCGGATGATCTGGATGCGTCGATGCGGTCGGGGCCAACCGCGAAGGGAAAAACTATTTTTTACCAGCAAAAGGGAGGGAGCCCAGTGGCAGAGTGCAGGGGGACAACACGATACGACGACGAAAACGATGGACGACAAACGAACGACAAGCGCGCGGGGCAAGGAGGGGGGGGGGTAGGGGCGGGAGGGGGAGGGTGCGCGCCGCGCCCGCCCTGGAAGAAAAACTGCACACACGCACACAAACTTTCGGAGGTCCGCGCGGATTTGTGTAAATCGGCGCTGGACGACACAGCGACATACCCAATCTGCAAAGTCAAGTTTAGCACGAGATTGAGAGCGATCGCCCATTTGAGCGACAAGCGCAGGACAAAGTGTTCGTCCCAGCTTTCCTCGGTCACGCCACTGTGTCCAGATCTGGTGGCTGAGCTCGATCGCTGGGATGGTGCTGCGCGACGGGCTGCATGGACGGACGGTCACACGCAACCGTTGTCTTCCCAACGGGCCACGACTAGAGACGGCAAGCGAATGGGTAGAGTAACCATGGCTTGAAGGCTCTGTCTGTACTTTAATGTTTAGCGCTACGTTGAACTCGAGACGCCTTTGGCAATCCCTGCTCGATAAAATAATAATCGGCGCTGGATGGCCCCCTCCCTGGCGGCGCCTTCGGCCCAGCCCCTGGCGCGCTCCGCGCGCCCATGGAGGGGGGTCCAGCACCGGTCCAACCAATCCGCGCGGAGCTCCGACGAAGTCTGAATTTATGTTGTCATTCTACACCGAAGGGGTGCAGGGTCAGGATGCAGAGGCCCGGGCAATGTCAGGAGGGGGGGGGCTCAAGAAGGTCGCCACGCCCTCCGGAGGATGGAGGTCCAGGATCGAGAGCACGACGAGGTTGTTCAAGGATCTGGGAGCTTAGCTTCTGGGAGGTGCTGGTGGTGGTCCCCCTTGGCGTTGCCTGGGAGGCCCTCGGGCGTCCTGGGCACATCGGGTCTGCAAGTGAGGCTGGTCGGCTGAGCCCGGCACAGGGCAAGGATCTTCGAGGCATCCCTGGCAGAGCACACCGTCCTCACCGAGCCAGGATCTTCGAAGCATCCCTGGCAGAGCACAACGTCCTCACCGAGCCCCCGGCTACATTTTTCGAGCTGCCGTCGGCCCACGCATCCCGACCCCAACGTGAGGGTGGCGACCGCAATTGAGGCCAGACTCAAGGCTCCGGCTGCTAGATCCTCGGCCTGGCTGCGCTCTGAGTTGTTTGTTGTTCTCTCTCTCTCTCTCGCTCTCTATATACTTTCTCCCTCTCTCTCTCTGTCGTTTTCCCTCTGTCTCGCTTCATCTCTCTATCACTCTCTTTCTGTCCTTGTCTCTCTCTCTCTCTCGGCCTCTCTCGCTCTGTTCGCCTGCACGATCGGGCGTCAGAGTGGCGACAGCTGCACGCTGCCGCTGGAGGCAGAGCCCGCCGCCCTCCCGGCCATCGCGCCAGGATGGCCAGGCAGGTCAGGCGGTGACGAGCCTGCGCTCACGGCATCCGACGGCGACCGAAGCGACCTGCTTGTTGGTGGAGCCGCGTCGCCGCTCTGGCAGGTCGCAGGCCACGGACCAGGATGTCGCTCTCCCGAAAGCGCTGGATGAGGCCAGAACAGGAGCCATCACAGCCATGCCGTCTGCTGCGGCACAGGGCGTTGAAGATGTGCCCACCGACTGGGAGAACAGGGTATAATCATGACGTAGAAAGCGTCTGAAACAGATTTGTTATCCTCCCGCTTTTCGGAGGCGCAGAACAAGGAACAGCTGCTCGACGATTGATGGATGACGGCGCCCAACTTGGGATAGAATCTGGGACTCCCAAGAATCATACTTTCAACGACCGATAGGTTCCGGGTGCACCGTACTATGCACGACTCCCCCGCTTGTTGCGGGCAGCTCCATATCGGGTGTCTGACTCGGCTAGATCGTGTACATAATATCCTCTGCTCGCACACTTGTCTTTCTCGTCCCTCCTCCCTCCTATCCCTTCTCTTGCCTTCTGCTCCTCCTAACCCTCCTCCTCCTCCTCCTCCTCCTCCTCCCCCTCCTCCCCCTCCTCCTCCTCCCTCTGCTGCTGAGTTGTTGGGAATGCTTGCTCCATGCACGGGGACCCCCCCCTGTAAGTACCTCGCTGAGGGGCGCCCCAGGCAGGCTTCTGGCGCGGAGCCGAGGCCCACCATCCGTATCCATATGCGCAGGGGCATTGCAAGCTCTTGTGCGCACCATCGACTGGGATCCTGCCTCCTCCTTTTCCCTCCTCCCTGCCGCCCGCGCGGCTCGGCCGAGCTGCACGGTTTCCCCCGGGGCCGTAGGCGACCCTAGGAGCAGGAGGAAGAGGAGGAAGAGGAGGTGGAGGGGAGGAGATGGAGGTGGATGAGGGATGAGGGGGAGGAGGGAGGAGGAGGAGGAGGAGGAGGAGGAGGAGGAGGAGGAGGAGGAGGAGGAGGAGGAGGAGGAGGAGGAGGAGGAGGAGGAGGAGGAGGGAGGAGGGGGAGGAGGAGGACGGGTCGCCGAAGCACTTCGGAGAAAACCCTCCCCCCCGTCCCCTCCTCTCTGCCGCCTCCCTCTCCGCTCCACTCTCCTCCCCCTCTCCCCTCCACTCTCCTCCCCCCTCTCTCCTCTCATCTTCTCCCTCCGCCCCTCCTCTCCCCTCCACTCTCCTCCCCCTCTCCCCCTCTCCCCTTCTCCCCTCTCCCCCTCCCTCCGCTCTCCTCCCCTTACCTCCTCCCTGCCGCCCGCGCGGCTCGGCCGAGCCCCGCAGCCGACCGGCTTGGACGAGCCGCTGGGCGTCCGGGCGACGAGATACTCCGGCCTCTGGGGGCCCCGCTCGCGCGGCCCCTCGGCGTCGTCTTCGTCGCCCTCCGCGCGGCCCGTGTTCCTCCTCGTCGCCCTCCTCGTCCGCCTCCTCCGCCTCCGCCTCCGCCTCCGCCTCCTCCTCCTCCTCCTCCTCCTCCTCCTCCTCCTCCTCCTCCTCCTCCTCCTCCTCCCCCTCCGTCCTTTTTCCATACAAGCAGCTTTCCCCTACCGCACCCCCAGACGTGTCGCTGGAGCCGCCTGGGCGTCTCGAATGAGACTTCCCCACCTGTATGTTCCTGAAGCTGGAAATTCGCAAAATCCTCAAGGATGGAGGGCGGGTCGTCTTCAAAGTGTAGCTCTCGCCTGAGCGCCGCACGCATTTGGTTTAGAAGTTTGCAGTAGGTTCAAGGAAGGAAGGCGGATAGTTTTAAACATGTGGCGGTCGCGCTAGCTCTGCGCACGGGCGCGTTTAAACTCCAACAATTTTCCAAGATGGAGGGCGGCTCCTGTTCAAAATTCGGTTCTCGCCTTCACGCCTCGCGCATCCGTTTTCCAAGCATTGCTGGAGCTTCAGAGATCCGAAGAGGAGAAATCCCAGGGATGGGATGATCTTCTGGCACGATTTGTGATTGTCCAGAAGTAGCAATCGCGTTGATTCCCGGTGCTACCGTCCCAGGAATCGAATTCTGGCACGATTTGGGATTGTCTTTTCTCACGCACACATGTAGCACAACTTGATGCAGGAAGTGAGACTGAAAACCGCTGGGCGGGCTGGGAACGCCACGCGAAATGTCGCAAGAGGGAGAAAGAGCGGGAAGACCGCGGACGGCAACGCGGCCCATGGGCACGAGGAGAAAAGGAGAGAAAGGACACAAAACGAGGAACGATCATAACAACAAATACGAACTGACAGGGCGACACTGGCAACACAAAGGCCTAAGCCCTAATCGTGCGCCCTGGACTGGAGAAAAAGAAACGAAGAGCGAGAGTTCGTGGGTGTGAAGGCCGATTAACAACGGCGCGCGTACTAACAACACAAACGCGTACACCACAGATAAGAAGGGTTACACATGAAAACTATGACATACCTATACAACCACCCTTCGGGTGAAACAGATATTTGAGAGGAGGCACCAACGTCCTACTCAATCGATCTCACTATCGATCTCACTACCGATCTCACGGTCGACCCTAGCGTTATCAATCTCACTATCGAAATCCTTATCGAAACCAGTACCGTTCTCTCACTCTCGCTCTCACGCTAGATCTCATTCCCGATCTCAATACAAATTTCACTTTCGATCTCACTATCGATCCCACTATCGATCTCATCACCAGTGGGACACCCACTGGAAACCGACGGGACACCGACGCGACCCCGACTGGACACCACGGCGGGGCACCCCTGGCCACCGCCCGCGGCCACTGACGCGACCCCGACTGGACACCACGTCGGGACACCCTCGGCCACCGCCCGCGGCCACCGACAAGACACCGACGGGACACTACGACGGGACAACCCCGGCCACCGCCCGCGGACACCGACGGGACGCCGAGGGGACACCACGGCGGGACACCACGGCGGGACACCACCGGCCACGCTGGCCCACCGGATGCGCGGTTCTTTATCTTGACCCGCCCTAGCCATCGAGTCATTCCTCTCGCTCGCCCACGCAGCTTCGCCACGTCCGCACGCAAGTCTTTGTTGGGGGGGTGGGAGCGCCAACACTTTGCACCATCCTCACGCTAGGATTTCTCGGTGTGGGTTTTTTTCGTTCCACTTCGATCTCACCCCACAACCTCCGACATGACTTGAACACCATCCAAGGTAAGCTGGGCAAGTAGCATAGTCCCACCAGCCCTCTGGGCGTCGGTGGTTTAGTGCGTTTCCTCTTCCACCCCTCCCTCTTCCCCTTCGGGGAGGGGTTTATCACTGTTCCTTATTAATAAAAACCCCCTCCCCCAGGCGACTGGGGGCCAACCCAGGTCCATGACGCCCCCCCCCCCACAATCCCTTGTAAAAAACAATACGTAGCACCCCGCAATTGCGGATAAGAGTGAGGGGGCGGGCGCGGGCGACGCGGGCGTCGTCGAGCCGGCGGACCTCGTGGCCCCCCACCTTCCTTGTCGATGGCGCTCTTCTCCTCCTCCTCCTCCTCCTCCTCCTCCTCCTCCTCCTCTTCCTCGTCCTCGTCCTCGTCCTCGTCCTCATCGTCATCGTCATCCTCCTCCTCGTGTTCTTCCTCGTCCTCCCTCTCCCCCCCTCGTCCTTTCATCATCGTCCTCCCATTGTCGTCCTCCCCCTCATCGGCCTCCATCATCGTCCTCCCAGTGTCGTCCATCATCATCATCATCATCATCATCATCATCATCATCATCATCATCATCATCATCATCATCATCATCATCATCATCATCATCATCATCATCATCATCATCATCATCATCATCATCATCATCATCATCATCATCATCATCATCATCATCATCATCATCATCATCATTATCATATCATTAGCATCAGCATCAGCATCAGCATCAGCATCAGCATCAGCATCAGCATCATCATCATCATCATCATCATCATCATCATCATCATCATCATCATCCCCCTCCTCCCCCTCCTCCCCCTCCTCGTCCTCCTCCTCCCCCTCCTCCCCCTCTTCTCCCTCCTCGTCCTCCTGCTCCTCCTCCTCTTTCTCCACATTCTCCTTACATCCTCTCTTCTTCCGCGTCCTCCTCGTTCCCTGCTTACTCCTCCTGCCTCCCCCTCCTGCCCCAAGATCACGGCAACGGAATCCTTGTTTCCACTTTATGCTCCCCAACTTCTCTGATCAAGGCAACTCGCAAGGGCAAAGTTGCTGGACGGGCTGGTGTGGATGCGCGGGGCTTGAAGATGTCCTTGCGGGCTCAGACGGCATGCAAAAAATCCGCCGCCGCGTTTGTGCGGCATTGGTTTGTTCAGTGAACGTGGTTTGGGTCGCGGGTGGGTCGCGGGCTCTCCACCTCCGCCTGGAAGGAATGCAAAAGCAGCCCGCCGCAGGCGCCAAAAAAATTGGTTTGTACACTGAACGTGGTTTGGGTCGCGGGTGGGCCGCGGGTTCTCCACCGGGAACGAATGCAAAAGATGCTCGCCGCAGGCGCCGAAAAAAATGGTTTGTACACTGAACGTGGTCGCGGGTGGGCTGCGGGCTCTCCTTTTGAAGCGACTGCAAAAGATGCCCGCCGCAAGCGCCGAAAAATGTGGTTTGTACCCTGAACGTGATTTGGGTCGCGGGTTGGTCGCAAATTGGTCATGGGGTGGGTCGCGGGCTCTCCACCTGGAAGGAATGCAAAAAAAAAACCGCCGCAGGCGCCGAAAATGGTGGTTTGTACCTTGAACGTGGTTTGGGTCGAAGGTGGGTCGCGGGTGGGTCGCGGCGTGGGTCGCGGGTGGGTCGCGGGTGGGTCGCGGGTGGGTCGCGGGTGGGTCGCGGGTGGGTCGCGGGGTGGGCCGCGGGTGGGTCGCGGGGTGGGTGCGGGTGGGCGGTGGGTCGCGGGGTGGGTCGGGGTGGGTCGCGGGGTGGGTCGCGCGGGGGTGGGTCGCGGGTGGGTCGCGGGTGGGTCGCGGGGTGGGTCGCGGGGTGGGTCGCGGGTGGGTCGCGGGGCGGGTTGCGGGTGGGACGACGACAACAAACAACAACAAACAACAACAAACAACAACAAACAACAACACGAATCCGCACCGCGGAATTCCACTTCAGCCACGCACCCAGGGACCGTGAATGACCGTTCGGCCCCCACACTCTGACAAACACACACTCTGCCTCCAAATTCGGAACATGCGCAGCCAACCCGATGCGCCCCCCCCACCCCCCACATCCCTCTCAACAGAAACAATACAGAACACACTTGGCGGAGGCGGCGGCGGCTGCGGCGGCGGTTGCGGCGGCGGCGGCGGCGGCGGCTGCGGCGGCTGCGGCGGCGGCTGCGGCGCCGGCGGAATACAAACACACACTCTGCCTCCAAATTCGGAACATGCGCAGCCAACCCGATGCGCCCCCCCCCCCCCCCCACACACACACACACCCACCATCCCTGTCAAAAAACAATACAAGGTACACTTGGCGGAGGCGGCGGGCGGCGGCTGCGGCGGCGGCTGCGGCGCGGCGGCGGCGGCGGCGGCGGCGGCGGCGGTGGCGGCGGTGGCGGCGGCGGCGGTGGCGGTAGCGGCTGCGGCTGCGGCGGCGGCGGCGGCGGCGGAGGCGGCGGTGGCGGCGGCGGATTGGCCCCCACTAGCTACCCATCCAAAAACGACTGCTGAATATGCTGAGGCTCGGGCCGGATTCGGGTGCTACGATGTGTTGGGAGGGCGGGTGGGAGTGAGCGAGACAGCTTGCGGGCGGGGGGGGGGGGTCTTGACCTCTCCCCCTACCCCGTCCCCGTGGACCTGGACGGGGGGGGGCGCGAGCGGTCAGGGCGTCCAAAACGGCCTCGGCGAGGAAGCCAAAATCCGTTATTTCACTAGGGTTTGGGTCCCATATTGGCCTCCTGAGGGGGCAACCCTAATTGAAAGTCCCCTCTTCTTTGATCGATGTCCTCCAAGATGGCCCCAAGAAGCGCCCAGGAGGCCCCAAGAGGCCCCAAAATGGCCCCAAGAGGCCCCAGGAGGCCCCCAGGAGGCCCCCAAGAGGATCCCCAGCGGCCCAAAGAGGCCCCCCCGAGGCACCCTAGACGCCGAAAAGCCCCTCAGGACGACCTTCTACTCGCCTGGGCGTCGTTTCTGGATGTGCTGGTGGGGATATTTTTTGAGTCCGCGGCCGTAGGCGAGCGCGCCAGTGGCGAGTCCAGTCAGAGCGGGGCGCGCACAGACGAATTAACATAAAGCGGTGGGCCGGAGCCTCACGCGGCACCTCAGCGGCCAGGCCGGCGAGTGGGAAGGGGCTGACAGGCTGGTGGGGATGCGTTTTGAGTTTTTTTTTTTTTTTTTTTTTTTTTTTTTTATATTATTATTATTATTATTAGTATTCTTATTAGTATTATTATTATTATTATTCGGTTGCGGCCGCGAGACGACGGTCAGGCGGCGAAAGCATATGGTGGGAATGCGTTTTTTGATTTGCGGCCCGCAAGGAAAAGTCCAGAGGGCGGAATTAAACCTGGTGGGGGTACTTTTTTTGTTTACAGCCGCAGGCGGAAGCGCCGGCGGCGGCGGGTCACGGTCGGGCTGCGGCCGTGACGAATTACCCGGGCGCGCGCGGGGGCCGCGGATCAGGCGGCGGGGCAGGCTGCAACCCAGGGCGTCTGAGGGGCCAGGCGGCGGTGCAAGCTGCAACCCAGGGAGTCCGAGGGGTCAGCCACCCAGGAAGCAAGGCGGACGCGGCCAAAATGGCGCGCCGCGCATCCCCAGTCATGGATCGTGTCGGTCCGACAATCGCACGGTGGTGGGAATCAGTCTCCGTGCAAGAAGGTGTCAGGGAGCCCAGGGAGTCTGTCGGGTATGAGCGGACCAAAGGCGTAGAGCTGACGTCGTCCAGCAGGGAGGGGAATTTCTGACAGCGCCAGCGAACCGTCGCAGCTTCAGAAAACGCATCCGGCGGCTGACAGGGTACGCCAGAAGTCATAGACAACCGGGGCCAACCTCAGAACAACTGCGGAGGGATGCGCCTGCACGCGGGAGACCAACGACATGATGTGCCGCAGTGCAGGGGTACACCTGCACCCGACCTGGCGAGAGACACACGGTCAATCGAGAGTGGGCGTGTACCAGGAACCGACTAAGTGACAAACAGCGGCTCTCCACCCACGCAAAGGCAAGTAAGAGAAGAGCGCTCGGAGAAAGCGACGCTGCCGCGTACCCACAGCAGCGCAAGCAATCCGAAGTCACGAAGTCCCAGGGGGTGGTCGCTCAACCAGGTTGAGCGTGGGAGCGACGATGGGGAGACGTCAGTGCGCACCGACCCACGCGGCGAGCGATGCACCACTAGCCACTGGGTGGCACACCACGGCCAACCGCTGCAAGGAAGTCATGTACGGGAGCGCGTCTGCGACCCAGTCAGAGAACGGTGCAAGCGGACGGACCAGGTGAGCATTCCGCCGTCGCGGCGGGGCGACCCACGTCAAAGGGCCGTCTGAACAACGTGAGACCCAAGGACGATGGGTCCAAGCCCAGGGTCGCTCCCAGGGAGGGTAGAGAAGCACGGCTGAAGGCCGAAGTAACTTAGGGAAGCCCAGGGAGTAGAAGCGCGGATCTGAGTGTGACGAGGCGAAACCACCATAGCGTCGGACTCAGACCTGTGGGCCAGGACGGGCCTGGCAAGGTGAAAACAGCTACAGCGGGGCCAGGGGCCACTATGACCACGCGCAACACGTGATTGCAATGCGGACGGTATTGCTGGCACACACACACACACACACACACACACACACTTGGGGCCAAAGGCAGGAAGTGCACATACCAGGGAGGGCGGCGGGATGCCGCCAAGCGAGTCTGTCGTCGGAGGAGCAGCTGAAGGCTGCTGTTTGAAAGAGAAACCCAGGGAATTTAAGCGCGACTCGGGAGTGCACCTCCGTCGGTCACGGAGCAGCATGGCCGGGCACGGTTCCGCTCGGGCCAGAGGTGAGAACAACTACAGCGGGGCCAGGGGCCAACTAGGGTCTGCACGCTGCACTCCCCCGCGCTGCGATGCAGATGGTATTGCTGGTCGACACACTTGGGTCCAAAGGCAGGAAGTGTGTGTGCCAGGGTGGGAAGCAGCACGGCTGCCACACGGGTTGAGAGAGTAACGGGAGGAAGCTGAAGGCTGCTCGAAGTGTGTGTCAAGGTCGATATACCTGTCCCTCTAGGTGGCGGGATGGGTGGGAGGGGAGCTCAGTCGCCCCATCGCTGCCTTTTTTCCCCACGTTCGTCGGGCCTGCCTCCACCACGCTTGCCTCCCGTCTGCCAACGGTCGTCGTGCCAGCCAGCGCTCCAGTCGCTCTGCCAGGTGCCCCAGGCGCCCCAGGAGCTTGTCGCTCGCTCGCGCCAGCTGCTCTGCTGGTGGTTGCCCTTGCCCGTGCCGTCGGGCCGTGCGCGGCGCAGGTGCTCGGCCCGCACTTTTGCCCAATCGATGCGGAAGTCGAACCTCCTGTCCATCAAGTAGGCGTTGTATCCGCAGCCCCTCCAGTCATCAAAAAACTTGTTGATGGTCGCGTCCGAGTGCAGCCTCGGGTCTGACTTGGGTTCCCTGGACCCAGGGAGCCGAATGCCTTGCGTGTAGGCCGTCCACAGAGCACAGAATACTCCACCCAACTCCATTTGGTGTCTGGTGAGGCGTTTGGCGGGTGGCTCTCCGCAGCGCTCCAAGTCCACGGTGCCCAGCCAGGCCTTGTACATGGGGCCTCCATGGGAGTCGGTCAGCAGGTTGAGTGTGTGTCGCTCCGCTGATCGAGGGTAGGCAAGCCTATGGCCAGGAGCCTATGGGTTGCGTAGTGGGGGACGACGACTCTGCGCATCACCCCTATCGCGGGCGACTTCGTCGTGATCTGGTCCCCTGGCTTCGCTGGCATTTTGGTCGGTGCTGGTTGGGCCACCCCAGGCAGCTATCGGGTCGCGGTCAGAGCTGGGTTCCATGCTGTCTGCCGTTGGGCTCCGCTGAGGCGCCTTGTCGCCAGGGCCGTCGTCGTCGACCTCCGTGGCCGAGCCCGAACAGGATACAGGAGGAGGAGACTCGTGGGGGATTCCAAAGTCGGGTGAATCCGCTTTTTCCGTAGGAAGGATCTCGTCTTCACCGCCCTCGTCCTTGGCAGCGTGGTCGGGCAAGTCCGGGTTGCCAAGACGCGTGTCGTCGTCTCTCGTACCCAGGGGTTTGTCTGCGCCGGCCGCCGTAGAGGTGTTTGGTCTGTCCTTACTCATTGTCTGCGCGCGCGACTCGGCCAGGGAAGTGATGGTTGCCGAGGCCAGGGCGTCGGCGCTGAGGCTGAGTAGGAAACTCGTCAGTGTGCCCATTTCGTGTCTGACAGGGTTGAGGCCACTCGCCGGGGCGACGGCCGAGGCGCGCTTCTCCCAGGACTCCCTGTGTTTCTCGCCGTTGGTGAGGCGGGGGACGACCCGCGCAGCGGCCAGCCGTTTGCCTTCCCAGGGCTGGTTGAGCGGGGCACAATCCTTCGAGATGCAGTCGCCGTACGCCGTCCTGAGAAACTCCGTCAAACGTCCGACTGGCCAGGAGGCTTCTTCGCTCCTAGGCTCTGGGATGCTGCAGTCGGGATTGCTGAGACAGAACTGTCGCCAAGTGTAATCCAGCCCAGGGTGGAAGTCCCGGAGGTAGGTTACCAAGAGTCGCTGTACAGCCACGTCTCCGCTGCCTGGTCCGCTCCTGGGGTCGTCTGGGCTCAGCGTGGGGTTGTTGACGTCCCTGTTGTCCAGGAGCGGGCCCTGCGGGACCGGCAGCTCTGGCAGGAGCTCCATGAGCTGCGCAAGCGTCCTGGGGGCTTGCTCGGCAGCGGAGGCCGCTCCACCCGAGGCGCTAGACCCAGGGAGGTTTGCCGATCCAGCCTTGGCGAAGCGATCTTGGGCCTTGGCGTCAGCGCCTATCCATGGGAGAGAACTGAAGATGTCCACTGGCACCTCCGCTCCTATCTGGCTGTTGAGCGTCGGGAGGACAGGGGCCTCGGCTGGGCACAGCGCCCTGCAGCCTCTATCAAAGATGTGGTCCAGGGTAGCAGGACCGATATTCCATACGGGGACCAGGCAACGTCGGCAGCACCAAGTGGCGTTCCAGTTGCGCTCCCACCAGGCTATGGCTCGCCTCTCGATGGGAGGCAGCCCGGCCTGCTCGGGAACCCCATACCCCCTCCGCTGGCTTCCATATGAAGCGGCCCAGGGGAGGAGCTCCGGCGTTCCAGACGAGGAGCGGGGCCCCTGGGGGGCATGTGTCGCACCGTGCGGAGTAGATTTTGTTACGCGCAGCCTTGAGGCCGAACCGCTCATCTCTGACCCGTAGGATGGGAATGGTGGTGTTGGCGCGCTCAGGGATCTGCATGCCAATCGGCGTCATGATGAGGTCCGACAGCGACCTCGTGTCCGCCTGGGGGCTGCATCCAAAGCCAAGCGGGAGGTGACCCAGGGAGGGGAGGGCGTCCGCCTTTTTGTCGCTTGCGGCACCAATCCTCTGCTGCTCGTGTTCCTTGACCTTGTCCGCGATTGTTGCGCCGTGGGGGTGCTGGGATGCCCTGGTCCTCCAGGTATCGGATCCAGCGGGTCTCGCAGTGCCATCCCATGTTCGCACCGTCGAGGTAGGCCTGGGGCCGGTTCTGTGCTACCATCAGGCGTGTGTCGTCGGATATCCACGTGCCTTCTGTGGAGCGTAGCTGGTCCTTACCGCGCCTGTCGCACTTGAACCTGCCGTTCTTCTGCTCGGGTGTCAGCCTGTCGTCAGGAATGTGCGGGGGGTCCTGCCTAGTGCCTGGGGCGGGGGTGGGCGGCAAGGGGGCGTTGAGGTCGGTGTTGGATAACGCGAATCCGCCGCCGATGTAGGCAAGCCCGGCGAGCCGATCGTCGTCGCCCAGGGAGGCGTCGGAGCCCGCGAGCGCGACGTGAAGCGCGCGCACCGAGCAGCGGTGCGTACCCAGGGGAGCCAGGGAGGCGGCTGGGACGATCTTCTCGAGGACGAGCATCGGCGCCTTCAACTGAAAGCCCTGTCTGTCCATTTCACTCCAGGTCTGCGGGCAGCCAGCTGCCTGCGCGTCCGGGTGGTGGTGCGCCACCGCTACGAGCTTGGAGATGTGGGGCAGGATTGCCTCGATGCGACCGTGGAGGTCGGGTAGGTCGTCTAGCGTGAGCCCCCAGGTTCTTGCGAAGTCGCGCCGGAACCCTCGGTGCGCTTCTTGCCACGGGACACAGAAACCCAGGATGGCTTCGATGACAACCCCAGCCTGCTCTGCGTGAGAGAACGGCCACAGGAACACCCGTGGCTCGCGGAGCATTAACATCATGACGACCAAGAGCGACCGGGTCTTGCAGGATTCCATGGGGAGGCCACCTGTGTCTATAACTTCCTTCCGGGGCTGGTCCCACTTTGGGTCGTCGAGGGCGCCGCTGAGGATCTCCTGTAGGCCAGGCATTCCAAGGTGTTTCCTGTGTCTGCAGCAATCCTTGGTTGCTGCGCTCCACGCCTGGGGAACCTGTCGGAAGAGTCTCTTGGGGGTGCACTGGCGCCGCCCACAGAAAGTTACACGCCGTCCTTTGACGTGCGGCACCGGTGGAAGGGAGTCGTCGTGGACTGCGTAGTTCGCGTCCTCCCAGGGAGTGCCAAGGCCGAGCGTCCACACAATGGCTGCCCAGAGCATGTTGTAGACTAGATTGGTCGCGTCTAAACCCAGGGGCATGTCGAACAGGAAGCCCAGGTGCGACCAAGCCTTGCGGTCGAGTCTGCCAGGTTGTCGCGGTGTTTCCGCCAGCGAGAACTCGTGCGGGTGTAGCCCCGCCACCAGATAGATGAGCACGTGGAAGGCAGGCGTCGAGAGGATCTCGTTGAGACCGGCCGAGATGAGCTTACCCAGGGAGTCCCAGTCGAAGTCCTCGTCCAGGGGAGTGTTGTAGCGCTCGGCGAAGCCGCTCGCCTGGGCGTCGCGGGCTTTCCTTTTGGCTGCATCAAGCTCATTTCGCCCGTCTTCTCCCTTCGCATCGCAGCTCCACGCGACAGGGGACGGTACCCAGGTGGCGAGGGCGGGCAGCGGGTCAAAGCTCTCGTCTATGACCAGGGATCTCCTGTGGCCAGCAGGTGCGCCGCCCCCGAATCGAACCCAGAGGCGGGTCAAGCGCCCGTACTCGGAGAGCACACGCAGCTGGGACCAGGTGGCATTGGCGAACATGCGCCCGTCTCCCAACATCAGGATGTTCCGCTTGGCCCTAGTGATTGCCACGTTCAGGCGTTTGGCGTCGTCGACAAAGCCCCAATTGTGATTCCCGTTGCTCCTCGTGGTCAGTACGATTATGATGTCCGCCTCACCACCCTGGCTGGAGTCGATGGTGGTGAGCTTGAGAGCCCCACTCTTCATGTGCTTCCCCGCAACCTGCCTGAGTCCAGGGAAGGCAGTGCCGATGGCTGTATGGGCGTTGCGGTCCTCCCGAAAGACGGTTTCCCATCGGTGATCGTCCACCGTGTGCTCTTGGGGGTCGGATCCAGGGCCGGGGGTGTCTTGTCCGTCGCGAGCAACACTGCCTTTTCCCTTGCCTGATTTCCCCTTCTTGCCACCCTTGGAATTCCGCAGGGCACCGCAGAGGTGGCGGGGGCCCTGCGGCCAGCCGTCCGTGAGGATGGCCGTCTGGAGCTGGTAGATGACAACGATTCTGACGGTGGTGCCTTTTTCGAGCTCGGGCAGGAGTGCCCGCGCGATGTCCACGGCCTGCGCTGCCTCGGGGAGGTTGGCGTAGCCTGGCTGGAGGCTAGACGTTACTTCCCAGGAGGGTGTGTCGACCAGCAGGAGCCGGTGCTTGTCTCCGTCTTGCGGAGGATCCAACTGCTTGAGGGTCGCGCGAAGGTCGTCCTCGTCGGAACCGGTGAGGTTGGCCAGCTCAGTCAGTCGTCCGGGTTCCCAGGGTGTGATGTCTCTCCATGGGATGCCTTCAACGATGGGCCTGTCCCTGAGCGGGTTCATGATGCCAGTCGTCATACCCTTGCCGTAGTAGGCTGCGTTCGGAAAGGCGAGTAGCTGCGGATGCATGCGGTAGCAGATCGACAGGTGGACCACAGCCGTGTCTTGGCCGCGGAGTGCGTGGAACATCCTGTCAAATATGCTACCACAGAGTCCCAGGTCGTTGGCAAGCTTGGAGAGAACCGTAGGGGGCAACTGATTCGGGTCGCCCACCAGAACCAGGGCTCCGCCGCTGTTGATCAAGTTCACCATAGACATGAGCGCGTGAAGCTCCGCGGCCTGCCCAGCCTCATCGATTACCAGGAGGACAATGTGGGGGCTGTCTTTCTGTCCGAGGGCTTCGGCCGCCTCGTGCGTGGACAGGAATACCCTGGCATCTCGAAGCAGGCTAGCCTTGTAGGGCTTGAAGTCCTGGCTCTTATCCCCGTCCTGGAACGGGAACTCCCCGCGGGCGTTCTTGTAGTGGCCCTCAGGTGTCAGGTCGACGAGTGCCTCGTTGACACGCTCCTTCCTTGCCAGGCGCACGAATTTTCCAGGGAACCCCATGTCGGAATCGAGACGACGTTGCTGATGTGCTTCAGACATTGCCAAGGCTGGTTGGTCTACCGCCGTGTTCGAACCAGCTGCCAACGCCGCTGCTCGTCCCGGGCGTAGGCAACATCCCCACATGTCCAGGCATGCTACAGACAAGGTGGTCTTGCCTGTCCCAGGGGGCCCGTGCACCAGTACGGCGTGGTGATGTAAGGTGGCCTGAAGGGCCCTGATCGCGTCGCTGTTTGGCTTGTGTTTGTCCACCCTGTCGCGGAAGGTAGCCAGCCTGGGTGCGGGGCGCACCCTCTGGAAGACCGAACCCGTCGCGTCCGAGATCTCATCGTCGGAGAAAGCCTTCGAACCCAGGGGAAGCGGCGGTGCCTGTTGCAGAAGGCCGCATCGGACAGCCTGAGTGAGGTCAGCGTCGGGAACGTCGCAGTCCAGGGTGACGGCGGCCCTGGCCCTCAGGTTCGAGCCTACTGTGCTGGTGCGCCTCAGGTCGTTGGCCGCAAGTCGGTCGGCCCGTGGGGCGTGCAAGAAGGCTAAGAGGAACGTCAGCCGGAGGTGGTAGATCTGGTCGAGAGCCCAACACTGGCGCCAGAACTGGATGTCGGAGGGGGCCTCGTCCACTCGGTACCAGGGAGCCTCGTCGTTTGGGGGGCGTTTCGCCTTGGTCTCGTCTTCGTGGAAAGGTCCCCACTTTCCACTGTTGCACAGCACTATGCACCTGTCGGAAGGGTACCTGGTGGACGGGCTGAGGCCGAGCACTTGGGCGTCTCTTGGGTGGATGGCACCGCCCAGGGAGGGGGGCCACCAGATCGTGACGTCAGCAATTTTGTCGACTGTGGGGCCCGTGACAGACATGTACAGTTCTTTCCCTTCCTTGTCTCCCTCCCGGGTCCTGGATGCCAACTTGTACTTGGAGGGCCACTCCAGCAGGTAGAGTTCCTTACCCTCTGGAAGTGCCAGCGCGTTGCGTAACCGGAAGGTGTCCAGGTCGCCCAAGTCCGAGTTGGCGTCGATCCTAGTGACGCGGACGCCGAGCGCGCAGCTGCCTTTCCTGACCAGGTCTTCGCGTGTGGAATCTTTTCTGTTGTCCACCGTCTCGACAGACGCTTGGCTTTCCACCGAGGCGATCCTCCGAAGTGTCTGTCCACGATCCTGGAGAGAGCAAGGCCACTGTGAGGGGAGCCGCACGGCCTCGGGGAGGTCCCCTAGCGCCGCCTTGGGGTGGACCCGGGAGTGCGGAGAGTCCAGGGGCACAGAGTAGAGACTAAGTACGTCGGCGGCCGCCTGGAGTGCCAACGAGTCGTCCAGCTGCTGCTCCGACGGGCTTGCTGGTGATGCATCTTCTTCCTTTGACAGCATCACCCTTCGCTGCTGGTTGGGCTGGTCCCAGGCGGGCGGAGGGTGGGGCGGCGGGGGCGGAGGTAGAGGTCCATCCGAGGCGGCTGTGGGTTGCCCAGGCGCAGCCGGCAGTGGTCCGACGGACGATTTTGCTAGCGCTCTGGCCCCACCACCAACGTCGGGCTGTCTGACGCCCGTCCGTGTGGCCTCACGTGTCCATCAGGTGCGACCGCACTTGCTCTGGGTCTGATCTGGTACCTCCAGGGCAGTTGTACGTCGGTTCGTCGTCCCAGAGAGGGTAGGTGGTGGGCACGTGCAGCGCGTCTTCCGGAATCACGAGACCAGGGAGTGAGCGTACACCGTCTTGGGATACCCAGGGTTGGACGGGCCTCCAGCCTGGCCAGGGCCTTCGCTCGATATGCACACGGTGACTTGAGTCCCAGGTCGTTCCACTGCACCTGCTCCACATATTCCCAGGAGTGACGAAGGTGTTTGGGTCGGGCCACCCGTCGCCGCAGCGCTTTTGCGACATCTCGTAGTGCTTGTCGCTTAGGATGTGCTGCGTGTCATCCACGGGCTCCTGGCAGATCTCGCACCAGTGGCGCCACCCGCCGTTGAAGAAAACCCAACGCATCCATGAGTACGTTCAAAAGCAGCTCGATTTGTTGACCAATTCGGGGTCCGAAACGATGCTTTTTTTTTTTTTTTTTTTTTTTTTTGCTTACGCCCCCCCCCTCTGAGAAAGAAAAAAAAAAAACATTGTCGACCAGCTTCGGGAAAAAAAAAAATCAGCCGCGCACCGTACCACCGAAAAAAAAAAAAAAAAAAAAAATAAAAAAATCAACGCCAGCAGAAAAAAAAAAAAAAAAAAAAAAAAAAAAAAAAAAAAAAAAAAAAAAAAAACACTACATACATTGTTTTTAATATAAAAACAAAAAAAACACACACACACACACCATAAGTTGATACCAGCGTGGCTGACTCCTCTCTCCTCCCCCTCCTCATCCCCCTCCTCCTCCTCGGCCTTGGCCCTTGCGCCCTCCTCATCCTCCTCCGCACCCTGGTCCTTGATCACCCTCCGTGGCAGGGAGCATCTTACGCCTCCTCCTCCTCCTCATCATCATCATCCTCCCCCTCCTCATCCTCCTCCTCCCCCTCCTCATCCTCCTCCTCATCCTCCTCCTCCTCCTCCATCCTCCGTGGTACTCCTCCTCCTCCTCCTCCATCCTCCCCTTCTCTCGCCTTCCATCCCTCCTCCTCATGCGCTCCCTCATATGATCCATTATATATGATAATATTTCACACGCCAGGGCTGATCGCCGCGGCTCCGCGTCTGGGCGCGGCTCGAACAAAACCAACAACTGCGGGGCGCTCGGGGCCCCCCTGTGTTTGGGGTTCTTGCATTGCCGACGATCCGTGTGAGGGGTGGGTCGTGATGGGCGCTGGTTGGGCGTCTTGGGACCAGACAGCACCAACGCAGTGGGAGTCTTGGGCGTCTTGGGCGTCTGGGGCGTCTTGGGGCGTACTCGAGAGTGAGATTGATAGTGAGATCGAGAGTGGTATCGGTCCAGGGCCCAGGAGGCCCTTCTCCGTAGCCATTTCTTGGCTTCGAGGCGCCCAGGCCAGCGCGCCAGGTGCCAGCGCCTACTCCAGCGCCAACACCAGCGCCAACACCAGCGCCTACACCAGCGCCAACACCAGCGCCTACACCAGCACCATGTCGCGCGGCCGTTGCAGCCAAGCGTTCCTGAGCGACTTGACGCAGCTCGCGCGCGATCACTGCGGCCAGGCTTGGACGGCGCAAGAGGACCCTCGCTACCTGGGATTGCTGTATTTCACGCACGAGGCGGGCGGCTGCCGATACACGGTGCCTGGCGCTGAGTCCAGCGTCACTGACAGGAAGGGCTTGCCAACATCAGAGGACATGCTTATTCGCGGAGTGCAGCCCAGCCAGAACTCGAGCATCGCCAGCGGCGGCGGCGCTCTCACCAGCGGCGGCGGCCAGGTGCTGACGGACACTATCGTCAGCGGCGGCGGCATCGGCGGAGGCGGCCGTGCGGGCATCGCGGCAAAGGCGGCGGCACCCGATGACCAGCAGGCGGGCGGCAAGGGCGGCATCGGCAGCGTCGGCGAGGGCAGCTACGTCATCATGGGCGGCGGCCCCGACATTACGGCAGCGTCTCAATTTCATCCAGTGTGGGACGCCCGCGCTTGGGTGCCAGTGCATGGCCCTCCAGGTCGGGTGCTGATGCAGGGGCCGAACGGTGATCTCATGGACATCAGCGCGCTCAAGGGCGGCAAGGGTACGTGGACGGGCAGCGGCTCCATTCCCATTCAGCAGGCGGTGCTTGCGGCGGCCCAGCCTATGGCGGCGGCGGCGCCGACGCCGACGACGCCGCCCGCGGCGTTCGGCTCGACGCTCACGGAGCGCGTCGCGCGGCCGCCAATGGTGCCACCGCCGCCTCATTTGGTGCGCAACAGCGGCGTCGGCGTCGCTGTCGGTTGGCCCAAGAGCAAGGCGCCCTTCATGGGGGGCCCGCCGTTGCCCACGTGGTCGCCTATCATGTCTGCTGGCTCGTATCACCCATACAACAATCCTTAGCTTGCCGACGGCTCTTGGGTAAATAGTTCAATTGATGTCTTTGCCCGAGGCTTATTCAGAAGCTGGCGCAACTTTTGCATCAAGATATGCCTAGCATATGCCTGGGGCGCAGCGCTCCACTTTTGTGTAACTCTGTTCGGTTTTCTAGATCCCAGCAAGTAATGGCTGGGGTACGCAGTACGCAATTCAATATGATGATCATTCGAGGCCGCCTCGAAGCTGAAACAAGTGGCTGAATCGATCCTCGATCCTCGCTCCTCGATCCTCGATCATCGATCCTCGATCCTCGATCCTCGATCCTCGATCCTCGCTCCTCGATCCTCGATCCTCGCTCCTCGATCCCCGATCCCCGATCCTCGATCCTCGATCCTCGATCCTCGATCCTCGACTCGATCCTCGCTCCTCGATCCTCGCTCCTCGATCCTCGATCTTCGATCCTCGATCCTCCATCCTCGATCCTCGATCCTCGCTCCCCTCCTCCTCCCTCTTCCCTGTTCTCCTCCTTCCCATCCCCTCTCTCCTCCCCAGAGTTTCGCACAGCGTTCCAGTCCAGTCCAGTCCTCCTCCTCCTCTGATCTGTCCTCCTTCCCTCCTCCGCCTTCTGGATCGTCCTCCTGATCTGTATCCTCCCTCCTTGCTCTTCTTGGGGTGGTTGTTGTTGTTGTGGCTTCCGCCTGCCGCCGCCTGGGCCAGCGACGACGACAGCGGCGACGACGACGACGAGACGTCCGAATCGGCCCGACCGAGGACGGCCGACAGCGACGGACGACCGACGGACGACCGACGACCGACGACCAGCGACGACTGACGACGGCCGACGACTCCCGACGACGACCGAGGACTAACAGCCTTGGGGGCGGGCTTTGGTCGGGGCTTCGGCGCGTACACCAGGGCCCCTGGGCCAGCCAGAGGCCGCTGGCGGGATGTCAGCGGCAAGTCGGTTGGCCCAGGGGGCCCTTGGTGCATGCGGTGGCCTTGGGGGCCGTCGTGGGGGAGGGGCCTCCAGGGGGGTGCCTATGCTAAGCTATGCTGTGCGCTGATATGCGGCACGAGCAATGCAGAGATATGCTATGGGATGTCATGCGCCGCTATGCGACGCTACTTGGTGCTATGTGAAGCTAGTACACTGCGATGATATGCAATGCGATGCTATGCAATGCGATGCTACGCGACGCTATGCGAAGCACACCGCTGTGCCGTATAAGTCCTGAGCCGTCTTGGGCCACCTCTGGGCAGTCTGGGCCGTCTTGGGCACGGGCCGTCGTGCGCGCCATAGGAGTTTCGGCTGCAGGCGACATCATGTCGTCGGAGCAACAAATTACCTCGTGTTTGAGAAAGTACGGCCAGCTCTGGACCACCACGTCACCAGACGCGCGATGGCCCGCGTTGCGGTTCAGCAGGTCAGCGCTTACTGGAGTTGTATTGGATTTGAATAGCACGGCCGCCGAACTTGATGCTGGCGACGTGAGGACAATGATTCGTGGTGCTGTGCCGAGTGCGCAGGAGTTGTTCACAACGGCCGGGGTGGTGGACCTCTTGACGCACCTCGGCGTGTCTGCGACGCTGGGCGCGTGGCAACGATGCGACGCTGAGGTTTTCTCGACCATGTATTGGGAGCGGAAGAGGAGCGAGAGGGCAGCCGCCCCGCCACGAGCACCAGCACCACCAGCACCAGCGCTGCGACGGAGGAATAATAAGCGCGTAGCAGCTGGTGATCGCAAATATGAAGATATGCCGAAGACGTTGGAGGCTTGCCAGGACATGATAAGAAAACTTCGCAGACAAGCGAGGTACAACGCGAAGAGGTTTGACATGCAGATGGGCCGCCAATCTACAAAGTACCAAGATTTGCACGATCGGTTCGCGATGGCAACGGAGGGAAAGAGGCGGAAGAAATCCGCCCAGAGATACCGCTTGTCTGTGAGAGGCGGGTTCACGTTGGCAGTAAAAAGAAACCTCGGCCATTCAAGCGCCGACGCCCTCTTGCAGCATTTGGAGGTACCAACGTCTCGGTTTACCATTGCACGCTGGGAGCAACTTGCAGCCTCTGCCGTCCTTGGAGTATCTCGGGCTTGGCATCAGCACAACTACGACTACATCAAGTTCATGCACGCTCAGCACGGGCAGATCGACGGGCCGCTCGGCGGGGCTCAAAAGCACTTCAGCTACGCTGTTCACTCGGTGAGGGGGGACGCGACGAATGCTAAAATTGGAGATTCCAAAGCTCACGTATGCGAGGTCGCCAGCATGTTTCAGCACTTGCCCGTTCGACATCGGGATTGCCCTGTCATGCCAATGAATGAGGTTAACAGCGTATACGCTGACGTGGTGCGGCTGCCCGATCCTTGTAAGGCACCGCAGCAGAGGGCCATCTTCCTGAAGCAGGTGCGTTGCGTCGGCGCTTCTGATTGGCTGCGCCACCCAATGCAGTCGGGCATTGCCGATGGCGACTGGGACCCGACCGTCGGCGACAGCCAGTACGTCTACGACAACTATTTCCACGTGACAGTGTGGATTTTCTCAACGGACCAGGGGGGCGAACAAGTTGGTGCAGCGGGCCTTTTGGGTGCGGATTGTCGGTGCCATAGTCTCATCCTGATGTTTCGGCAATGGTGCATGCTTCACGAGATGGCGCTCGTTGTAAAAAAGCAGTTGGGCTCATTCGGTACATATTGGGCGTCCCTGGCAAAAATCATAAACGTGTGGAGGACTGGGAACAACGCCTCAAAGATATTCGACACATTTTCAGCCATGTACGGCGAACGTCAGGCAAAGAGCGCCGTGGGGCGGTTGCCATCGAGGCCTCTGCGGGGGCGCTGGGGGTCTGCGTCAAAGACAGAGGGGTACTTGCTGAACGCGACGCGGGCGCAGCTGGTCCCAGCGTTCAAGGCGGCTCTGTTGGCACCTCCCCCCACTCGGCGGCGGCGGTCCGCAGTCCCCGACATCGACGAGGACTTCGCAGCGGAGGGCTACTCGGAGAGAGTTGGCAGATGGCTGAGAGAGGTGCCCGTGGGAAGATGGGGCGACGACGACGACGACGACGGCGACGACGACGACGACGACGACGACGGCGACGACAACGACGACGACGACGGCGGTTCGGAGGAGGGAGGCGGGAGGAGGGAGGAGGCCTCTAGCCGTCGTTACGGTCGTCGTTGTCGGCATCGTCGTCGTCGCCGCCGCCGCTGGCCCCGCAGGCGCTGGAGTGCATGGACGGGGACCAGTTCTGGGGCGACCTGCACATCGCCAACGTCTCCCGTGGAATTGTGGATCACATGACTCACTGGCTGCAGAAGTGTCAGGGACAGGATGGCCGCGCAGATATTCCCAATATCGTTGAGGTCGTGTGCGATAAGTGCGTGCAGATGCAGGCGGATTTTGACCAGCTCGTCGACGACGACGTCATGGCCGTCGTGTGGGGCCGATTGTTTGCTGTCGTGGGGGGGCGCGGCACGGCGTATTGGACTGGTCGCATCGTTCAGTTTTCACTTGAGGTGTTCACCGATTTTCATTGGCGAGTGGTGCGGGCCTCGCGGCAGTTCCCCCGTCGGCTGGCATGGCTCGTTTGGAAGCTCCCCCACGAAGAATGCGACATGCGCGCGCAGGTTGCCTACGACCTTCTGCATTTGGACCCGCGCGAAATCAAGGACGAGGCATCGCTGAAGTTTGGGTACGTGTTCGCGCGCGAGCTGTACGACACCGCCACGGTTGGCCGCGGCAAGATACCCCTGAGCATATACCAGTTCTGCGCGACATCTTTTTCATGTGGAGGCTAGACACACAGGAAATCGAAGGAGTAAATTCGGTGCTGAAGTACTGCACGCAGTTATCATCTAACTTGGGGTGGAAACTGATGTCTGCAAGGACAGTCCTTAAGAAGCGTCTCCTGATGTGCGCGGATTCCGACGCCAGGAAGGAGCTCGTCGAAAGCTTCGTTGCCTTTTTCGACGACGCCCGAGATGTCGCAGCTGATGCCCCGATTCGGTTTAGGAAGGTCTCGCTGGATGAGTTCCCCCTTGCTGGTATCCCTCGCGACTGGGGGGTGCACGAGCCGACGATTCACGACGGCTGTGCAGCTCGCTTCATCATTGCGCTCAAACACGTGTTCAAGAATGCTGGCATTGCCTGGGACAGGTCTTCACGATTGGTCCTCCAGGTTCTCCTAGCTTAGCTATTCCCCCACCACGTCCCCCCTCCCCCTCCCCCGTCCCGCACCCCTTCCCCGAGGGGGGAGGGCGGCCGCGGCAGGCGAAACGGAGGGTGGGGAGGGGAGGGAAGATGGTGGCCTCAAGATACGGGAAAAGGGGGTTGAGATTTTGGAATTTTGACAGGGAGGATCCTTTTGGCCCCCCTCCCCACCCCACAGGTGACCGTGGACGGCGGCGACGACGGCGACAACGACAACGCTGAGTTCTGGATCATGTCCATGAAGTTTCGTACTACGATCTGGTGCACGCGGGCAGTTGACTCGGGCACTGATGGGAGCGCGGGCATGGGGGCCGTGGCGCTCAGCCTTCCGCTGGAGGCGGAACCCTTGCTGGAGGTGCTCAGCGGGTCCCACGCTAGGTGCATTATACCCGTCGCCGATGGAGACGGCGTCGCATTATCCCAGGTCGCGAGCATGAGGGTGGCCGTCCACGAGCTGGCGTGGGACCTCGGCTCCAACCAGGTGGCCTCCATCACGGATGCCATCGGGGAGGTTTGCCTCGAATACGTGTGTCGCTGCTGTGGCGGCCGCCGCCGAGGCCGCCGAGGCCCTGGCGGCGGCGGCGGCGGCGGCGGAGGCCGCGGTGGCCGAGGCCGCGGTGGCATTGGCCGCTTTGGGCGGCGCGGGCGAGCAGCCCCAGGCGGCAGGGGCAGAGGCGGAGGAGGCGGCAGAGGTAGAGGTGGAGGAGCAGGGCCAGCTGGCCGCGGCGATGCCTGGCTCGAAGGCACGTGGGTGGCAGAGGAAGCAGCAGACCCGCCGCCGCGCGCGGCAGCTGGAGGGGGCGCTGGCGGCGAGGTGGCCGCCCATGCACTTGCAGCCGATGATAGTGATGATAGCAGTGGCGATTCCGATGGCGACGCCGCGCCGCGCGTTGATGAAGACGCCGCCGCCGCCAAGGAGCTCTTGCAAGACTTTGCTCACGACTTAGAGGCGTACGCGGCGCATGGAGGGGGCGACGGCGACGTCGAGGGCGCCGACGGAGACGACGAGGACGCTATCGGGAAGGAAGAGGAGAGGCAGGCTGCTAAGTTCCTGGACGCCGCAGCTGGCGACGATAAGCTGGATGGCGTTGCTGGTTTGCTGGACGTCGCGCTGGGCGGCGGCGCGTTGATCGAGGACGCAGTCGACGCGACCCTCAATGTCAAGTTCCAGTCTGATAAGGACATCACCGACGGCGAGGCTCGGGGGCCAGCGGAGCATCATGCCGAGCCGCCTCTGCCACCGCCCCCTGGCGCCCCGCCCCCTCTCGGCGGCAAGGGCCGCGATGGCGACGACGCGATCATTGCGAAGTGGGCAGACTCAGTAAAGGACAGCATCCGTGCATTCGAGCAGTGCATAGTTGCCTGCCGCCATCGTCCAACGGCGCGCGACGTGGGGCTGATCATGCGCTCGGTGCAGCTGGACGGCGGCAACGATAGCCCGATAGTTCACCACGTTAGCTTTTGTTATTGGGACCTCGCCCCGAGCGACGACGACGATTTTATGTGGAAGGCTCGCCCACTTGGAACACTTAAAAGTCATGACCAGCATGTGTTGTCTTATGCACAGCCTGCGTCGGCCATTGATTTAACTGAGGACATTGTCAGCGGACGCTGCCGAGTGCTGCTTGGGGTCACTGGTATGCGCATGAGCAAGCCTCGAGATATGAGGGAGCCGATCCCTAGGGACATGATGAGGCTGAGCCACATCTTCAGCTCTTTCTACGACTCCGACTCACCAGGCCATGATCTCGAGACAGACGTGGGCGTGGCTGGCAGAGCGAGTTGGGCGAGGAAGGGCGTCGCATTCGAGCACTGCGAGATCTGCGGCAAGGACGTCATATATGTGGGCGCAGAATATGGAGATACAGTGGCTCACCACGCAGAGGTTTGCCCATTTTGCAGGATATGTCAACACAGCGTGTGCTCAGCCAGACTCGGTCGCGACTTACTTGATTCTGGCACGGCGAAGGGGTACAACATCTTGAACGAAGTGCTTTCACTGGACGAGTTCGGCTGGGACTGCGAACGCATTCGCGTCTGCGCGGTGGACTTTTTCGACGATCGCAAGTTCGTTAACGCCTCTTCGTTTTGTGGCGTGTGCCAGGCCGCCATAGGCCCTGACTTCCATGAGTTGGCCGTGAACGCAGAAGTTGATATCAGCGCGGGTGACGTTGGTGGGGGTGACGGTGGCGACACGGAGCCCGACCTGTTCGCTTAGGAGCCAGCCCCCTCTCAGTTACGGCAGGCTCCGTGCCCTCTGGCCCCGCGGGGGCCGCCGCCGCCGCCAGGTCCGACTGGCCCGCGGCTCCAACCGCCTCTCGGCTTGTCGCTCGCTCGCTCGCTCCTCCTCCCCCTCCTCATCCTCTAGGACGTCTGCGTTTTTGGGGAGTCGGCCTCTGGAGGCCATCGGCCCGTCTGGGTGCTCGTCGCGGCCTGTGGTGCCCTCGCAGCAGGCCGTACACCGCCCACTGGCCGTGGAGCCCACGGTGCATCAGGCTCAGGGTGGCTATCGGCGCCCTGGGCCCTGCGGTGACGTCGCCTGTCACATCCACGAGACTTGGGCGGCGTGCGGCTTGTTGGGGCCTCGGCTGGACGAAGCTCGGCAGAACTGGCATTCCATCCCTCCTCCTCATGCGCTCCCTCATGTTATCAATTATATATGACAATATTTCACACGCCAGGGCTGATCGCCGCGGCTCCGCGTCTGGACGCGGCTCGAACAAAACCAGTAACTGTGATACCTCTTGGGCGCTCGAGGCCACCCTGTGTCTGGGGTTCTTGCATTGCCGACGATCCGTGTGAGGGGTGGGTCGTGATGGGCGCTGGTTGGGAGTCTTGGGACCAGACAGCACCAACGCAACCGAGTGTCTATGGGCCTTTTGTGTGATTCGTATCTCGGGGAGAGATTATCTTGATTATGTTATTGCTCAGTTGGTGTGGCTGTCCTTTGCACCGTCAGCACCTACACCAGCAACGCCTGCACCAGCGCCCACCAGTGCATCGAGTGGGACGTCTGCCAGCAGCTGCCAGCCGATTGGGCAGTCTAATATCGGATACAGGCCCAACGCCCCGTCGACCCATGGCTCTCTTGGCAACTCTGGGGTTAGGCCACAGGAGGCCAGCGGGTGTAGGTTGGGGGCTCCCCCCAACAGGGAGCGGGTGTAGGTTGGGGGCTCCCCTCAACCTGGGGCGTGGGTTGGGGGCTCCCCCCAACGGAGCGGGTGTAGGTTGGGGGCTCCCCCCAACGGGGGTGGGTGTAGGTTGGCCCCCCCCCCAACGGACGGGGCGTAGGTTGGGGGCCCCCCCCAACCTGGGGCGTAGGTTGGGGGCTCCCCCCAACGGAGCGGGTGTAGGTTGGGGGCTCCCCCCAACGGAGTGGGTGTAGGTTGGGGGCTCCCCCCAACGGAAGGGGCGTAGGTTGGGGGCTCCCCCCAACCTGGGGCGTCGGTTGGGGGCTCCCCCCAACATGGATCGGGTGTAGGTTGGGGGCTCCCCCCAACCTGGGGCGTGGGTTGGGGGCTCCCCCCAACGGAGCGGGTGTAGGTTGGGGGCTCCCCCCAACGGGGTGGGGGTTCGTTGGGGGCTCCCCCCAACGGAAGGGGCGTAGGTTGGGGGCTCCCCCCAACCTGGGGCGTAGATTGGTGGGGCTCCCCCCAACAGGGAGCGGGTGTAGGTTGGGGGCTCCCCCCAACCTGGGGCGTGGGTTGGGGGCTCCCCCCAACGGGGGGGGGTAGGTTGCCCCCCCCCCCCCAACGGGGTGGGTGTAGGTTGGGGGGCTCCCCCCAACGGAAGGGGCGTAGGTTGGGGGCTCCCCCCAACCTGGGGCGTAGGGTGCCCCCCCCCCCCAACCGGGAGCGGGTGTAGGTCGGCGCCCCCCCCCCAACCTGGGGCTTGGGTTGGGGGCTCCCACCAACGACGGGGGGTGTAGGTTGGGGGGCTCCCCCCATCGGGGTGAGTGTAGGTTGGGGACTTCCCCCAACGGGGGGTGTCGGTTGGGGGCTCACCCCAACCTGGGGCGTGGGTTGGGGGCTCCCCCCAACGGGGGGGTGGGGTTGGGGGCCCCCCCCAACGGAGTTGGCGTAGGTTGGGCCAAGACGGCTCCAAACGATGCTGCGATATACCATCCCATTCCACGTTCCCTCCTCATGGACCCCGTGGTGGTATGATGATGGCATGATGATGATGATTATGATGATGATGGCGATGATGGTGATGATGGTATGATGACGATGGCTATGATGGTGATGATGATTGTGTCCTTATGTGTTTGGGGTTCATGCGTTGCCGACGATCCGTGTGAGGGGCGGGTCGCGATGGGCGCTGGTTGGGCGTCTTGGGCGTCTTGGGGCCAGAAAGCAACAACACAACATGCTCCGTGGTCACGAGCCCCTGCCTGATATCATCCTTATCAATGTTGCTTGGAACGTTGATGTCCATAGCCCGTTGGGTGTCAAGTGCACATATTGAGTGCAGTTTTTTCGGTACCATGCCTCCTGCCCAACAGTTTTTCACAAAGCTGAACCCACGCTCCCCGTACGAGAAGCCCGTGGAAGTTTCGTCGGCCGATGATGCTTTCGACTGGGTCGAGCACGCCATGGCCAAGCTCGTCAACAACGGCGGTATCGATGCTGATACGTTCAAGCACACCTTCACAAACCGAGTGATCAAGTGCAGCTCATGCTTCTCTGGCGCTGGGTCGCCCGAGCTTTCAGATGCAATGATCACGGATTACGTCCAGAAGCAGATCGGCGGCACCGACAAGGCAATTATCTACGAGCCAACATTTGTCATCGAGAAGGGGTGGAAATGCAATGATGAATTGATTCGGACCCCTGGCCCCCGCGGCCCACCGCATCACATATTTTCCGATCTTCTCGATTTCATGCCGATGTCAATCCAGAAGCAGTGCGGCATGCACAAGAACAAGGAGCTACCGCCTGCGAAGCTGAAGCAGATCATGCCCATGTGTGTCCCGAGGGAAAAGGGATGGTGCGCTAAATGTGGCGACTTCTGCATTTTGCCTGTGAGCGACTACCACAGGGCCGTCTCCCCGTACACCGATGCTTGCGGTACCGCTGGGTCGGGCCCGAACGCCAAGTACGTATGCGCATGGGCGGCGGCGATGCGGTCGCGGCAGCCGAAAGTTATCCTGTACGAGGCGCTGCCCAACATCGGTTTCGGAGAGGTGGTGGAGCTCTTGTCCGACATCTACGTTTTCATCAACTTAGAGGGGCTTGATCCTGACAAGCTTGGCTGGCCAGTGAGCCGCAAGAGGAATCACGCACTTATCATCCTGAAGAGTTGGCTTGCCCCGCAGATCTCGGGGGCGACGTCTCTCTGGTGGGCCATGTTCAACGACGCCGAGCACATCAACATGAACGGCACTATCGAGAGGTTCTTGCATCGAAGCCTAGGCCCCGACTACACGTTCAGGCTCTTCATGATTGCGAACTCCGTTGAGATGAACCGCATCAAAACTTGGATGGCCTCGCGGGACTCGGTGCGGAAGCGCTACTCGGAGCTCGGCGAGGACGTGCCCGACTTCGAGACCATCACTTTCCAGCAGGCACTCTCCAAGACCGAGTTGGAGCGGTCGGAGCTGTATGCGGCCAAGTGGCCGCGTGACACGGGCGACCTCGACAAAAACCCTGGAACCTGGAGAGCGCGCAGGCCAGTGCGCCACGTGAGAGATGGAAAGCGCATCGCAATCACCAGCAGCTCAGGCATCATTTGGCACAATGACTCGGAGCGCCCTGTACTTCCTGCGGAGCTGGCGAGCATGATGGGCTTCCCTGTGTCGCTGCAGCACCAGATGCGTTCAGGCGTTGCGCATTCGTACTCTCGGGGGGTCGCGCCTCCCGCATCTCGCACAATCAGGTCGCAGCAGAGCCAGATCGGCCACAGCATGCATGTCAATGCAGTCGGCGGCTGCACACTCCTTGTCACGACAATCTTCCAGAACCTTGGCAGCCGTCACGCCGTCGAGGCGCCCTCGCCTGCTTCGTCCTCGAGTTCCAGGCGTGCGCAGCGGCGACCCAGGAGTGCGTTTGCCCAGGCGTTCCAGGTTGTGGTGAAGAGGCAGAAGACGTTGTGATTGAGCGCGTTGAGGAGTCGGTCGGGCCCACTGGGCCGACCCAGGCGGCACTGCCGTGTTTCAAAGGTCTGAACGCATCGGGGGTTTCGCGTCAAGTCGAGTTGTCTTGTTTATTCAGACCATGCCCCTGAGGACTGTTTGCAGTCCGCGAGGTGTGCAAACATCTCGAGCTTTTTACGTTTCTTCCCCAGCCAGCAGCAGATCGATGATTGCGATGATTGCAAGCCTCGGGCGAAAGATCTTGCCATCCTGCTGCCATGGGGCCCTGCGTTTCGGATCACCCGTCCGCGCTTTTAGGTCACCCCCAGGGCCGCCTCTTGGGGGCCTCTGCCTGCGGGGCATCGTTTGGGCCTGATGCTGATGACGATGGTTGCGATGATGACGACGACGGCGATGAAGACGACGATGACGATGCTGATGCTGATGCCGATTCGAAGGAGCCGTCTTGGAGCCCTCTGGGGACCCCCTTGGAGCCGAGAGGGCCAAGAGAGCAACTAGAAATGGAGCAGCCATGGCGATCTGAATATCATAATATCTTGTTCGGCCGTCTTGGAGTCCTCTGGGGGCCCCTTTGGAGCCACTTGGCGGCCCTCTTGGGGCGCTCCTGCAGCCTCTTGTGAGGGCCCGCCGAGCCTCCAGAGGGCCTCGAAAAGGGGCCCAAGAGATATTCATATGGCCATGGCCATCTGAATATCTTTTTCGGCCGTCTTGGAGCCCTCTTGGAGCCCGCTTGGGGCCTCCCCCCAGTGCCTCCTCCTCCTCCTCCGCCTCATCCTCCTCCTCCGCCGCCTCCTCCTCCTCCTCCGGCCTCGGCGCGGGGCTGCGTTGGGCGAGCGTGCTGCAGGGGGCCTCGGGCAAGGCCAAGCAACTAGGCTTGTTGCTTTTCGTGTTCCCCTCGCGGGGCTCCTTGGGTCGGTGAGCCCATGGGCTGGGGGGACCTCGACCTCGCCCCCCGTCCCCTTCCTCGGGCCTCAGCTGTCTTGGCTGGTACAGCCAGCCGTGCGATCGGATTCGCTCTGAACCTGTGCACTACGGTTCTACGTGTTCCCCTTCTTCGGCGGCGATGGGCGGCTCGAGGTCGGGCTCAGGCTCATCAGGCTCTTCGACGAGTTCGCGCAGGTCGAGCAAGTCCGATAAGAAGAAGACGACGCCGCGCCGCTCGAGATCGCCGCCGCTCGGTAGGTTTGCGAGCCCCGCCAGCGGCGGTAAGAAGGCACCGCGCCAGGAGCCGCGCTTCAACCAGGACGTGGTGTTAACGGTTGGCCAGCTCATGGAGATGGCGACGAGCGACGTGACCTTGGCGTCTAGCAAGGAGATGGACGCATTCACGAAGACAGGCGTCACTGACAAGTACGACCGCTACGACGACAGCGTGGAGTCCGTGACGATTCGGTACCCTGGCATCGCTGGTGCGATCTTGAACAGGAAGCTCCGCGAGCAATACGGGCGCCCTGGGCAATACAAGTTGCCGTTCTTCGACGAGGATGGCAACAGGCTTCTGTTTCGGCACCCCTTGAACAAGAGGTTCGAGAAGGACACGCAGGACACCTATCGCATGGGGATCGAGCAAGATGGCATCGTGGAGGGTGGCAGGTCAGAGTGCATCGCGATTATCAAAATCGAGAGGGGCAAGCCAGTGGCTTACTTCTTAGCGGGAGCTACTTTGCTTGAGGCTGCATTTCAAGCGTTCGACAAGGACAAGAAGAACATGAACCCTCAGGTGCAGTTCACGAAGACCATGGGCATGCCGAACGTCACCATATTTGACGGCAGGGTTCCAAAAGACGTTGTCAAACACTACGTTGACTTGCAGAACGAGAGGAATGCCCTCGGCTCCAGGCGATCCCACATCGAGATGTACAACGACTCCATGGAGATCCACTCAAACTGGGAGGACAAGTGCAAGGCAGAAAGGCGCCAGAAGGCAGATGCGAAGAAGGCCGAGAAGGTCGCGAAGGGGAAGGATGCTGCTCCTGCCAAAGATCCAGTGCCAGACGATAAGAAAATGACGACGGAGACCCGATACCGCAAGTACGTGACGGAGACGTACCCGAAAAAGTTTCCGAAGTTCGAGCCGTACTCTGACGCGATAGAGGGCGTCAAAAAGATGAAGGAGATTGGCATTTGGGAAGATTACAAGACCTACTGTCGCTTGCACTGCAGGTACACAGATACGAGTCTCAACTTCCGCAATGTGCTCAGTGTCAACAACGAGATCTGCAAGCTCCTGATCAAGAAGCCCGCGTTGTGGCCAGCCTGCCTTCCGCTCCTGAAGCTGGCGCTCCCCTCGACCGATGGCGTCGACTGGTTGCTGAAGTGCGTTGCCGACGTGAAGAAAGTTCATGCCATGCTCGTCCCTCTCAAGACCAGCTCAGTGTTCAAGCTCAGCGTGCAACCAACCCAAAAAGTACACAGCAAAGTCCTGGCGCCTCCCGCGGCGGACACGGCCCCAGTGGCCAAGGCCAAGGCTAAGGAGAAGAAGGCGAAACTAACGGCTGGCCAGGTCGACGACGGGAACGGCGCTCGAGATGTCACGATGCTGGATGACATGTTGAGGTCTCTCGGCGTAGCCGTCCAGGGCATCAAGCAACCCGATGACAACTGCATCCTCGAGACTATGTTTGCATACCTCGTATTCGGCATCCAGCAGAGCGTCACGATAGGCACAGGTTCCGCGGCGAAGAAGTTCTCATCTTGGTCCTCGCTGCGCAAGGCCACCAAGAGATCTGTTGCGGCGCAACACGTGAACTTTCCGAAAGACGACGAGGACGAGGACGCCGAGAAGAAACCCGAGGAGGACCCCGACATGCAGGAGCAGGATGAGGGCGACGACGGCGAGGAAGCAGAGGCTGAGGATAACGCTGCGCAAGCAGATCCGCTTGACCCAATTGCTGTGGTCCAGGCGCACCCGACTGCGACGGCGGAGGTCGCCAAGTTCATGGAGGACAACCCGATCAACGCGGACCAGGGGAAGGCGCACACGGCTTTGAATGCTATAAGGGTGGGCTTGTGGAAGGAGCTCCCCGCGAAGTTGGCTGACATTCCGTCGGGCGAGACCGCCCGTGACCAAGCCGCCGCCGCCATGAACGCGATCGTGCTGCCGACCTTGGCGGATAAGTTTTACGAGCAAGTGCCCGAGTGCATGGTGAGGTTGGGGAACGCAGTGCTTCGCGCCACGACGGGCGCCGAGGGGACCGAGGCGGTCAGCGTGCAGGACGTTGCCAAATCTCTCCCACCCGCCAAGGGCACCCAGCTCGCGGCGGCGTGGCCAGACGCCACGGTCGTGGATAAGGTGATGCAGCTAAGGGCGAGCTACGTTACACATTGCTTGGAGCAGGTATGCCAAATGATCGCAGAGACCCCCGATGGCGCGCAGATCGACGATAAGTTATCTAAGGCCAAGCTAACTTCATACAAGGACGAGTTGATTGCTTACTGTCGGCAAACTATCAGGTTAACGTCAACGTGTTTCTGTGAGGTCTCTGCGATCGACGCCGTCAAGGTTTCGAAATCTGATTGGATTGAGTACTGGGGCAGGGTTTGCGGCAAGGCCTGCGCGCTGTTCTCTGGGGTCGGCTTCGAGAGGCGCTCCGACGCGCAGTGGGCAGCCTTCGAGAAAGAATCCACCCAAGCGATGAGCAGACAAGGCGTGCATGAGCTTCGCGAGGCGCTGCGCAGCGAGCAGGGGATGAGCGAGGACGATGCGAAGAAGATCCTGAAGGCCGACGTGATCAAGCGCCTGGTCGCCGACAAGGTGAGCCGCGAGAAGGCAGCCGAGGCGAAACTCGCTGAGGAGTGGGAGAGGTCGCGGGACACTGCCATCGCATCACTCACAAGCGGCAATGACAAGGGCGCCAATCAGAAGGAGGCGCCTGCTGAGGCAGCAGCCGAGGCGGCCGCGGAGCCGCGGGCCGAGCCGACGAACGACTTCGCGTTCATCAAGCCCGCCTCGGTCCCATCGCAGGTGCGCGCTGGTTGGAATGCAAGCGTGAACGCCAGCATCATTCAGTCCTGGATGCTCAGCCACGCCATGGATGATAAGTCCACCTACGCGACCGAGGGGATTGATCTCATCTTCTACAAGGCGAAGGCGGCCGATGCCGAGCCCAGGCCGATTACGCGCCTGTGCTGCGATGCCAGGGAGCTCGTCGACGGGAAGAGGCAGCTCAAGATGACCTTCCTCGGGCGCGTGGCTGCGGGCATCAGCGGCCAGGCGCTGGGCATGAAGCAGTTCGTCGATGGAGGGCGCGTCGACATCTCGGAGGATGCCCAGACGACGCACCGTTTTGTCGTCGCCCCCGTGCCTAGCACGGTGCTCCAGGACACGCGCATCCCAGTGTGCGCTTGGATGGTGCGCGCGGTGAAGCCCGCGCCCGAGGCGCCCGAGGCGGCTGAGCCCGAGCCCGCGCCCGAGGCGGCTGAGGCGGCGGCCGAGGAGGCCGAGGGCGACGACGAGGGCGGCGACGACGACGACAGCAAGAAGCCGCTGCCGCCGACCATGAAGGTCCGCACCTACGAGGCGGAGGTGCCAGCCAGCTCCAACGGCCACCACGGGATCGGCGCGCTGAAGGTCACCATCACCTGCCTCGAGGTGCAGGGTCGCGTCGTGGTCGTCGTCGTCGCCGTCGCCGTCGCCGCCGTCGTCGCCAGGTGGACGCGGTCGCCGTGAAGGCTCACGCCGAGCACGGCGTCGACCTGGAGTGGCTGGAGCTGACCCGCCCGCTCTTCGAGTGGGAGGCCGCTACTCCTCCTCCTCCTCCTCCTCCTCATCCTCCTCCTCCTCTTCCTCCGACTCCTCCTCCTCCTGCCCATCCTTCTCCGCCTCCACCTTCCACCCCGTCGTCGTCGTCGTCGTCGTCGTCGTCGTCGTCGTCGTCGTCGTCGCCGTAGGTTGAGGCGGCGGCGCGCAAGCTGGCGCGCAAGGAGTCCCGCGAGAGGAAGCGGGCGCTCGAGGCCGTCGTCGTCGTCGCGACGACGACGACGACGGCGGTGACGACGACGACGACGACGACGACGACGACGACGACGACGGCGTCGGCGACGACGTTCGTCATCGTTGTCGTCAGGCCACGGAGGAGGGCATGCTGCGCAAGATGGCCAAGCACCTCCTGCGCTAGAGCGAGGGCGCTCGAGGCCGTCGTCGACTCGACGACGACGACGACGACGACGACGACGACGACGACGACGACGACGACGACGACGGCGACGACGACGACGACGACGACGACGACGAAGACGGCGACGGCGACGACGACGACGACGACGACGACGATGACGACGACGACGACGACGACGACGACGAAGACGGCGACGGCGACGACGACGACGACGACGACGACGACGGCGTCGGCGACGACGTCGTCGTCGTCGTCGACGTCAGGCCACGGAGGAGGGCGCGCTGATGGCCAAGCACCTCCTGCGCTAGAGCGCGGGCGCGATGAAGAGGAGGAGGAGGCGGAGGAGGAGCAAGGAGGGAGGAGGGACGACGACGCCGACAAGTCGAGAGACGAACCACGACGACGACGACGACCCTTTCCCTCGCTCGGTCGTTCGGCCCCACTCGCACTCGAGGGGGAGGAAAGGAGGAAGAGGATGGAGAAGGAGGAGGAGGAGGGACGACGACGCCGACAAGTCGAGAGACGAACCACGACGACGACGACGACGACCCTTTCCCTCGCTCGGTCGTTCGGCCCCACTCGCACTCGAGGGGGAGGAAAGGAGGAAGAGGATGGAGAAGGAGGAGGAGGAGGGACGACGACAAGTCGAGAGACGAACCACGACGACGACGACCGACGAAGGAGCGAACTCTAGACCCGCAGTGCCGCGCTGCGCGCGGGACGGGCCGTGGGGGGCGGCCGCAGTCCCAGAGCCTCAGGCGAGGCGAGCGCTGCGGCGGGGGGAAACGGCCGCCGCCGCCGCCGCCGCCGCCGTCGTCGTCGTCGTCGTCGTCGTCGTCCTCCTCCTCCTCCTCCTCCTCCTCCTCCTCCTCCTCCCCCCCCCCCCTCCGCCTCTCCTCCCAGCCGCCCCCGCCCGCGCTCGCGGGCCGCTGGAGACGGGGACGCAGCGCGAGCGCCCCGATGCGGAGGAAGAGGGGCAGAGGGGGAGGAGGAGGAGGAGGAGGAGGAGGAGGAGGAGGAGGAGGAGGAGATGAGGACGACGACGACGACGACGACGACGACGACGACGACGACGACGACGACGACGACGACGACGACGACGACGACGACGACGACGAGGACGAGGACGACGACGACGACGACGTCGACGACGACGACGACGACGACGACGAAATGGTGCTCCCGCCTCGGCGCCGCGGACATTCGCACTCCCTGGGGGCCCCAGAAAGGTTGTCAGTCGGAGCCCCTGGACCCCAGAAGTTGGCACCATTTTCACGGAATGGGGCTCTCGCCTTGGCGCCGCAGACATTCGGATTACAAGCTGGCAACAGTTGTTACGCGGATGAGGGGGCGAGACCTTTTCAACCAGTGGCTCTCGCATATCATATGCGAGGTCATGTTTTTTTTTTTTGTTTAGCTGTATGTAGTGTTTTTTTTTTCCTGCTGGCGTTGATGTTTTTTTTTTTTCGGTGGTACGGTGCGCGGCTGATTTTTTTGTTCCGAAGCTGGTCGACGCTGTTTTTTTTTTCCTCAGAGGGGGGAGGGCGTAAGCAAAAAAAAAAAAAAAAAAAACATCGTTTCGGACACCGAATTGGTCAACAAATCGAGCTGCTTTTGAACGTACTCAACGCATCCAGGGACAGAACCGAGCAAGGAAGACGCGTGTGCCCAAACGGAATGGCGGTCCGTCCTCACGGTGCGGCAGACACGAGGGCCAACGTCGGGTGGGGCCTTGGTTGTTCTTGGGCGTGGTCCCAGGGCGTCTAGTCGTAACCCAGGGAGGCAGCTGAAGGCTGCGGCTGTCGTGAACTTAGTATGTCGGACCGGGAGCGATCAGGGGGGATGAGGAGGAGGAGGGTTTTCGAGAGCGTCAACGAACAGGGCGACCTGGTCCAAGTCGCAGAGGTCGACTCCAGCGGCAGGGAAGAGAGGAGGAGGGGAGCGATGGGTACCTTTCCACACGACCCAGGTGGTGACCGCATGATCACCGGCGTGTCTGAGGGCACTGGCCAAAAAGACCCAAAGTGTCGCGAGGCGATCGGCCGCTTTGTTGAGCCGGCGTCGCACCGCCTGCCATGTGAAGGCCCATCCCGACTCACTGGCTTGCCTAAGGGCAAAGTCCATTTGTTGTGCTAGATGGAGCCGCCGATAGCGCCCGGTGCCGGCCCCGTATCGGATGGCAGCCAGGTTGTCGCCAACCACTCTGACGCCACGGAGCGAGTCTTCAACGTGAGGGATCAGGGCGAGGCCAGCTCTGCACCCAGAGGCCTCGGCCGTCTGTGCGTCGTCGCAGCTTGGGAGGGCAACCACAGCGACCGCGACGACGCGCGGGTAGCCGCGGCGTGGGTCGTGTCTCCAAAGAACCGCCGCCGCACTGGAGACCTTGTCCCCTTCTCCGATTCGGCGCGCTCCCCCGGCGAACGTGAGCTCGTAGGGCCATTGGGCGGAGTCGGCGGCGGGGAGCGGGGAGTCTCTGACTGCGATTTCCTCGCCAGCGCCCATGTCCCTGCCGGCCCTGAGCACGAGGGTGTGTTGGTCACAGAGTCAGCAATACGCTTTGGTCCAGAGGGCACTGGGGTCCCTGTCTGTCCTGGGGCATGGGAACCAGCCCCGCCCAGGGGGCATCCAGCCCGCTCTGAGGCCACCGGCTTGGAGGACTGCTAGCCTGTCACCACTACGTGTGGCTCTCGTTGTGATAGGGAGGCGCCGGATTTCCCCTCCGGCGCGTGGTGCTTGTCTGCCGAGATGTGGCCCGGCGGCCCCGCAGATGCGCCGTAAGTGCGGCCCTTGGGGGTTGCACAGCTGACAGAGGTCGAGCATAGGGGCCCAGACTGCGGTCTCGTCTGCCGGGGCGACGGGAGGCTGCCCTTCGTGCAGGTCATCGTCAGCTTCGTCGTCTTCCTGGAGGCGCCGCTGGCGTGCCGGCTGCAGCCGCCGCCTCCGCGCCGGCGGCGGGGCCGCCCAGGGCCGCGACGAGGCCGGCGAGGCTTCCACCTGCCGGCGGCTTGCGCCGCTACCACCGCACCGGCAGCCGCTGGAACCGGCGCGGCAGCGCCTGCTGGGTTGGCCAGCGCGTGCTGCCCGGCGGCCACTCCGAGGATGGTGCCCGCCGCCAAGTCCAGCATCAGCGCTCCCAAAAGCGAAGGAGGATAGCCCGCTGCCACCGCTCGCCCCGCGGCGCCCCAGGCCTCCGCGGCCGTCGGGAGGCGCCTGAAGCGGCACACGTGCCCGCCCGTGAGGCCAGGAAGGCGACGTCCCTGCCAGGCCAGGCGGACCACCTCCGCCACGTCGGGTCCCGGCGCGCTCGGCTCGTCGTAGTCGTCCGGGCAGATCAAGACCGCGCCCTTCGCCTCCAGCGCCGCGGCCAGGCACTCGGACAGGGGCACGAGAATGGCCCCGTCCGCGTCCTCGCCCAGGAACGCCCCGCGGGCGCCCGCCGAGCGCGGCTCCACCTGCGGCGGAGGCTGAGGCGCAGCGGGCGGCACCCACCACCAGCGAGACAGGCCTATGGCGCCCAGGTGGCAGAAGAGGTGAAGACTGAACCCTGATCGCATGGGTTCGGGCAAGCCGCTCTCCTTAAAGACTTGAGCGTGGCAGTTGCGGCGGGATCCAGGATGGGCTATGCCCAAACATGTGAAATGTGACACACACATAAACATATATAACAGGTAAATGTATGTGTGTATTGTAAAGTCGTCCCCTGACTTGTTTGCTTGATGTTAAAAAAAACTAGGTTTCTAGATGTTGAACATTCCAAATGACATAGTCAAAACATCGTCCCCTGACTATCTTTTACGATTTGTTGAATATTCCTCCTGTGGAGGGACATGCCCGACCTAAGGCCAGGGCGCCCCTGCAGGCGGCACCGCACCGCCGCGCAAACCACGCGGCCCCGCGCTCCCGCCCGCGCGCGGCCCCGAGGAGCAGCAGCCTGGCCGCCCGAGGGGGCAGCACTGGAGCCCCGCCCGCGCAAAGGGCGGCAGGCGAGGCGGGGCCCCGCACCCACAGAACGTGCAGGCCTCGGGCGACGGCAGAACTGGGTTGAGTGGGACCTGGTTTAGTGATGTGTACCCGGGGGCGCCCCCCCCCCGTCCCATTCCAATAGCCGGAGCTGCCGCAACCCGAAAAAAACACCAGCTACGACAGACCTGGTTTTAGTGATTCTGGCCAATTTAAAGGCTCAGGGGCCCTACCACTAAACGGGTTCCCTTACATGGGGTCCTGGCTATACCCGAACGCTGCTCAAGCGAACAACGCCCGCGCTGCGGCCGCCGCCCCCAGGCGCCAGAGGGCGCCGGCAAGCGCGGGGCCGGCGGCGGCGCCGTCACGGCCTCGACGTCCGCGTCATCCCCCTCGCGGGGCGCGCGGCGTCGGCGACAGGGCCCAGTATCGCCTAGCGCCGTCGTGCGCGAGGGTCTTCTGCGCCGACATTGCTGCGGTTCGCCGCCACTGCGGCCATCTCAACGCCGCGACGGCGGCAGGCATGCGCTGCACTGCCCTCAGCGCCTGCAGCTGCCGCAGCCGTTTGCTGACCAGCAGGGGCGGCGGCAAGCGGCAAGCGGCAGCTTCCCCAGGAAGCCAGTCCGCGGCGTCGTTGCCTGCCCAGTCGTCCTCATAGGACACAGCGTCGCCGTCTTCCTCCTCCTCCTCCTCCTCCTCCCTCTCCTCCTCCTTCTTCTCGTCCTCCTCCTCCTCCTCCTCCTCCTCCTGTTCGCCCTCCCCTCAGGTTCCTGCTCGTCCTCCTCCTCGTCCTCCTCCTCGTTGTCCTCCTGCTCCTCCTGCTCCTCGCCTTCCCTTCAGATCTGGGCGGCGCGAGAACAGCACCGCGGCAGCACGTGTTTTTCGTCGACTTCGGCCTCTGGACGCCGATCCCTGGCCCCGAGGTCGTTGAACAAAAGCTGCCTTGAAGGAAATATGGGCCCATAAACAACCTTCATTTCCATGATACTCCAACGAAAACATATACAAAACGCACAAGCCCTTCGCAACTGCGACTTGAGTGCGGACGGGCGCACGAGCCGCCGCTAGATTCGACTCTGGGTCCGAGCCAGATTGTGGGTCGGGTTCCGAATCCGAGTCTTGCCACGACCTGGGTCCACGTCTGGCTCCGAATTAAAGACCGAGTCTGGGTCCGACGTTGGTCCGAGTCTGTGCGTCGCCATTGGGTCGGAGTGCTGACATTCACCTGAATCTGGGTCTCGGTCCGAGTCTGGGTCTCGGTCTCGGTCCCAGTCTGGCTATAAGCCCAGGTCTGAGTCTCATCCTGCGGAGGAGTCCAACTGTACATCGCCTCTGTACACAGACCTTGGTCAGGCCCATCCTGGGCCGAAGGTTTGCGTGTACGCCTTCCTGGTTTGGCCAGGGAGACATCACACCGGTCCTGGGTCCAAGATGGGCCTGGTCAGGGCTGGTCGACCCAATCTCGTCGCCTGCCTCCGCCCCGCGCAGCACTTGGTACGAAAGAAACTGGCCTGAGGGATGAGTATCGCTTGACCGACCCCCATCCCCAGCGGCGTGGCCTGGGCCCTACTGGCCGATTTACCCCCCCTGATGGGGATATAGGCCGTTCCCTTCGGGTTTCGAGGGGTGTATCCCCAACTGGGGTGGTAATCTGGTGGGGGTCTCGAAGCTGAACGATACCGAAGGGAAGCGGATCCTAAATCACGAAGCTCTAACCCCCAGGCCAGCTCTTCGTACTGGGGTGGTAGTCTGGTGGGGGTCTCGAAGGGGATGGCGATGGGGATGGGGATCGGTTAAACGATACCGAAGGGAAGCGGGTCCTGGATCACGAGGCTCTGCCCCCAGACCAGCTTCTTTGCCTTGGGCTGTGTTTTGACTTTACAATCCCGGGGCCCGAGGGCCACGGGAGCCCGAACACCAAGAGAAACTTCCCAGACCCGATCCGCAATGGGGCCCAAGGGCATACAAATACACACACACACAAATCCCAGGATTTCCCATATTTTTAGATATATTCTGGGTGTCTGTTTTCCCCCTCAATTCCCATATACTCCCATATTCCCCAGGGAATCGGCAATAAATTGTGTCTGTGTTTTTGTTTCCCCTCCTGACTTCCCGCGGTCCGCCGTTGAGAGAAAATTAGCCTGGTTAAGGACCCAACCGTGTGCAGTTGTGATCACCGTCGTTGTATGCACCGCATTCGGAGGAGCTCCCTATAAGGCCACGAAGCGTGTGAAAGGTGTGCCAAAATTTGCCCGGTGGGCGCATGCGAAAGCAGCCACTTGGGCCGTCGGTGGAATGCCCTATGGGGCCAGGAAGCGCGGGAGAGGTGTGCCGAAATAGGTGTGGTGGGCGCATGCGAACGAAGCCACTGGCGCCTTCGGTGGAGCTCCCTATGGGGCCACGAAACATGTGAGAGGTGTGCCAGAATGTGCGTGGGTGACGCATGCGGGTGGTGGCACTGGGGCCTACGGTGGAGCTCCCTGTGGGGCCACGAAACGTGTGCGGGGTGTGCCAAAATGGGTGTGGGCGACGCATGCGGGCGGTGGCACTGCGCCTTCGGTGGGGCTCTCTGTGGGGCCAAGAAACGCGTGAGGGGTGTGTCGGAATGGGCGTGAGTGACGCATGCGGGCGGTGACACTGGGGCCTTCGGTGAAGCTCTCTGTGTGGCCACGAAACGTGGCAGAACTGTGCCGAAATGGGTGCAGGGGACGCATGCGGGAGGTGGCACTGGGGCCTACGGTGGGCCTCCCTGTGGGGCCACGAAACGCTGTACTGAGTGTGCCAAATTGGGTGTGGGAGACGCATGCGGGCGGTGGCACCAGGGCCTTGGGCGGAGCTACACGCATGCGGGCGGTGGCACTGGCGCCGTCGGTGGAGCTCCCTGTGGGGCCACGAATCGCGTGAGGGGTGTGCCGAAATCGGTGTGGGTGACGCATGCGGGCGGTGGCACCGGCGCCGTCGGTGGAGCTCCCTGTGGGGCCACGAAACGCATGAGGGGTGTGCCGAAATGGGTATGGGGGACGCGTGCGGGAGGTGGCACTGGGGCCTTCGGTGGGCTCCCTATGGGGCCACGAGACGCTGTGCTGGGTGTGCCAAATTGGGTGTGGGAGACGCATGCCGGCGGTGGCACGTCCCGGAGCCTTCGGTGGGGCTCCTTGTGGGGCCACGAAGCGCTGTGCTGGGTGTGCCAAATTGGGTGTGGGAGACGCATGCGGGTGGTGGCACCGTGGCCTTCGGTGGAGCGTCCTACGGGGCCACGAAACGTGCGAGGGGTGTGCCAAGTTGAGCGTGGGCGGCGACGCATGCGGGTGGCACTGGAGCCTTTGGTGGAGATCCCTATGGGGCCACGAAGCGTGTGACCGATGAACAGACATGGGTGTGGGCGACGCATGCGGGCGGTGGCACTGGGGCCTTCGATGGAGCTCCCTACGGGGCCACTAATCGCAAGAGGGGTGTGCCGAAATGGGTATGGGGGACGCATGCGGGCGGTGGCACTGGGGCCTTCGGTGGAGCTCCCTATGGGGCCTCGAAACGTGTGGCAGGGGTGTGCATGCGGGCGGTGGCACCAGCGCCTTCGGTGGAGCTCCCTACGGGCCATGAAACGTTTGAGGGGTGTACCAAACTGGGTGTGGGGGACGCATGCGGGCGGTGGCTTTGGGGCCTTCGGTGGAGCTCCCTGTGGGGCCACGGAACGTGTGAGGGGTGTGACAAATTGGGTATGGGGGACACATGCGTGCTTTCCCACTGCGGGCTTCGGTGGAGGCCCCTATGGGGCCACGAAGCGCAGTACTTTATATATGTGTATACACATATATATATATATATAATGGAAAGACCCGAAGGGAAAGTGCACGGCACCAAAGCGGTCACACTTGAGACAGCCACTCTGGTTCAAAATTGTGGCCGCCACCGAAGCGACCCTAATAATCCAAACTACCTCAACTACTTACCTGCAGAGGCTTCCTTCAAACGAACCCTCAAAACTGTGGCCGCCACTTACGCGACCCTAATAATCCAAACTACCTCAACTACTTGCCTGAAGAGGCTTCCTTCAAACGAATCCTCTCGACCAGAGCAACGGAGGAGGAGGAGGAGGAGGAGGAGGAGGAGGAGGAGAGAGAGATAGAGAGAGAAGAAAACCATGTGCTCCAAAACAGATGGTGCAGCGTCCGGGCCAACCTGCGATAGGCGAGCCGTCGCGCGTAACCGTGAAAACACAAAATTTCAGAGCAGAGCCCGAGCTCCGTGAATGACCACGTAAACTTGGGAGGGAGGGAAGAGGAAGAAAAGAAGAGGAACGGGAAGAAGGGGAGGAGACGACAGGCGTGCACGACCCCAATCAGAGCAGCGATGGAGACAGTACAAGGAAACCGAAGGTTGGAAGCTTGAGTAGGTGTAGCGGGCACGCCTGGGGCCGAGGGAAGACCCTCGGGGCCGGGCGGTACCTCCCTCAAGCCCCTGGAAGAAGCAGAACGGGATGCCCCTGGGCACGGAGAGGTCACTCCCGACGTCGTCTAACCCGGCGCCCCGCGGAGTCCGGCGAAACGCGACGGGGCGCAGTTGTGCCAGCTGGGCCGCCGGCTGAACCAGTTGCAAACTGGAGCGCGCGCTGTAACTTGAAATGCCCTCTGGTACCTTCATGTAAGGCCTGGTTCATAAACTTGTAAGCCTGGTTCTGTACTGGGTGGGTGAAACGCAGGGAGGAGGGAGGAGGGGGAGGAGGGAGGAGAGGGAGGAGGGAGGAGGAGGAAGGTGGGGACCGTTTCTTCACACCACAGGATGGTTGGGAAAACAACGACATCACAGAAAGCACAACAAGAGCCTCAGATGCCATCTTTCTGCTGCACTTTTCGAGCCAGGTCGATCCATGAAGTCTCCTGGTCCCGAAAGCTGACGAAGACGCCAGGTGCGAAACAGTTGCAATGCCCAGATTTTGGGGCTGGGCTGCGCCAAGAGGAAGAACGACAAAAAACCCTTCAGGACCCCCTTCCTTCATGGCGAGTGCCTGCTACTCCCCCCGTCTCCAAGCGGGAGGCCCCGGGCGGCCTGAGAGAGTCGACGCACGGCGCCTCGACGGCTGCCTGCTCCTGGCTGGACGGCGAGATTGGGAAGTCCAGGGCGAGGCCAAATCTGGGAGCCGGTGCACTTTATAAGAACGTGAGCATGCTAATTTTACGGCACCTGTGCCTGTAAACTCGCACCCTGCACCTGCAGCGATGGAAGGCGGGTCTACGCTGTGAGACCTTGCAGAAGAGACTGGAGATCAGTGTGGCGGCGGGGCTGGGACTGGCTGCACGCGGCAAATTCCGTGATCCCCCCTTCCCCTGTCCACCTCCTCCTCCTCCTGCTCCTCCTCCTCGTCCTCCTCCTCCTCCTCCTCCTCGTCCTCCTCCTCCTCCTCCTCCTCCTCCTCGTCCTCCTCCTCCTCCTCCTCCTCCTCCTCCTCCTCCTCCTCCTCCTCCTCCTCCTCCCCCCTCCTCCTCCTCCTCCTCCTCCTCCTCCTCCTCCTCCTCCTCCTCCTCCTCCTCCTCCTCCTCAGCCCATACCCATAGGGTGGTCGGAGGGAGGGGGACGGAGGAGGGACAAGGCGGGAAGGAAACAAAAAGGGGAGCTGTAGGAGGACGCAACCGGGCATGCGAGGAAGACGGGGTGAGGGATCCAAGGCGACGGGGAAAAACAAGGGAAAGGGGAAGCCCTGAAGAGAGAGAGAGAGAGAGAGAGAGACAGCGGGATAACGAGAGGGGGGAATGGGAAGGCCAGGGCGGCGGACTGACTGGGGGGGTTAGAAGGGCGGGCAATCCCCATTTCCTCACACCTTCTCTTCCCCTCGCACCACACCCAGGGCGACCCGGCGAGCTGGATATCAGCGTCGCAGAGCAAGCACCCTCGAGCAGGCGGGCACGAATCGCCGCTCCCGAGGAGCTTCGCTCACATGATCGCTGCCGCTGCTGCGTCTGCCATTGCCGTCGCCTTCTCTTGCCGCTGCGGCACCCGGGCTCGGCCCGGGCATGCCAACAAAAACGCCCTCCTGGGCGTGCGGTCCGACTTGGCCGCCTGGGGGGGGCGCATCGCGGGGGGGAGGCGGGGAGCGGCACGGCGGGACAGGAGACCGCCGATTCGCGCGGGTGTCCCAGCGCACCTCCTCATCCAGATGGGGTGGCGTTGAGGACAAGACCTCGGGGAGCCCTTGCTGCTGCTGCGTTCCCGGTAAAGAGACAAATCCCGAAGTGTCGCACACACCGCGCCCGCGACCGCGCGGCCGCGGACGCGCCAGCATCGCCGTCGTCGACCAACCTGCCCCCTCTCCTCCTCATCGCCTCAACCTCCCCGAAACACGACGACGGCGACAACGATCGTCGGCGCCACAGCCCCCCGGGGAGGCGATGGGCCCATGGGGGGGGGGCCCCACTGCTCCTCCACGGGGGGCTGACTGCCGCCCTAACGGCAGCAGCCCTCAGATGCCACCGCCTCCAGCGACGCGCCGAGGGGGAACTCGCACACGATGAGCACGAGGTCCATGATCCCAGCCTGTTCTGTCCTGGCTACACCGCCGAAGGACCTTCCCGCAGACGGCGGGCCAACACGTCGACGTCGATCACTTCGAACTCACCGACCGTCGACAGTGTATGACCAGGCTGTCCAGACATGAAAACTCCAAGCAGCGGCCACATCGCGACATCCGCCTTCATGTGAAAGAAAATGCCCGTGGCCTTCGCAATATGGAAGAGCAGTACCATGGAGTGGAAGACTGTCGCTGCAAAGCGTCGCTGGGTACGAGCTGGCTCATGTACATCAGAAGAAATCCCGTTCGTCACCTGGTACTCAACGCAACAAACATTACCATATATCGCGAAGGCCGTGCCTTCAAGAATGGGCTTGAGAGTGCCGCTATCAACCCCAAATATGTTCACACTCCGAATATCAATCGTCCGAATGTCAAACCGTCGGACATGGAATCCTTGGCAGCATCGTGCGGGTATGGGGCCGCCATGCTCACCACCGTCAGTCCGAATTTCATACAAGTGCCAAACATCATTTTCAGAACCGCTAAAACCAAAAACGAACTCCAAGCAACATATGCTCAGTAGCAACAGGTGGTACGTGATATTTTGGAAGCTCGAAACCAGCGCCCCCATGTTCTCGACGTCCACGACGCCGCAATTGACCTCGCACTGGTGGTTGCATAGCCTTGGACTCGCCATAACCTTCAGCACGCAAGCCAGAAACACCACGTTGATTTTCCGCATCTAGACGAGCTACCTCCTCACCATCCAGAGGGTCTTGAAGCGTTCGAAGGAGACCGAGACATCCTGCACCTCGGTAGCGCCAGTGGTATAGAAGCCTGATCACTGTGCGGACGTCCGTGTCGCAGCCCGCACAATAGCCAGAGGGCGCAGAGTATCGCGCACCATGGAATTTGGAATGGCAACGTGTGCGGCGAGCCCTCCATCCACGTGCTGTCCCACATGTGGCGCCACACTCATAACAGAGGAAAGGCTCATCATCTGGGGGCGGTACAGGAGGATGAGGCAGAACACGTTGAAGGGATTCTTCTATACAATTACTTGCAAATTATCTTGAGGAGCTTCCGTGTACCTCTGCCATGTCATGACACACGTGTTCCGAAATTGACGAGGCTGGGAACGAATAGTGGAGACCCAGTCTACCAGATAATCCAGGTGATTGCAATCCTGAAACATTGAGCGCAAGCAAAGAACATTATCCCAGGCCTCTCCTAACCATGACTGTTCAGTTCCCCCAGTTCCCCGAATGTCCAACAATGCATGTAACGTCTGTGGTCCACTACTGAGCACACGTCCAAAATACTTCAGTCTGCGAGTGCGCCGAATGGCCTTCACGTCTGTTCGCCTAGTGTGACTTAAAGCCTGCAAATCCGAGTAGTGGTGGACATCATTCACCAGGTGTGCTAGGGAAGTCGCAGTACGTAGTGACCTCATATACGCAGCATGAAAGCGCCCCTCGTCGTAGTCGCCAAGATTTGCGCCAAATCCCAACTTGTCGAAGAAACGTGAACCTGCCAGAGCCTCGATGTAGCGGACCTTGGACGTAACCGAAACCAACATCCTGGGAACGATGGCACGTCGCATCGGACCAAGAGCATGGTCCTGCTGTTGAACTCTTCGCGCGATCTCAGGTCGCATGGATCCGTCGAAGGAGATAATAACTCCCATGTGTTTGTACTGTCGAGCCACATAGGATTCAAACCCATGCCGCTCGTTGGCCGGGACCTGGGCTTCGTCATGATAAAGGGTGGCACGCAGAAGATCACGATGTGGCCCTCGAAACTGTACGCGAGCACCCGCCTTGCCTCGTCCATAGTACGGTTCCATGAAATGTGCCACGAATGATTCATGCAAGATGCCCATAGTGTTGTGTAGGTGTCGGATAACTTCCAGGTTCTCAAGAACGGTGGGAGTCATGACGTCGTCGACGTAGGTAACGTCAACCATATGCGAAGTTGCGTCGCCGGCTGCGCGACAGATCTCAGGGCGGTCGCGAGCGTCATCAAATTTAAAGAGGAGACCGTGCTCTGCGAACCGATCCTCGGTCACTTTAAGCGGACGTGTGGACACAACGTTGAACAAATAATCTGCGGCGCCACACCCTGGTCGAGAACTTCGCGTCGGCGCTCCCAGCTTGTCGCAGTGACCCACCTCGAGGAATGTTAGGCGCTGCGACTTCGCCACAAGACGCGCCAAATGTGGGTCGACGTCTTCATGATCGAGAAGCGCGGGCTGACTGAGAATATCCTCGACCAACGGCATAAGACATAATGGGATGTCGCTGTTGTCCAATATCGTCTGCGGTTCATCTTCCAACTACTCCATCTTACTCGCCATTTGTCGAATTTTACGGTGAAAAGCTGCGCGGAGGTCCAGGAATATGAATGCTTCTGCCGTGCCCTTCTCCGCCGCAATATCTGACATCAGATGCGCCTGATGCGAGGCCACCACAGGAAAGCGCCGCGGACGCCAACCAAGTTGTGAGTCGCGGAGTAAACAATCAATCGTGTAGGCCAGGCGCTCCCGAACGAGCTTGCAGCGGTGCTTCGCAAAGACGTTGCAGACCGTGACCGCCCGATAACGCTTGTTGATGTGAGGGCCCCCACCGTGTTTGGATACTTCCACCAAGCGGCTGCGCTTGTGCGCGATGGGTTCGAACCCAGTGATGCGCGCCTTTACCATGATCGGGCAGAATAACATCGCAATGGAGTGCGATGCCGCCTGCAAGACCTCTTCGCGCACCCCATCTGTACCGCGCGCTTACCGCTTGGGGCCCTTTTGCAAGCGCTTCTCGATGTCGAAGTGCGTGGGGGCCAAGTCAATCGACAGGGGCGCCTTCTGGAGCATTGTGCTTGGTTGCTGCAGAAAAAAACAATATACTGCGCCGCCGAAAGAACTGTGGCGTCTCCAGCTTGGAGAAGGCCCCCATGCGATTATAGCACATTTCTTTGTCCGGACGTTATAGCGGCGCCAGGATCATCAAGACGGCATGGCAATTAACGCCCATTTAGTAAAACGAGGATGGGGTCGTCCACCGCAACGCAGAAGACGCACTGCACTCTGCCAAGCCCGTCGATGATCACCTGGCAAAGTATGCTCACCAACCTCGCCGGCATACCTGTCCAACTTGGAATCTTTCACGTTTGCGAGGCAGTGTTTCAAGATTGTGGATGTATCCCTGGGAAATGCCTCAAGCTGAGACTGCAGCTCGTGGTCCGTCCACAACCCGCTCGTGTGTAGCTGAATTCCTAAAAGGATACGCTGTGCTTCCCCTAAACCAAGGATCACCTTCGTTAGCAAACGACCCAAACTGAAGCGGGAGAAACTTGGCCAAGTTAAAGAAAACAGATGTTATTTCCGGTTCAACTTCCGCTTGGCTACCTGCACAAACCGTCGCAATCTGATCAACTGCATCGCGTGGCGGGGGATCTTGTCCTGGCGCGGCGCGAACATGTCCTTCGCGAAGTGCGTGCGGGCGGCAGACTTGATGACGCCGGCCAGGTGGTGAGATTGTACATTAGCATATTGAAACCACTGCCCAGGAGCTTCCTTCTCCAACTGTTCGCTGGACTTCCGCCTGGTCTCGGGGCCCTCTTGTTTTCATTCGACAACTGTAATGGATGTGCTTCTAGAGCTCTGAACAGAGTCTGCTTCTCGAGCTAAGTCCGCAAAACTATTTGTATGCGATCCATTTTCTAAGGAGTTTTTTTAGTCGTCAATGATATGCAGGCCCACAGACACGTCATACCAAGACTCACCCAAACAAACACAATCATTTCGCACCCGCACTTGTCCGTCAGTGCATGTCCAGTCTGACCCACTTCCAACCAACGTGTTATACAGCCGACATTGATACAACTTACAGAAATCGACCAGCATACGTCCCGACTCATCCAACCTGTCATGCGGTGGTCCGTCACCAATGCAGGGGGAGTCCAAAGCAGCGGCGCCCACCTTCGCATTCGCATCAATGAGCGAGATGTCCGTGGGGCATTGCTCCAGGAGATCAGACGTAAATGCCCACCACTCTCTGCGCTCTGCAATTGGCCGCCCCCGCTGGGGCGCACGTGCGACGAGAATCCGAACGTGGAGATGGGGGGCAGACACCTTCACCAGTAACCGCGTGGGAGACTGGTGAAAACTCGGAGGCGTGGTTCCGCCAGAAAGGAATCCTGCCGCCCGACAGCAGATGGAATCGTCGTAGACACCAAGAGTGCGCAACCATGGCCTCCAGCATCCGCTCCAAATCTCATCGCGATATGCCCGGCAGACCACATCTGACCCCCCCGTCCTCTAGCTTCCTGCAGGCCAACGAATAGTGAGGAACCGTATCAAATTGCGCGCGCAAGCGTTGAAGGCGCCGACGCTTCTCATCCCGTTGATGTCTGTTCAGCCTCCTCGACTTCGCCTCCGTGAGCGACATCGCATTATATGTGGCTGCTCGAAATTGAACGCGAACGTGATTACCTTGTGGTGTTCCTAGACGCGGAGCACACTTACCGGAGGTACTATATAGAGCATGCTTGAGGGCGTCCAAATCTTCCACTTCATTTGTCATCAGACAAAAACCAGCCGGCTGCTGAAACTGAAAATCACAATCGGCTACCACAGGATATCCGCGCCCCACGTCCGCCACGTCGTGAAACCATGACCACTGTATTCCGTCGTCGTAAACCACCTGCTTCGCAAATTGAGCATGCGGACGTTGAAACTTGTACTCAAGTACGCCTTCGCGATGTTATCTGCCAGATGATACCATGGATCTGCACCATGAGATTTACTATGAATAAGCCGTACTTCATGAAATTGCTGTACTTCTCGCGACATTGCGGCCAACAATGAAGCCATCTGCTCATTGGGAGCATGTCCATGTCGTCGGTGTAAGACCCCGACGGTAACCTTGGCATCTGCAGCAACCTCCCACGGGATATGCAGCCTTGACCCTTCTTGCAATACGTAAAATAACGCCCGAAGCGTCGCCGTGATTTCTGAAATCGCACTGTCCATCTGGTCCCCCTCGTGAACAAGTTCTGAGCTCCCTCAAGTCCGAGATGCGAGGTAACCCTGGCATGAATACCCGCGTTCGCCCTGGCGACCGACTACCGCGGCCCGCCCGTCCAAGGTGGAATCGGTCTCCTCGCGCGAGCCGCCCGTCCACATGTGTCAACGAAATGGCACGCATTGACGCCTGGGTGCCATCGCCAGCGGTAGCTCCGCGCAAAGGCGCTCCACTCGACGCGCCCAAACTCGTCGCAGAGCTGGAGTGGGCGACCCAGTCGCGCATGCAGTCAGAGAACGACCGCAGAATGTTAGTCTTGCAGGTGCGCGGTGGCTCGACAAGCTCCGCGAGGGCCAAGGCAGGGCGCGTTGACGATCGCTGTCGAACCCCGACCTCGCCTTCCAAGCCTGGAGGGGGAGGAATGGATGAAGCCCAAGTAGACGTAGAGGAAAAAGGTGGTGAAGACGCCAGGGAGCGAGGATCGCCATCCTGCGCGGGGACGTGTTCCTTCAAGCCCACCGTGGATACCCGACAGCTGTCCTGAATTGCTCCGCAACAAACAATGTCCGCCGTCCCCGTGATGTCCTGTAGAGCTGCAGTGTCCAGGAGATACAGATATCGGCGATCCTACAATTACTCCAGGTGAGCATGACAATGACAGAGATTGGGTCGAAGACCCAACCGTCGAAGCCAATCTCGAATGCGTCATCTATAATCTCCTACAATATGATGACGGTGACTGAAAAATGCTCTGAATGTGTGTTTTACCTGTGGCCCCACTAGGTGCTGAAGCTCCTCCGCGGCGGCCAGCCCTCCATGAAGAAGCGTGCCGACTTATTTGTTTGGCAGCTCACCACCCCGAGAAGAGCGAGGATGGCTCTGTGACGGCATCCGCGTACGATCCCACGGGCAGTCAAACCCATCACCTCCATCGCGTTAGCCCATGCGGACCTTTGCAGGCGGTGCTTGTCGAACTTCACCGTCGCTTGGTTCATGCGTTCGCGTATGGGGCGGCGTCGGTGTCGAAGTAGTGCACTTCAGGTGCGGGTCGCGGTGTCGCGGGCACCGTTGGAGATATAGGAGCAGGGGGGGTATCTGGCACGTGCATCTGCTCAGGCTTGATGCGTCCGCGAGGTGCGCGCCCAAATTGTTGCATTGCCTTTCCACCAGTACCATCAGACGGACCCTTACCCGAGGTAACACGCCACCCTTTGCCCTTCAACTGATTAAGGACTTCTGGTGATACCCCCCATGCCATATGGATCATGTGCTGCACGTTGCGGTGTAGGCTGCTCAGACGGCACCGGTGACGTTGGCGACGCCACGCCTGTCCGAGAGGGAGCCAGAGGATGTTCCCGATGAAAACCGACACTATGAGGCTGGCTGAGCGTAGGGTGGTCGCATGTATGGAGCATGGCCGTGGTCTCCTCCTCGTGAGCCTGCGCGTTTGCCTCATCCTTCGCATCCACTAGGGGGGCTGATAGGTGCTGTCTGCCCGCCGCGCCTGAGCCTGCTGTTGTTCCTCCTCTGCAATGCGCATTGCTAGCTCTGTCTCTTCTTCGTCGGGGTAGGGAGGAGACGAGGTCTCAGGAATGGGGGGTGTTACCTGAATCCCACCATGGGCCTGGATCGCATTGACGATGTCCTGCTGCTGCTGGTGTTGTTCCGCTTCGATGAACTCTTTGCAACGTCCAGTAGGTCCTGCTCTTGCTCGGCCGTGGCGGCCGCTTCCTGCTGCTGAAAGAACTCGTGCATCTGCCGCTGGTGCTCCTCAGGTGTAATGCCTACGAATGCCTGCTCCGTCTGCTGTCGTACCCACTCACGGTGTCTCAGTTGTTGAAGAAGAGCCTGCTGGTGTTGATCCTGGATCCGTTGCTCCTGTTGTAGGCATTGCTGGTCATCTCGGTCATGTGGTGCCATCTATTGCTGATGCTGCACCTGCTGCTGCAGGTGTAAACCTTGGACTCGTTCGCATTATTGCCGGATCGTCTGCTCCATAACCTGCTTATGCTGTTGATTCTGCTGTTGCTGTTGAATCATCGCCTGTTTCATTTCCCGCTGAGAGTATGCCGGGGCAGTCACGAGTTGCGTCGGGGACGAAGCCTGTGCCATAAGAGCTGTCACTTCCTGTACTTGATGGGAATGTGGCTGTTGAGGAGGTGGCCTGCTCCATGAGGATCCGGACGCGGTCCCTGTCCCTGCATATCGCGTTGAAAAGACACCTGCGGTTTGTTGTCCTGGTGGTTGCTGGTGCTGCGCAGGGGGTGGTGCATAGTCCGGGCCCCCGTCAACGAAGTCCTCGTCCTCTTTTTCTCCCAGGCGCTGCATCTCAAGCTGCTCAATCCACTGTGCGGCGTGATCACGTTTACGACGTGCTTCCTGTATTTGCTCGATAAGCTTGCGCTTTTCAGTCACCAGTTTCTAGATCTGCGCATCTAACTTGTCGAGCTCGTTGTCTAGGATCCGTTTCTGACGGTAACTAGGGCGTACTGCGACGAGCATGAACGCACTTGCACTGATCTCGTCCATGTGAGACTGGCACGGCTCCTCGTCGGCCTTTGAAGCGGCAACAATCTTCAACTGTTGAACCTTTCGCGTATTCAATTTCTCTTTGTCTTGTTGTACCTGTGCAAGCCCTCCAGGTGGATCCATGCAGCTCTGGTGTTTCTGCGCGGCCTCGGGTTTTGCGAGCTGAATCTCGTCGCGCAAGCTTGCCCACATATTGACTTCACGTGCATGCTGAGGGTGCTGTTGGCCCCGTCCACGAGACTGGTTTCTACCATGTCGCTGCTGCTTGCCACGTGGAGTGTGCTTTTTCCACGCTGCTTGACCTCCATGTTGTGGCTGATGCTGCCGCCCCCGTTGCTGCTGAGGCTGATGTGACTGTTGTGTCCAGCGGGTCGCCATCTGCGCCGAGTGGCGATGATTCGAGGCATTCGCCGCTTCCGCCACTCGAAGTAGCGCGCGTGCCGATGAACGGCGCGCACGCTCGCGACGGTGCCACGCTGGCTCGGCCGTCGGCCCTGCAGCAGCGCGCCAGGCGCGCGGGCGGCAGCGGCAGCGGCGCGGCTGCGGCGGTCAATGGCCGACCCGCCGCGGCGCGCGAGCACTGCCCCGCGGGCGGCCGACCGCGATCAGAGCAAGCGCCGATCGGCGCGAACAGCGCCGAAAGACCCCGAACGGACAGATCGGTCGAAGCCCCCGGCCCGCCAGAGACCAAATGGGCTTTCGGGGAGCGCCTCCCCCCCCTCGTCGTCTTGTCGCTGGCGGGCACCCCGTGCCCTCCACTCCCCTGCCCTCCGCTGTTCCCGCGCCACTCACATCGTTGCCCTTTCCTCTCGTGGCGAGGCGCTTGGCAAGAGAAGGCTGACAAGAAGCGGGGGCGGAAGCATGAGGGGGAAGGGGCGCGAGGCTCGGTGGATCAGGAGCAGGAGGCGGTGTGGGGGGTGGGGGGGGGGGATCGGGGAGGAAGGGCAAGAAGCGAAGAGGAAGCTTTGCGGTGAAGGGAGGGAAGGGCATGGGGAGGTGGAGGAGATGGCGAGCTGAGAGGGAGGAGGAGGAGGAGGAGGAGGAGGAGGAGGAGGAGGAGGAGGAGGATCCCCGCTCGCTCCGCTGCGCAGCAGTCGTCTCGGGGCCGCGCGCGGGACCGCGCGCGCGAGGCTAAAGGTGAGAGGCTAGCCTTGGTAAGGAGGGAGAGGTGGGTGGGGGCCGAGAAGCTGCAGGACGCCTGCGGGGCGATCGCGGCGGGGATATGAGGAAGCACCCCCGCTCGCTCCGCTGCGCAGCAGTCGTCTCGGGGCCGCGCGCGGGACCGCGCGCGCGAGGCTAAAGGCGAGAGCCCCGACGCGCGCCTGCCCCGAGCAGCGCTCTCAGGAGGCGACCCCCAGGGGCGGCCCCTGGGCGACCCGCGGGTCGTAGCAGCCATGCCCATGCTCAAAGCCCTTGCGCAGTGACAAGTCTAGAGCGGGCGGCCGCGAGAACGAAGGGCCAGGCGGAGGGCCCCGCCGACATAAATCGGGCGACCAAGTAGTCGCTAACACTAGCGAAATACTCAACCTGTTCCCGTGCAGGAGCAGGGGGGGAGGCAAGGACAGTAGAGGCGGCAGCGGCCTGCAGATATCGTTCGGCGCTGGAGGCTTGCCTCCAGCGGCCGCGCCAGAAGACGCGAGGGACGTCTTCTGTGGCAGTATAGAAATCTGTAGCGCCTGAGCCTCGAAGGCACGCGGGGGCCATGTTGAACCCCGCGGGGGCTTTCGCCAGCGGGGCGCCTAACGCGCATAGAAGATGGTTCCACCGAGTACGGAAGCCGCTCTGGCCGAAGGTAGAGAGCGGATCGGTGGGTCCCAAATGCCGAAACACCAGCTCCATAATCTTCACCGTTGCTCTGTCCGAACAACGGGCGTGCTGGGTCGGGTAGGTCCGACGAGTCTTCGGAGCGGGGATCGACAGGAACGCATCACCGTCGGCTTCAAGCCTGTCGCGCGGAAGCGACAGATCGCAGCGCCGAGCATTGAGGACCTCCCCAGGCCGCAGAAACATAGTAAAACCCATGAGCAGCAGAGCAGCCATCTCCGGCCAGCCCCACGCTAAACACACTCCGACCATGGCCCGCAGAAGCGCTCTAGGGAGCGGCGGGCGGAGGCGCGTGGGCTCGGCGAGCTTCCACTGCTCGGCCACGTCCCTCGCCTCCGTCAGGAAGGCTTTCCAGTGGGGGTGGTTGGCCTGCATGGCCAAGATGGCATGGACTAGGATGTAGCGCGGGAAACCCGCATCGTGAAGACACACACCAAAAGTGGCAAGGAATCTAGCCAGGAGGATGCCGCTGCGGTACAGCGTCTGGGGAGGGACCCCAATGTGCTCTTCGAGCCACAACTCGAACGCGTCAAGCGACCTCGATCGGCGCTCCACATAAGCGGGAGTAAGATGGGCGCCGCGAACGAGCGGCGATCGCGGTCCGCGAACAGGGACGCTAAGCCCCAGGCTCCCAGCCGCTTCTGGGGCAGCGTCCACGGCGCGCACGCAGACCCTGCACACGCACCAAAGGACAGCGGCGCGGGCGAGCGGGCCGCTGAGGCGCCCCTCCGAGCCCAGGACTGCGCTACGCTCGCGGCGCGAGCGGTAGACCGGCGGCAGGCGGTTGGCGACGATAGGTCGTTCGACGCCCGAACGGCGCGCGAGACCAGCGCGGACCTCAGTGTTGTCCATCTGCGTCTCGCGCACCACGCGGCGGGCCTCGGCTTCGATCTGCGAAGACAGAGGCGTCGGCCACGCGTACACGCCTGTCTCACAGGCCGTCGCCCACGCGATGCTGGGAGCGACGCTAGAGCGCTGCCGCGCAGGCGTCCATCCCAAAGGATGTGGGGCGCTGGAGATAGCGTTGAGCCCAGCTCGCCAATGCGGTGGCGTGACCTAGCAAGTCAATCAGGCAGGCTAGGGCAGCAGCCTGACGGCGACGGCGCACGTTCGCCCCGAGGCCGACGCCGCGCACCGCACCGAAAGCCGTGGCCCGAAACTTCGCTGGGACAGCGCTCGCGCCGACGGCCCCGGAGATCAGTGTGAGCCAGTTCGGCTCAGCGACGGGCGCGAGACCCCCCGGGCCGAAGAGGCGGCCATAGGTCAGCAGGCCCTTGTGCAAGCAGGCCAGCGCGTCGTCGCTCTTGGGCTCATTGAGCCCATCTGGGCAGAAGTGCTGCAGCCACCGAACTGCATTCTGGCGCAGCTCGGCCATGGCAGGGTCGTCCGACGGGTAGTCGACCACCACCGCGGGCTCGCCCCCGATCTCGACACGCCAGCCGAGGGCGCCTGCCGCACTAGCCGGTAGGGGCGGGTCAGGCGGGTCGGGCGAAGAGAAGCCGCGATCCCGATGACGCTGCGCATGCGCCGCGGCCGCGGGCGAGCGCAGAGCAGCAGCTGGCTGCGCAGGGGAGTGCGAGCGGGCCGTGCCTGGGAGGCGGCCGCTCGGGCCGCTCGACGCCTCTTGCGGCGAGGGCGCGGGCGCCCAGCTGCAGGTGAAGCAGCGGCGCCCGCGTCGGACGGGGCGTCGGAGGCCACGTCCGAAGCGGGCGGCGTTGCAGGAGCCGAGCGTGCTGGCGCAGCATCGGCGGCTGGACGGGAACCCTGCAAGGTCGTAACGGCCCTGCTGGAACCCGCTTTGCCAGCCGATGAGCCGCCGTTGGTAGCGGCTGCCAGGGGCGACGCGAGACCAGGGAAGGCCCCCGACTCGCTGTCCAGCGGAAGCCGCGGGTCAGCCGTGGCGGCATGAGTAGCCGCAGCGCCCTGGGCGAGGGAGCGCCGGTAGCGCCATCGCGAGTGGGCGGTTATGACGACGGCACGCAAGTGTTCGTCGTCGGGGTTGGCTTCAGCAGCATTCATAGCTGCCTCGAGCGCGCGGGCGGCTGTCGCGACGTTGCGCGCGCGGCGGCCAGGGTTGGCTACGCCAGCACGCGCATCCGCGCGAAAGCGACTCCCCATGGCGGCGAGGGGAGCCCGAGCCGCGCGCTCGGGCAGCGGGAGAGGCGAAGCCTGCTGCGTCGGCGGGGGCGGTGGCCCCGCGCGGTCGCCGCCTCGGGAGCGAGACCGCTTCGGGCGAGAGCCACGGGCTCGGGCACGAGCCTCGGGGGACACCGTCACCGCGGGGCCAGCTCGTACCGGAGGAGGCGGAGGCGGCGGAGGGGAAGCCCGCGCTGCAGGCGGGGCAGGCGGCCTCGGCGTAGGAGGGCGAGGGCACGCCTTGGGCCCCGCACGCGAAGTCCCCAGCACAGGCGGCGGAGCTGATGCGCGCCGCGTCGCCGGCCTCTTTGGTGGGCAGGCGCGGATCAAGCGCTCGGCCGCCGAAAGTGGGGGCGCTGAGGCCAACCCCGCCGTCTTGCCGGTGCTTCCTCCGCTGCTGGCCGCGCGCCTCGGGCCACGAGGCGAGCCGCGCCGCGAGGCGAACCCAGGGGGCGGACCCTGAGGCTCCGGCGGCTTCGGGTCGCGCGGGTCGCGCCCCCCGATCCCTCCGTATCGGTGCCGTACGGGTTGGGAGACTCTGAGCGGGGAAGCGGTCCGCCAGGCGAGGGTGAGGGCCCCTCGACGTCGCTCAGCCCTCGGCGCTCCGAGCGCGAGCGGCTGCGCCGGGGGCGATCCGACGCCTCTGGGCGGGCAGCGAACAGCCTCCGGTTGGCTGCTCGCCTGGCGGCGCCCACGGGCCGAGTGGGCGGACCCGCGGGGCCTTCCAAAGGAAGAACGGCCCCGCGGTGGGCGGCGGAGGCCGCCCGACGGCGCTGCTCGCGCCCGCCATTCGGCCGAGCTGGGTCGTCCCGGCGGTGGCGCGACCGAGAGGCGCGCGCCTCGGAAGCTGCGGGGCGAGGGCCAAGCCGCTCTCGCGCGACGGGAGAAGGTAGGAGGCACCTCCTGGTCGGCGCGGGCGTGGGCCCGAGGGTCGGCGGCGAAGGCCGCTTCGCGCTGGTCCAGAGACGGGCCCCCGCGGGAGGGGATCCCAGCAGGCGCCCGCGCTGCAAGGACTTCACGCTCGGCGCGAGCCTGAACCTCGCCTCGGTGGGAAAGCCCCCTCAGCGTCGAATTGAACCGCCGAGCCAGCTCGTGAGGAGCTGTCCGAGGCTCGCCTCGGCTCTCCGCCTGCGCTGCGGCGGTGAGGCGGCGCACGTGGATGCGCTCAGCCATCCCCGTCGCCAGGTCCCGGCGAGCACGAGCCCTCGCAGCAGGGTCGCGCAGAGGGTCAGCGATGACAGCCCGCTGGATGGCGCTGCGTGCCTCCCTGATCTTCCCGAGGTTCGCTGCAGCATGCGATGCGACGTCCTCGGCCACCGCGAGCGCCTCCGACGCGGGCCTGGCCGACTGCGGCTCGGAGACCCCCGAGCGGCGAGTCGGAGGGCCCCCGGGGCCGTCCGTGAGCTGCGAGCCCGCGCGGATCTCGCTCCGCGCGGCGTGCGCACGATCGCTCAAGGCGTCGTCGAGGGAGGCCAGCATGTGAGCCAGGCCTACCGCCCGCCCGCCACGGCCTTTGCCTTTGCCCGCGGCGTGAGCCTTGGCCAACGCACGCGCCGCTGCGCCGCTCCCCGCGGCAGGGTCCGCACCGTCCGCCTCGGCCTGGGCGGCCTGGAGGAGAAAGTTCTTAGCGTCGCAGAACCTCCTCCAGCGGGTGAGGTCACCCGTAGGCTTGTCCGGGTGGAACCGGCTGGCCAGCACGCGGAACTGGCGCTGGATCGTGGAGGGTCCCGCGCCAGCACGGACCTGCAGCAGGCTGCGCGCAGCTGCAAACCGAGGGGCGGCAGCGGGGCGGCGGACGGCTCTAGCGTCCGAGCCTGTCACCCTTTTCGCTGCGCGCATCGAGGCCAGATCGCCGGGGCAGGGCACGGCGGCCAAAGTGGCCTGGCGCATAGCGGCACCGGAAGCCGCATGCCCGGTGTCGTGGTCCGCCGCGCGCGCACCCTCCGCGCCAGAAGCCTCAGCGGCGGCTGCTGGCGCGGCGGGCGCGGCCGCGCGGCCGCGGTAGTCTCGCGCGCTGGTCGGCCCAGGGGGCCGAGGGGCGCCCGTGGAGGCGCCCTCGCTGGCAGCCGAGGCGCCGCGCGCCGAAGCAGCAGGCTCGGCGGCACCGTCGCTGCGGGCGGCCATGCCCCCCGGGCGCTCGGGAGCGCGGCCGCCCTCGCCAGTGCTCAAGGAGCCACTAAGCGGCTCTGCGGACAACGCAAGTAAGACTAACCGAGCCCACATGCAGGCAGGATAGCAGGAGGCGGCGTCGGCCTCCGCGATGATATCAAAGCGCGAGGGGTCCCCTCCCGAGAGGTCAGACAACCGGGCGGGCTCAACGCGGGAAGGGGGGCGAACTGAGCGACCTCGAGTCGGGTCGTCAGCGTGATGCACATCCGCAGGCACATAGAGTCCCCCCATATACAAGCCCCCTCCCAGGATGTAGGGGAGCGCTGTGCTGAGTTCATGGGACAATCCTGGGGAGCTGCCCCTGCCGTGCGCTGCCGCACCCAAGGCGACTTGCGAATCCAAAAGCACAGCGACCCTGCTGTCAGGGGTGCGAATACAGCAATACTTAACACAAACTCTTGTACACAGTGGTCTCAAGGATGTTGATGTGACGGGGCACTCGGAACTGCCATTTATAGACCAAGCGGAGGCGCAGCGCCTCGCACAGTTCGGTGATCCACCGCGGCGCGACGGGGCGCTCCAGGGAGGGCATGCCTATCATCTGATGCCAGGCTGCTAGGGTCGCGCCCACCTCCTCGCCAGGCCGGCTCAGAACAGCAAGTAGACCATCGTCGTACAAGCGAGTGTGCCAGCCGCCGTGCTCAGAGCGGCGCCAGAGCTCCTTCGCTAATGGGGCGGCGACTCGGCTACTGACGACGCCGCCCCAGCAGAGCGAAGCGTCGGTACCAAAGACCTCGGGGTGATGCTGCGCCCGAAGGTCCGTCATAGCGACGAAGGCAAGGTAAGTGCACGCCTGAAGCTCGTCCCTGACCGAGGGTGGCAAAACGTACTCGGCGTCATCGTCAAGCGATGAAATAAACGCATAAATGCGCGTGCATAGGGAGAGCATGGGGCGGCGGTACAAAAACACTTGCACCCAGCAGCCCGTGAGCGAGCTAAGGAAAGCTCGGGTGCTGCGGCCAAGGTACACCTGAATTAGGGGGAAGGCGACACAGAGCGACCGTGCGCACGAGGGGGGCACACACAATGCCTATGCGGCCTTCCACCTCGGCCCCCACTACCACGGTGTGGGACAGCCCTCTGGCGCGCTTGCCAGGGTGTTGGATCAGCCCCACACGCGGGTAGCCAGCATCGCATGCCTCGAACACGGCACGATCGCGACGCTCAGGGGAGTTGGGATGAGGAGCAGAACCCCGCCACGACAACTTCTGAAAGCCAGTGTGATCATCAATGTTAAGCATCTCCACATAGGGCCCACGCGGAAAAGGTTGTCTGTGGATCGCCTGCTCGTGCGAGCGGAGCGCTCCGAAGCTCCGCAGAACGCCCTCATGGGCGGAGTTCGCAATCTCCACTGCCATGTTGTCGCCCATAGCGAGGGCGTTGAGGCAAGGGCTGACATCGATCCCCTGGAGCTCGGGGCGCCAGGCACGAAAGGTCCGAAAGCGACTGCTCGGGGGGCGCACTCGCAGCGCGTTCCGCCTTGCCCGAGCAGGCGGCACCTGGAACGTGTAGTAGAATTCACGAAGGTCATCGCGTGACACAGCGAGCCACTCGCCTGGAGCCAACCCAAGGCGACAGAGCAGGAATCCCTGACCCAGCCGCTGAGTGCTGAACGAGATGCTCTGACATCGACTGTTGGCCACGGTGGGGTTCAAGATCAGCCGATCGTGATGCTCGTCTTTGGGAACTCGACAGGCCCCGCAAGCCTCGTACCAGGTAAGGTCCGCCGTGGGGGTGAGGTAAAGAGCTCCACAAGAGTCCCATTTATCCAGAAGGGCCCAGGGCTCCGACTTGTCCATGTGCACCCGAGCGGGTGGCACCCCGTCGGGCCATTCCTCTGGAGGCCGACGCATGATCTCAGGATCGTGAAAGGCAGCACGGACCAACGGGTCGGCAAGATACGGGGTGGGATCAAACGAAAGTGAATAATCTCACTTGACGCGGTCCGCCCGGACCCGAAGGTCGAAGGGCTCGGCCTGAGTGGAGCCCCAGCCCGCCGCGGCAGCCAGCGAATCGACCAAGGGAGTCGCGCTGACGGGCAGGGTCCGCACGGGGGCGGGCACCTGCGAGGAAGAGGTGAAGGAGGCCTCTAGAGCTGCAACGTGGGTAGCCAGACCACGGAGCGAGACCTCAGTGGAGTCGAACTCGGCAAAAGCCCGACCGAGGTCGCTCTTGCCACCGCGGGCAAGGCGAACTGCAATCCTGCACAAGCGTTCCAGACGCTCGCGAATCCCCCCCCCTGGCAAGGGGCGACCGTTTCGCGGACCTGAGCTTCGGGGGGAGCGAAGCTAGGATGTCCCAGCGTCAGCCAGTTGAGAGCGACAACCGCATGCTGGGACAAGGTCCGCGCAGCCCGACGGATCCGCCAACTCTCCCGCGCCCGACCCACCAAGGAGGGAGGCGGCGGCAGAGCTGGGGCAGGTGGGCACGGCCACGGATCGCGGGGGGCTCGCTCATAAGAGGAGTCCCGAGCCGACGCGGAGAGAGAAGAGCGGGTAAAAGAGGCCAGCGAGCACCGACTGCCCATCCCCGCCTGGGCAAGAGCAGCAGCCCAGTGGGTCGCGTCGATGTTGGCGCCAGTGGGGAGGCGCAGCAAGGCAGAGAGGTCCAGCACAAAGGGAGGCGGACCCCCAGCAGCCGAGGCAGACAGCATGCTGGGCGAGGTAGAGCCGATGACGGCAGAAGGAGCAGAAGGAGCCTCGGGGGCCAAGCGAGACTCACCATGGCGGCGCGCGGGGCCCCCTGCAAGGTCGTAACGACCCTGCTGGGGCCCCCCGCGCCTACCACCGCGAGACCGCTCAGCCCAGAAGCGCCGCGCTGCGGCAACGGGCGTCTTGCCCGCCACCCACAGGCGCGTCCCTCCGCAAGCAGACGCGCCAGGCCCCGCCGCTACTTCTTGGGTGGCGGGGGCTTCTTGGACGTCTTGGGCGCCCTGTGCTCCGCCTTGGGAGCTTTCGGCTGTGAGGGGGCCAGCTGCTGTCGGACAGCATGCAGCTCCCGCGTGTACTCCCCCTGGGCGGACAACCACCGCGGGTCCACCAGCTCCGAGAAAGGAGAGTGGACCTCCCGTCCTGCGTGCAGGGCGGCGGTCCTGGTCGGGGGATCCTCCAGCCCCGTCAGGAACCAGGATGCTCCCAGCCGTCCCTGGTCCCCTGCCGTCTGATCTACGAACATGCACTGACAGGCGATCAACGCGTGCACTCGATCCGCTCGTCCTTGTTCGGCCGCCCGCCAGAGCTCGGCACTGAGCCATGCCGTGTGGGTGAGCAGAGGGCGAAGTGCGGAGTTGGCCCCCGCCGGGCTGTGCTCGCGAAATTATGTGAACATCGCGTGAGGCGTCAGATCCGCAGGGTCGACCCCCATTGCGAGGTTCGTCCGCATCAACGCCCTGATCTCGGGCCCGTGCTGGTCCAGCGTGTTCTGCCAATCCCGACGGCGGGCGATCCCTCGCATACCTGGATGCTGGGCGATGCCTCCGCTGCCGCTGCCGCCGTAGCTCGGCAGATTCTGAGCTGCCTCGCCCAACGGTCCCAAGAGCGGATGAGCGGAGGCCCGCGGGGCCCGCTGCTGTTGCTGAAGCGAGGCCTGCAGGCACTGCAGAGCCAGGCTCAGATCTGACGCGGGGGGGGGCTCCCTGTAGCCCTTCCGACACCGCGGCGGCCGCCTCGGCGGCTACGCCACCTGTATGAGCGGCCAGGCCAGGCGGCAGCGGAGGCATGGGCGCTCTGGGAGGCGAGGCGCCTCCAGGCGGCTGGCCCCGCGCTGCTACCAAAGCAGAGGCGGGGGTGGGGCGCAGCTGGACGCGGCTGGGCACAGCGGGCGCTCGCCCTAGGATCTCGTCCATCATTGGGTCTTGCTCGGGGGAGACTTGCAGACCCACGCAGGCGGCCCCGTCTGCGAAGAGCTGGGGCGCGCCCGCTCGAGGAGGAACGCCAGCCCCTGGAGTGCCGAGCGGCGGACCATGCAACCTCGAGGCTTGATCGGCCATCATAGTGCGAATCTCGGCCTGGAGCTCGGCGCGAGTCAGGGGTGCGCCGTCCAGCTCGTCGAGCACGGGCTCCGCCACCCGTGCAGCGCGCTAGGCACGGCCGCGCCAGGGGGGGGGGGGGATGAGAAGGGCGCGACTTGCGCGCTTCGGCGCACCCCTCACGGCGCCAGCAAAAGGAGCTGGGGCCTCGGCCTCGGCGGCTTGAGAGGGCTCCGAATCTACCTCTAGCTCGGCGCCTCCCTCGTCGGCGGCGTGGCACGGAGACGCTCGAGAGGCACCTGGGAGAGGCTCTTCGCCCACGGCGAGCTCGGGCCCGTGAATGCGCAACCAGCCGTCCTTGAGCAGACGAACGCCTGACGGATGAAGCCAAGAGTCGCGCCCGCGGCTGGAGGCGAACGGCGCGCGCGTGACGCCGTCGGGCGGTGGCTCGGAAGGCATCGGCCCTGATGACCATACAAGAGGCGAAGAAGAGACGAGCCCCAGAGGGACCCGACGGGGCGCGCCCCGACCAGGCAGTGCCTGGGCTGCCCGAGGGCAGCAAAGGAGAAGCTAGTGCCCCTCGGCCCCAGTAGGGCGAGGGAGCACGTCAGGGCGGTAGCCCGCCGCCCTGGCCCGCGCCTCCGCGCGGCGCTCCCCGTAAACGGGGGCAGCAGGGGGTGCCCTGAGAGGATCCAGGCGCACTGCCAGCTGAGGCTGGGGAGCACGATGGCGCCCAACCCAGCAGCGGAGCGCAAGCGCTCCGACGTAGCAGCCGCCGCAACAGCAGCAAGCTGCGGTGGCCACCAGGGCGGCGACCACGCTGGAGAGCAGGAGGGGCGTAAGCCCACTGCTCAAGTCCACCGCCAGCCCGAGGCAGACGGCGGGCGGCGGAGGCCCAGGGGGCTGGGAAGGGCACGTGCCCCCTCCCCCGCCCTCGGGGCCCCAGCCGAGGGGCCAAGAGCTGCCCGCAGGGGGCAAGCCCTCGTCCCCCGGGAAGGGATAGCCAACGAGGCGCTCGTAGAGCACGCCCCGCAGCCGCTGGTAAGCGAGCACCCCGAATCCTTGTGCGAGGTACTCGAGGGCTGCTTGCATGCGCCAGGGGGGCTCGGCCGAAACGCCCGCGCGCGCGTCCTCGTAGGCCGAGAAGCTGAAGGACGCCTGCGGGGCGATCGCGGCGGGGATATGAGGAAGGAGGAGGAGGAGGAGGAGGATGGGGAAAGGGGGGATGGATCATGAAAGAAGGAGCACGGGAGGATCGGTGGCGGCCGGGAGGAAAAAGTGCACAGAATTATGAAGACGGCAAATCTGATGTGCAGGAGGAGGAAGCTCAGTGCAAGGAAAATAATAAGAGGGAGCTCACAAGGAGAACAAGTTTGAGAAACAGCAGGAGACGGAGGAGAAGGAGGAGGACGAGAAGCTCTCCTATCTCATCCTCCTTTTCCTTTTCTACATCCTCGCCTGTGCCCTCGTTACACGTCGTCACCCTCCTCCGTCTTGAAGGCACAGACAAGGTCACTGCAGAGACAGGATAGGAAGGTGTAACAACTTGATCTGCCTGTGGGCACTACAGCCGTGGTTCGGCAAAAAGGCTGAAAGAGCTCTCAAACATGACCATCGCGTCCCAAGTCGGACGACAGGGGTGAGCGAATCAACCCACGCAACTGCTCCTCCCGACGCCAGATGCTCGCATGTATTTCATGAGACCTACCGCTCCTGGCCAGGCCAATGCTGAGCCCAGGAGCGGTGCACGCCCCCCTGGCTCGACACTGGAAGCATATACACCGATCGTGGGCCTGGGATAGGCCTGGCTGGGGGCGGTGATACATCCCCACCCCCACCGGGGGGAAACCTTGCCCCCGCTGGCCGACCTACCCTGGGTGGGTATGGGCGTCGTCTTCTCCGGGCTTCGCAGCCCCCATCCCAGCCTACAAACGGCGACGATAGGAGCGAATAGCCCAGGGGCGGGCATCACACGCATTCGCCTGGGAGCCTCGCCGAAGGGACGGACCATCGGCGCTCCTGGATGGATGTGTTGCCCTCCCCTGGGCCATTCGCCCACATTGTCTCCTTGTATACTTAAAACTCACGTAACTGGTTTTCCTGGCGCCTCCCGGCGCTGGAGACGCCAAATGATCGAGCAAGCGACTGGCGTCGGGATCGATTCCAGCTGCATGCAGTAGTACTCATTCCCATGCACCCACCCCTAGCAACTGGGGATACGTCAAGCTGGAGTTTGGGGGACTCGAGTTTGCCGGTCGGGGCCGTGAAAAAACGACAGGACCAGTCTGCAGTCCTCATGGGACCACTCTGCGGGTGATGAAGAGCGTGTGGTTTGGGGCTTGCTGTTGAACGATGAAGCACTCGAAATCAATTGGGCACGCATGGGACAACCATCGGAACAACCATCGGGGCAACAATCGAATCAAACATCGGGCCAAACATAGACGACCATCGGACAACCGTCGGGACAAACATCGAGACAACCATTTGGACAACCACTGGGACAACCATCGGGACAGATATTGGGACAACCACCGGATCGCGGCAACCATCGGGACAGCCAAGGGGTCAATCATCGAAACAAACATTATAATAACTGCTGGGACAACCATCGTGACAACCATCGTGACAAACATCGGGACAGCCAGCGGGACAACAAAGAAGACAACCATCGGGAACACCATCGGGACAACCATGGGGACAGCCACCGGAACAGCCATCGGGCCAACGGGACACCCCGGGGCACGCCCCAACGCACGCTCCAACCCCCAGGGCGCCTCTCCTTGTGGCGTGACCTTCGTGCAAGAACTCGCGCTGCTTCGCCTCGCCCGCACGCGCGTCACGCACGGAATAAACTGGAACCGAAACCGGCGATGTCCAGGTTGGGGCACCACACGTCTCACTCCAGTCTCACCCCCCCCTCTGCAAGCATCTCACGACGATTGGACTGCCAGGGTCCACGTCGAGACCGCCACAAAGCGTTGGCAAACTCGAGCTCTGGTTCGGGCCGGGCGAAAGGGGGGATAACAAAGGGGGGGTTCGAGAATCAGCTCACGTGGCTGATTTTCCCGGCGCGTTCCGGCGCCGGGAGGCGCCCCTGTATCGAGGAATGGGCCCAGCGGCGGAACCGAAACCAACTGCATGCAGCAGATTTCGTAACCCCCCTTGCCCGACTGGTGCAGCCGTCAGGCTCCCATTTGGGACGCTGAGCAAGAGACCAATGGGGCTTGTATGGACCCGGTGGGCCTCGGCCACGAACGGGCTCCCCGACCAGGATCTAAAGCAACGGCCCGAAAACCGGAGCCCCTGAAGACCCAGATGGCCCTTAGTTCAGCTAGGGGAACAATCGGCGGTGGACAAACCTCCCTTTAGTAAACCACCCTTCGGTGAAGACGGCCTAGGACCGAAACCGACGGACCTGGACCCGCAGACATGACGACCGCGACGCCCTCTCGCGAACCAAACACGGCCAATTGGCTAATCGACATGTCACAGGGTAGGAGGTCTATCAACCTCCGAAACAAAACGACCGAATGAGCATGATGATTCGAAAGTCCGCACGGATTTCCTGGACCAGCCCTTGACCCCCTGCCCGGCGCGCGGAGCGCGCCAGAGGCGGCGCTGGGGGGGGGGGGGGCAGCGCCGATTCAATTCTCGGCTACGCGCAAGAGTAACCCTACAGTGGAGGCCAGTCCACAAGAGACCTTCCACAAGAAACCCAACCCTGAGACCCCAGGACGTCCATTGACTTTCCATCGCAAAACCATCGAATGCCAAGAAACCCAAGGCACCCTGGAGGCAAACAGGGTGTTTCTTGGCACGGGCCTCCACTGTAGGTCGGATTGACCTGTGGTGTGCGGCTTTTCTGCTGGCCGTGGCGCGCCGTGCGAGAGTGGGGGCCTGCGTGCTTTTGGGCTTGTCCCCGCAGCGCCCGTCCGAAAGCCGCGCACCAACGAGGTCCCTCCGGCGAAGGGTCGCCCTCACGCGCAGCCGAACTTACATGCCGCTCTCGATCTTCCTCGACAGGCTCTGTGTCCGACGCCGACCCTAAAAACGATGGACCAACTTGCCACCACCAGCACTACCATAGGTTGGACGGGGGAGAAGGGAAGACGAGGAGGTCCTCCTCCTCCTCCTCCTCCTGCTCCTCCTCCTCCTCCCTCTCCTACTTCTGGTAGTGGTGGTGGAACATGGGCCCATCAGGCTGTGCGCAGAGTCCGACGCCGACCCCAAAAGGGCGGCGGACTGGCCGCCTGCGCGTCGCCGTGGCACCAGCGCTGGACCGCCCGCTCCAGCTCGGCCACGATCTCGCACAGGGGCGCCGCAGCCTCTCCGCCAACCTCGCGGGCCGGGGATTTCGGGGGGCCCTCCCTGGCGGCGCGCAAACGGGGGTAGGGGGAGGGGGGAAGGCGTCTTAGAAGGAGGCTGCTTCTTAAAAGGCGCCGACCTTACATCAACAGAGAAGGCCCTCGCCTTCTGAGACGCAGGGGTGCTTCCTCTGCGGTCTGGGCGGCAACTCCCGGGGGGTCTTCGTGAGAACTGAAAGCGGCACGGAACTTTTGCTTGGCGTGTCGCCGCGGCGACCCCAGCGACACGCTGTGCCATGCGAGCGGGAATATCGTATTGCTCCGTTGCGCGGGGCGGAAAGCTCGGAAAAACTGAGGATGCTGAAGCAAGGGGGCTGGGAAATGGTTAGCGTGTGGCGCCGAAGCGTGGTGGGCCAGAACCAGCGGATGGACACGCTATCCGAAAATTACTGACCGTAAAGGCTACTAAGGCTGGGCTACAGTGGCCACTTCGCCGGATTGGGCCAAAAATTGAACGCGACTCAGCCGATGAAAGGGGCCAAAGCGGGATTAGAGACCAAATCAGGCCGGTTTCAGACCACAGATATACCAGCGCCGATACTGAATCTCACTGTATTGTTCCAGTTTTCACGGCTTTGCTCCCGAAGGGAATCCGCCGAACCCTTGGGGTCACGGCGTATGAGATGCTTCCCCCTTCCCAAACCCCTCCCCCAGGGGCCCGGTCCGGCCGGTTCGGAGGGGCGGGGGGGGGGGGCAAAGGTGTCAGCCGCGCACTTGGAGCCTCAGGAGGCCTCAAAACGGGCAAAAAAAGTTCAAAGAGGTCCAGTCCCGGAACGGTCCATGAGAGATACAAGTCGACGAAAGACCGTTCCAAAACACAAAAGATTGCCTCCTGACAGCCCCATCAGTCCCCAAGACTCTTGAACAAATACTACGAGGCGCCCCGCGAAGGCCCTCCAGAAGCAAAAATCGTCCCATTCCCCGGGGAAAACGTACATGTTCAACACATTCGCCTTTTGGGCTTCCACGCGGCCCACAACGGCCGAAGACGCCTCCAAGATCGACCCTCCGCAGCCCAGGAGGCTTCCGAAAAGGCTCCACGACAGCTTCCAGGCGATCCGCGAAGGCTCCAAAAGCCATAGCAACGGCCTGGGAGAACCGCAGGACGGTCCCAAGAGGGCTCCAAAACGGATCAACAGGGTCCCCAACCCAGACGGCCCGCGCGGGGGACGATTCGGTCCAGACCGCCCAAGATTTCCTCAAGACGGCCCCATAGGCCCCGAAAGCGTTTGAAAACGCGTCCACGAAGCGCCCCAAGAGGGCCTCCAGAAGCAAAACTCGCCCCACTCCCTAGGATATACGTACATGTTCAACACATTCGCCTCTTGGGCTTCCACGAGGCCTACAACGGCCCAGTAAACCTCCAAGTTCGACCCCGACACCCCAAGAGGCTCTCAAAGAGGCTCTACGACGGCTTCCAGGCGCACCACGAAGGCCTCAGAAACCACAGCAACGGCCCAGGACAGTCGCAGGACGGTCCCACGAGAGCCCCACAACGGGCCAAGAGGGTCCCCAAAGGCCTTCTGGAGGGCCCACAACGGGGGACGATTCGGTCCGAACCGCCCAAGCTTGCCTGCAGACGATCCCCCAGATGCCCCCGAAGCGCTTGAACAAAAAACTACTACGAGGCGCTCCACGAAGGCCTCCAAAAGCAAGCATCGTCCCATTCCCTAGTGTAGACGTACATTTTTCGGCACATTCGCCTCGTGGGCTTCCACGAGGCCTACAATTGTACAGAAAGCATGCAATATCGAACCCCCTACAGCCCCAGAAGCTTTTAAAAAGGTTCCAAGACGGCTTCCGGGCGCTCCACGACGGCCCCAGGAACCATAGCAACGGCCCTGGAGAGCCGCAGGACGGTCCCAAGAGGGTCCCCCAAGACGGGCCACGAGGGTTCTTAAAAAGGCCGGCCCAAGTCGTTCAACAGAGCCCCAATTCGTCCAACGCTGCCTCCCGACAGCCCTGCGGCCCCCCAAGACGCCGCAAGACGCTACCCAGAGGCGTCCCAAGAAGCCTTCCACAAGCAACGACCGCCCCATTCTCGATGAAAACCAAACATTTCCAACGCGGTCGCCTCTTGGCCTTTCACGCGGCCCCTGAGGCCCCTTGCACGCTCCGACGCGCCACCAGGGCGCGGGCCCAAGAGGCCTTCCACAAGCAAACATCGGCCCGTTCCCGAAGGGAAACGTCCACGTTTAGCAAATTCGTTTCTTGGCCGCTCACGAGGCCCACAGCAAGTTTGAAAGGGGGTTGGGAGGCCCAACCAGCAGCTTCGCGTAAGGCGAAGCCCGTATCCAACTCCGTCGCACCGTAGCAACGACAGTCCCAGGAGTAGGTGTGAGTCGAGGGAGTGACGAGCCATGTCAACGTATGCTAGGCAGCGACGGGGCGCGGCGGCCAAGACGGGGCGGCGACGGCGAGCACGGAGCCGGTAGACCGCCACCCGGGCCCAGACGACGGGCGGCGACGAAGCAGCGACGGGGCGGCGACGGCGAGCATGGAACCCGTAGGCCGCCCGTCAGGCCCAGTTCCTTGGAGGAGCGGTTGGAGCCCCTATGTGCAAGCACTGTTTGGGGGGAAAGTTCGTCCGCCTCCTCATCCTACTATCCATTCTAATCCAATCCCCTACCCGAGATTATCTGAATGCTGTTGTCCCTCCTCGTGTTCCTCCACTTCCCTCCTCTTCGTTCTCGTCGTTATTCGCGTCCTCTTTATTATCCGCCTCCTCTCGTCATCCGCGCCCTCCTCGTGAGTCTTCGTCAGTTTCCATATCGCCCACCCCCCCACCTACTCCTGCTCCGCCTGGTTCTCCTCCACGCTTTGCTCCTTCTGCTGCGCATCTTCACCATCGCCCTCCTCGTCCTCCAAATCCTCATCCTCGTCGCCATCCTGCTCCTCCCCGCCCTCAGTGTCCTCCTCATCCGATCCGCATCCACCTGATTTTCCTCCAATCCTCCTCCTGGTCCTCTCCATTATCCAAGCCCTCCGCCTCTGCTTCTTCTTGTCTCCCATCCTCCTCCTGTAACTGCACTCCTCCAGACCTGACAAGCACTTTCTCGTGACCTGGGACATGGGTACCCGAGACGCTTCTGACCTGATGACCTCACGGACGACTGGGGGAGTAGAGAGAGAAGAGGGAGAGAGAGAGAGAGAGAGATGGAGAGAACGAGAGAGGAAAAGGGAGAGAGAGAGAGAGAGAGGGGGAGAGAGAGAGAGAGAAAGGATGACGAGAGAAAGAGATAGACAGAGAGAGGGAAAGAGAGCTAAAGAGAGAGAGAGGGAATGGGTGGAGAGGGAAAAGAAAGGGGGAGAGAAGAAGGGTCTACGGAGGGAGGCAGAGGCGAGGGGAGAGAGAGAGAGAGAGAGAGAGAGCGAGAGGGGGAGAGGCAAGCTAGGTGCGCTCGCGTCATATATGACGTCCAACCCCACCGTCCAATCCCTTACCATGTCGTAGATCTTCTCTCTATTCGCACAGTCTGATGTCGTAGCAGGGCATAGCATTACATGGCATAGCATGGTGTTGAAGATCAATTTGTAGCCTGACATAGCATGGCATAGCATAGCCTGACATAGCATGGCTCCTGCGGCAGAAGCAACTCAACAAATCGACACCGAATGTGTAATCACTTCCGATGGTCGTTTCGGGAAGCATTTTCTATATCTTAGGGCCTATTTGGAAAGACCGAAAATCATGCCGTGGCATGTCGCTGGATATAATGACGCCAGCGCCGGGCGCACGATTCGGAACGAGTGGAAGTGCGGAAATGAGGCCAGCGCTGCAGCGGAAGCACGATTCGGAACGAGCGGCAGCCCGAAAATGAGGCCAGCGCTTCAGCGAGAGCAGCACCTCAAAAAAAACCTAGCGAAAACCCGTTTCCTGGGAATCCTGTGCATAAAACCATTACGCGGAGGGGCGCCGAATAGTTCCCGGACGTCGCCTGGGGAGAGAGGAGAGTCGTATTCATATTGTAACTGTAGAGGGTGAAGCGAGGAAGTGGATGCAGACGAAGAAAAAACTCGGGCGTTGGCAGAACTGGGTTTAGTGGGACCTGGTTTAGTGATGTGTACCGGGGGAGGCCCCCCCGGCCCCGCCGTCACCCGAAACAACACCAACTATGGCAGACCTGATTTATTTATTCTGGCCAATGTAGGGGCTCTGGGGCCCTACTACTAGCCGGGTCCCCTTACCTGGAGTCCTGGCTATACCCAAAAAACATGCGGGTGGGTAGGTCGCAGGTGGGTCACTGGTGGGTCGCAAATGGGTCGCGGGTGATTCGCGAGTGGGTCGCGGGTGGGATGCTGTTGGGTCGCGGGTGGGTCGCGGGTGGGTCGCGGGTGGGTCGCGGGGTGGCTCGCGGGTGGGCCGCAAGTGGGTCGCGGGTGGGTCGCGGGTGCGTCGATATCCAGTGCGTCTTGGAATTTTCTGGGAGGGGCACCGCAAGGCCGAGGCGCACTGGACATAGATAAAACTTTAGCCTTTCGGGGCCATATTGTACAATCGATATCCAGCGCGCCTCATGTTTCTGGGGAAGAGAACCCGAAACTCCAAGACGCACTGGATGTGGATATAGACGCGGCCCGCAATAGGAAGGATCCGTGCATGTGCACAGTTCGGCCGTTGGCAGAACTGGGTTTCGTGGGGCCTGGTTTGGTAATGTGTACTGGGGGACGCCCCCCCTCCGCCCCGTTCGACTAACCCGAAGTGCCGTCACCCGAAAAAAGCACCAGCTACGGCAGACCTGGTTTAGTGATCCTCGCCAATGTAGGGGCTCAAGGGCCCTAGTACTAACTAGGTCCCCTTACCTGGGGTCCTGGCTATACCCGAGCTGTTCTCCTCGCTCGAGACGGCGCGGAGCTCGCTGTTTCCTGCCTCGGAGCCGCTGCTCAGAGCACGAGGCCGGGCACGGCGAGCAGACTGTAAGCTGGACCACCTGGCCTGCGGCCCCGCGCCGCTGGCTCCCGGCAGGTCGTGCCGCAAGGCGACGGGGAGAGAGGAAGCAGCGCAGCAGGAAAACGACATTCGAGTCGGAGGGGGAGGAGGAAGGGAAAGGAAAGGAAAAGAACGGTGATGACAAGACAGGGCAGGAGGGGGATGAGGAGGAGAGGGTAGTACACCAGATGGAGGAGGAGGAGGACAAGGAGAGGACAGGAGACGGGAGATGAGAAAGAGGAAAAGAAAAAGAAGGAGGAGGGAGAGGACACAAAGGGGGAACGGAAATGCCCGCAACCAGACCGGCACGGCCAGGGCTGGGAGAGAAGGCTCGCCTGCGACAAGGAAAAAGTGAAAGGGCAGTAAGGAACGGGAGAGGGTGAGGGGAAGAGGTGGGGGAAGGTGACACTCGGCGGCGCGTGGAGGGGGGAAGCAAGAGAGGACGAGCTTTCTCAGAAGGCGGCGGGCTTCTACGCGTTGTGCAATCTATGTGGAGTAACGTACGCGGTGCAATCTAGGTGCTGCAATCCAGCTTGTGCAATCGATGTGGTGCTGTCTGCGTGGTGCAGTCTATGTGGTGCAACTGATTTTACAAACGGGTTGCTCTTGCAAGCATCCCACCCACCAACCCGCACCGTGGTTTTCAAAACCCATGTGGCGGCGATTGCGATGAGTGCTTGGCGTTGGCTGGTGCATTCATCTCTGTGGCCGCGCTAGCCCGCGCATGCTCGCGCGCACACCGGCCAGCTGGTTTGGCGCGGCCGACGCGGCCGCGGTGGCGCTGACCGCTGGGCACTTCCCAGCGGGCACTTCAATGCGTGTCGGGGACTTGGACGACTATGGGAGCAGCGATGGTGACGAAGGTGACGATGACGACGGCAACGCCAATGACATCGCAGATGCTGATCACGAACGTCGATAACGAAGACAATGTCGTCGCGTCGGCGATGAAGGTTTGTGAAGGAGTTCGCCAAGCGCGCGCGGCCGCCGCGCGCGATGTGCCCGGCACGCGCGCAAGCGTGTTCGAATGAGTTCGACATGCGGCGCGAGAGGCCTGTTTGGCAGAGTTTGATGAAGCATTAGCTCTTTTTTCCCTCTGAAAATCCGCACGAGCGCGAGCGCAGTTTGATTGTGAATACAGACCTTGCAAAACCATGTCGTTAAACTTGTTTTCGGGGCGCCCGATTATGAAATCCTTCCGAAACCGCGATTTTTCTCAAGGATTTCGGCATGCGCGCGCGACGACGCGCGCGTGCGTATTTCGTCCCATCCGTTGCAAGGAATTCTTGCGACAGCACGCGTGCAAGGGCGTTCGAACGACTTCGACACGCGCGCTCGAGTGGCCCATTTCAAGCATGTGGTGGAAATGTCGAAGAACCGATGGTTGTTTTAAGAAATGGCAAGATCACGGGGAAAAGCTTGCTGCAAAGACATAGTTCTTTGTTTAATATGCTTTCGTGGCACTCAATGTTGAAAACCTTGCAAAACCTGGTTGTTGATGGTTTTCGGCATCCGCGCGCGACGATGAGGCGGCGACGGCGACAACATAGCGAAGACAGGTCCAATTCCTTCGAAAAAATATAGGGCCCCTAAGTGCAAACACTGTTTGGGGAATATTCTCAGAAGGCTGGAGGCCTTCTGAACCGTCTGTCCATGCCCGCCCCCTCTGCGCCGTCGGGCACGGGTGGAGAGGGGCGCGGTAGGTGGACATGTTGGTGGGGGGACGGGAAGGAGCGAGGGGCAAGCCAAATGCGGCCGCGCCAGGTCTGAAATCCTGCCTCTCCAGCCCATCAATGATCTGTCCGCCGACTGGTGTGTCCTGAAAAGCTTGATTCCCATGATGGGCCAACCGTGGGGTGCACAATCAGGAAGGGCGGGGGGGCGTCGTACATTGAACGAGGACGGACGGCACATCAGACACAAATCCGCCGATCTGGCGTGTGGGGTTCAAAAAGCCTAAGCCACAGCCTAGAGCCTGATCTTCAGCTCTGCTGCGGGGGGCTGCCGGGGTGGCTCTGCCGTGGAAAGCGGGGGTGGCCCCAAGCGCGCCTGTGCTCCGCTTTGCTCCGCTTTCTAGGGGGGCCTCGGACACGTCAAAATGTACAACTCAGGACCCCTTAGGCCTTACACAATCGCTGAACGACCGTGTTCAGACGCCCGAGATAGCCTCCAGTCGGCCGCAAAAGCGCCCAAGACGTCCCAAGAGGCCCCGAGTTCACACCCAGGAGGGCGCGAAGAGGCAACAACAATTTAACTTCTGGCATGTTCGACGTCTCGGCCTTCACGACGTCCAAGACGCTCCAAACAGTTCCCAGTACTGTCCCAAAGACCCCCGAACACAACCACAAGACCCAAGAGAGTCCCGAAACCGCCCAATAGGCGCCGAAGACGGCCAAAGAAAGTCCCAAGACAGCGCCAGGAGAGGCCACAAAGTGGAAGCCCGAACAAATAATTTCTGCCTTGTGGCCCAAGATACCCCCTCGAGGTCCCAAGAGGCCCCGCTGAGCCCTCAAGAGATTCCCATGAAGCGCCCAAGAAGCCCCAAAACGGCGCCCAACAGGCATATAACCTGCCTCCAAAAACAACGAGAGCCCTCCCACGACATCCCCACGAACATCTCACAAGCTGAATTACCACCCACACCAGGCATTGTGGCGGAATGGGCCAATTGCCATTCAAAAGTGCCCACAGAGCCCCAGCTCAGCTCCCTCCTTTTCTTTTGCTCCCCATTATTTTTCCCACAAAAGAAAACCCAAAGAGGAAGGGAAGGATCGGGGTAAGAAATAATGGCGAGAAGGGAGGAGCCTGCTGCCACCTGCACATTCCTTTGTCGCACAAACATTCAGCACCCCCCCCGATCGGCGCGGCAGTGGCCAGAGGCCATGGCAATAATTGATGTGAGTGAGGTGGCAGCTGAGCAGGATGATGATAATGCTGACAAGGAGGAGGCAGAAAGAGCGAAGCAAGAGTACCAGGGGAAAGCAGAGGATGGAAAATGGAGGGAGCGGCAACGACGAGGGACGAATTGGATCCAGAACTCATCCGCGATCCTCAACTTCTGCCAACACTACAGCGGGAACACAATGTTCGAAGGACCGAACACAGTCCGAGCGGTACACCCATAGTCCCAGACGACAGAAGACCCTCAACTGCATTAGCACATGATACATGAGACAATGTACGAAACAACACATAGAAAACTCAAAAGACAAGCACGAGACCACGCGGGAGACTCAACGGAAACAACACGCGGGAATCCACATGCGGGAAGCCACGGGAGACAATACGAGATAGCATTCGGGGAAACATTCATAGAGGAAGAAAAAGGCCATGAACATAAACTTTTGGGGCTGCGCTGGACCCCCCCTCCCGGGCGCGCGGAGCGCGCCAGGAGCGGAGCCGGAGGCGCCGCCAGGAGGGGCCCAGCGCGGATCCAAGAAAACTGTGCGGAGCGCCAGAAGTTTATGTTGATGTGTTTTTTCTTCTTCTGCGAATTCACCCTCACACGCGGGAAACTCTACGGGATACCTACACTGCGGGAGACCACCTGGGGAAGCCACGCGGGAGACCACACGGGAGACGATACGGGAAACCATTGTGAGAGACCACGGGCCGCCGCTTCCGGGCACGGCAGGGATCGCACTCGGCCTCAGAAGCAAGATACGGGACCCGTACCGACAGCATGTCCAGGGGGCCTATCTGATGTCAAGGCGTGAGGCCCTCGGCGGGGCTCCCCACGGGGCCACGAAAGATGTGAGGGGGGCGCCGGGTGAGGGGGGTGCCAATATGGACGCAGCGCCGCCGTGCGAACCCTGCTGCTGAGACCTTCGGCGGAACTCCCGGCAGGGCCACGAAGGTTGTGAGGGGGTTGCCGACGTGGACTCGGCGACGCCGTGCGAACCCTGCTGCTGGGGCCTTCGGCAGAGCTCCCGGTGGGGCCACGAAGGATTTGAGGGGGGAGGGATCAGGAGGTGCGAGACGTGGGGCGCTGCGGATTCAGAGCGGGGACGCCACTTTACACATGAGGGTAGGAAAGTACACTCGGAAGAGGCGGCCAGCACGCTGGACGGTATCGGGGAGGGAGAATACTACCCATATCAAATTACTACCTAGTGACGGGAGGGAGTGAAAGGGAGGGTAAGAGAGGAAAGCTGAGGCGCGGCGCCTGGCGCGATCCCCGAAACCTTACGGGGCCCTGGGCTCAAACAGGTTTCTACCTCGGCAAGTGGGCACCGCCTCACGCGACCTCGTCACTTTCTCTCCGTGCTCTGCAGACTGATCGAAGAGTATGGGTTGTCGATGTTCTTGTGGACTATCGTGTAACTGCCGTCGACGATCTCGGTCGTGTACGTCCAATCCTTGAAGGCGGCCTTGAGCTTCTCGTCGGCCAAGGGTGTGCCGCACAGGTCCTCGATCAGCTTCACTGGGATAGTGGACCCAGAGTCTTTGCCGTAGCGCGCCATGCACATCTCGTATATCTGGGCCACCTGCCCGTGCATGAGCATCGGCACCCCGTGCCGCCTTGCCAATCCCTGGCCCAACTCTACGTCCTTTGCCATCATCTCTGCCGTGAAGTCTGGCGTGTAGGTGCCGTCTGCAACGCGCGCAAATTCCGTCTCCCAGCAGAACGAGTTGCCCGAGGAGATGCGCATGGCGTCGAAGAGCAGCTTCATATCGACGCCGCTCTTCTTGGCGATCATCATGGCCTCGCCCATGGCACAATCCTGCACCGCGCACAACATGTTCGTGAGAATTTTCACGACCGTCTCGTGCCCGAACTCCCCACAGCGCACAATGCGCGGCGCCGACAGCGAGATGAGCGGCCTCACTCGCTCGAAGGTGGCCTCGTCCGCGCCCACGAGCGCCACCATCTTACCGACCTTGAGGATCTGCATCCCGCCCGTCACCGGCGCCGCCACCGCAGACGCCCCCCGCTTCTCGACCTCGGACCTGATCCTCATGGTGTTCTCGAAGTCCGTGGTGGAGTGCTCGATCCACACCGCGCCGGGCTGCAGCCCTGCCAGAATGCCGCTGTCGCCCACCCCGCCGTCCTTGCCAATGCCCATGGCGGCTGAGACGTGCTCGGGCCGGGGCAGTCCCGTCATCACCACGTCGCACCTCTCGGCCAGGGCGCGCGGCGTGGAGGCCCACTCGGCCCCCTGCTCCAGCATACCCCCGGCCACCGAGGGGCCCTTGATGTCGTGGAGGACCGGGCTCAAGCCGGCACGGATCAGGTTGCCAGCCACGGCCTGCCCCAGCTGCCCGATGCCGACGATCCTGGGGAAACCAGCAGATACAGGTACCGCCAACTCCCCAGGCCTCTCCCAGAGTGCCGAGCCCCGACTGGGATCTCGAGGCGAATGCCGCGGTGGCGAAGATGGCCTCCCAGGAGGCCACCCAAAGTAGGCGAAAACGAAGGAGGGGCAGCGGCACCTGTACTCTTCTCTCCCCGAGATCCCGACGCGCCCCGGCCTCGGCCACTCGATCGTTGGGCGGGGCGGCTGCGCTGCGGCGCACCAGCGGCGGCCGTGGCGGAGCAGCTGGCAGGACGCCCGGCCATGGGCGGCCATGCGCCACGTGGAGGCCGGGGCAGTGCCGAGGGGGGTCGCGTCCAAAGTGGCCGTCGCTCCCGTCCTGGAAACGGGCTCCCCTCTGGTGGGGCCCGGCGGGAGCGCCTATAGGAGAGGCGCCCAAGAACATCCAGAGCCTCCTCGACGCTCGAAACCGCCCTCCGCCTCGATCCCCTCGATGTCCAAGGATGGGCTGGATCCGATGGGGGTCGCCACCAAGGGGGTCACCGCCTCCTCCTGGAGGCGGACTCCCCTGGGGGGACCCTTCGGAAACTTACAGGAAGGCGCCCAAGAACGTCCAGAACCTCATCGATGTTCGACCCGCTCTCAACCTCTCAACCTGGATACCCTCGACTTCCGGGGGTGGCTGAAGACACCCCCCCTGGTGGTGACCCCCCTTGGCACTGCCCGAGAGGGTGGGGGAGGACTGACCCAACTATAATGGGGCCAGAATAGCTATACGTAGAGGGAAGCGTCCTGGCCACCCTCCCCCTGACCTTCCACAGGATGCTCCCTTGGGAAATGGATTCGGCTGCTTCGTGTCATCCTTCTGCAGCTCCTCCTGCTGCTCCACCTCCACCTGCAAGTGCTCGCGCACCCTGTGCCCCTGCTGCCCGATATCCACCACCGTGCCGCCAGGTACGACATGGAGTGCCCTCAGGCCCAGCCGAGTTCTCCATAGAAGGGCCTGGACCCTGGATGTTCGGCTGTCATGAGCGATCTCGAGGATACTGGCGTGACTCTACCAGAAACCTCGGGACGGTGGTTGGGATCCCACACTTCAAAGACATGACTTGAGCGTAGCTGCCCCGATACGCAACGCGCAACACGTAGCGAATTGGTACGGAGCTCAACACGAAGACTGAACACGTAGGTCTGACGCGATACGTTCGCCAAAACGTGTGCCAATACATGGAACCAACGCGCAACGTATTGGCACGGACGCCTTGAACACGGGACGTGTTGCGTTTCAACATGGGAGTATCGAGACAGATAGGGACTTGAAATGGTCCACGGACGCGTCCTCACGCCTCCTTGGGCTCCTCTGAGGCCGTCTCGGAGGCCCTGGGGGTCGGCCCGACGGGCCAGCACCGTCGTCTGTTGTGTGTGTGTGTGTGTGTGTGTGTGTGTGTGCGTGTGCGTGTGCGTGTGCGTGTGCGTGTGCGTGTGCGTGTGCGTGTGCGTGTGCGTGTGCGTGTGCGTGTGCGTGTGCGTGTGCGTGTGCGTGTGCGTGTGCGTGTGCGTGTGCGTGTGCGTGTGCGTGTGCGTGTGCGTGTGCGTGTGCGTGTGCGTGTGCGTGTGTGTGTGTGTGTGTGTGTGTGTGTGTGTGTGTGTGTGTGTGTGTGTGTGTGTGTGTGTGCGTGCGTGTGTGTGTGTGTGTGTGTGTGTGTGTGTGTGTGTGTGTGCGTGTGCGTGTGCGTGTGCGTGCGTGCGTGTGCGCGTGTGTGTGCGTGTGCGTGTGTGTGTGTGCGTGCGTGCGTGCGTGCGTGGGTGCGTGTATGTGTGTGTATGTGCGTGTGTGTGTGCATGTGTGCGTGTATGCGATGCGTGTATGCGTGTGCGTGTGTGTGTGCGTTTAGTAGGACTTTGCCATTCGCGGTCCTCCGCCCCGAAGAGCATCCAACACAGCCAGAGATGGCAATGAGGTCGCCCCAAGACGGCACCCCAAGGGGCCCAACCAGCCCCAATCGGAAGACAGCTCGCCGCGTGGGCCCCACCGCCAGCCCAAACGGCGAGCATACATCGGGCGTAGCCCCGCACGCATTTGGATGCCCACGCTTCGTCCTTGTACTACTCGCGGGCCCCCAGCACGGTGAGTGCGTTGACGGCGTCCTGCTCGTACAAGGGACACAAGTAGGTTGCACCCTTGGCCGCCGAGAATGGCACCATCCACTATAGGTTGCACCTGAGGTTGCGCTCTCTGCGACCGAGCATAAAACCGTCTCCTATTGGTTGCACCATAGGTTGCGCCCTCAGCCGCCGAGAAAAAAAAACGTCTCCTATCAGTTGCGCCATAGGTTGCGCCCTCGGCGGCCGATAATACAACCGTCTCCTGTTGGTTGCGCAAAAGGTTGTGCCCTCGGCGGCTGAGAATAAAACCGTCTCTGAGTGGTTGCTCCATAGGTTGCGTCCTAAACCGTCTCTCACTGGTTGCGCCATAGGTTGCGCCCTCGGGGGTCGATGATGAACCCGTCTCCGATAGGTTGCGCCATAGGTTGCGCCCTCGGCCGCCAACAAAAACACCGTCTCCTATTGGTTGCGCCATAAGTTGCGCCCTCGGCCGCCAATAATAAAACCATCTCCTATCGGTTGCGCCCTCTGCGGCTGAAAATCAAGCCGTTCCCTTTCGGTTGCACCAAAGCTTGCGCCGTCGGCGACCGAAAATAAAAACGTCTCCAATCGGTTGGGCCATATGTTGCGCCCTCGGCGGCCGAGAATAAAACCGTCTCCGATTGGTTGCGCCATAAGTTGCGCCCTCGGCCGCCACTAATTAAATCGTCTCCTGTCGGTTGCGCCGTAGGTTGTGCCCTCGGCGGTCGAGAATAAAACCGTCTCCTGTTGGTTGCGCCATAGGTTGCGCCCTCGGCGGTCGAGAATAAAACCGTCTCCTATCGGTTGCGCCATAGGTCGCGCCCTCGGCGGCCGAGAATAACACCTTCTCCGATTGGTTGCGCCAAAAGTTGCGACCATAGATTGCGCCCTCGGCCACCAAATTAAACTGTCTGTTATTGGTTACGCCACAGGTTGCGCCCTCTTCCGCCGAGTAAAACCGTCGAGTGACGAGTGCGACCAGTCAGTTCAGTTCAGTTCAGTTCAATTCAGTTCAATCAGCCTAGTTTAGTCCAAGCCAGTCTGGTCCAGTCCAGTCAGTTTACCTCGCGAGAAACAAATTCGGGCTACGCCCGAAAATACGGCCTCCAGATGAGCCCCAAAAGGGGGATCCCGAACTGATGAACTGATGCTCCGGACACGTCCTTCAAATATTGCCCCGAAACCGCCAGCAAGAGGCCTCGAGATGCCCCTGAGAGGCCAGTCTCCTCGTCCTTCCCTCCTACCTTTCTCTCTCTCCTCGCCACTCCTTCCCTCCATCCTCCCTGCTCCCCTCGCCCGGGGGAGGAGGGGGAGGGGGCAGGAAGGGAACATGACGAGGATGAGGAGGAGGAGAAGGAGGAGGACACGAGGAAAGCAAATGAGGACAGGACTGACCTGGAGGAGCAGGAAGCAGAAAGGAAGAGAAAGAAGAGAGCAGGAGGAGCGGGACGAGGAGAGACGAGGAGGGCGGGGGAAGCAGGCCAATGAGCAAGAGGATGATGATGATGATGATGATGAGGAGGAGGAGGAGGAGGAGGAGGAGGAGAGCAGATGGAGCAGGAGGAGGAGGGGAGCGCTAGAGGGAGTATCGCGCCTCCTCCTCCTCCGCGATGCTCGGCAGGAGCTCCTGCGGCGCAGTGGGGTTTGGGGGGGGGCCTCTCAAACCCCCTTCTCCTGGAGCCAGGGGGAAGAACGAGAGAGAGAGGGAGGGTAGGAAAACTAGTAGGAGTAGGGGCAAGCCGGGTTCAGCGAGTCAGAAGGCCCCGCCTACTCCCGCCAGCCCTGCCACAGCATAAGAAGGCATTCTGGCACAACTCAATATTAGGATTGGAACGCGTTCCCACCACGCAAAGGGAAGGCGCTCGTGCATAGACCCGCTTCCGACGACGTAGGGAAGAGAAAGCTACGCCGACCGCGCAAGGGCAGGAACGGCAAAACTTCAGATGGGCGCGGCGAAGACGAAGCACGCGCCGCGCTGACACAACACTGACACGTTCACGCACAAGCCGCGCGGCGCTTTGGGCGAGGTCGGCATTTCGCCCGCTCTCGCGCGGCCCCGCTGAGACTGTCGCTGTCGCGCGACTCGGCAAAAGAGCCATGCGCCGCGCCCGCGGTGGAATGCCACGTCGCTCACAAGCGGTGGCCCCCCCAAAAAAATCGCGAGTCTAAAAGGTGCGCCGCGTCGAAGCGGGAGCGCCACTTCCAGGCGAAATCTGGACGGCGCCGTGGCGAAAGCGACATTTACGCCAACTTGCGCGTCGACGAAATTGCGCGCGAACGAAATGTGCGCAGCGCTCAAGCAGGAGCTCAGATCTACAGAGCAAGGAGCGCAACGCCAAGGCGAGAGCGACACTTCGGCCTTTCGCGCGAGATGCGCGCCCCGTGCCATTACTGCCACGCAGTTTGCAACATGGGCGACATCATGTCCATGTTGAGAGGAATCAAGCATATCTTTCTCGCTTGGGGTACGTATGATGTGACCGCCAGGATCTGGACGCTATCGGCCAGCTAGGTGGCAGAGTATGAGTATAGACCAATGTGAAATAAGGATCGGAGCAGGAGTAGGAGGAGAAGGAGGAGGAGGCGAAGACGGATGATGACGAGGATGTAGGACGAGCAGGGAGGAGGCAGGAGAAAGTGAAAAAAGGAGGCAGGACAGAGGAGGCGGAGGTAAGAGGAACGGGGAAGAACAAGGAGGATGGGCCTTTGCGCCGCGTGCCGTCAGACGGCCATCCTCTCGACAGGGGGAGGGACGGCACTGCCCAATCTTGCCCTGAAGAACCTCGGGAAGGAGGCGACGCCCAATGCCTGCGAGGAGCCCAGGGGAGAGCCGGGGGAACAACACAATGTGCCCTGACAGCCTGGCAGACTGGGAGGTCCCGTGGAGTGCGGGGCCTCGGGATCCAGTGGGGACCTCGCGGCTCACTGGGGGCTGCGAAGTGCGCAATTGTCGCCACTGTCGCGGGAGGAGGAGGAGGAGGAGGAGGTCCCGCGCTCCGACTGTCAATCTGATGACCGCCATCGACGGAGACCGCGAGACTGGCAGGGGAAAGCACAGCTAGCACTTCTTGGCCGCGCAGCTTGTCACCACTCTGGGAGGAGCCGTGCGCGGACGGCACGGGAGGATGAGGAGGGGAGCGAGGGGGAGGAGAATGGGGTAACGAGGGTAGGAAATCGGGGCGCGCAAAAATGGATTAGCGATCCATGGATTTGGCACGCGGTCGCCAAATCCATGGATCGGGGGAGGTGCCCTCCCCAAAATGCGGTCGGTGCCGCCTCTCTCGGCGGCGGAAATCCGCGAGTCCTATGGAAACCAGACCCGTCGCTAATCCACGCCCCGTTAATCCATGTTTGCGACCGCCTGAGAAAGGAGGAAACCTGAGGTGGGGGGAGGGGTCCCAACCACCCCCACGCCTCGCCGCTCCTCGTCACCCCTCCCCTTCTCCCCGTCCTCGTGTTGCTCCTTCTAGCTTGCCCAGACCCATCCCTCCCTCCCCTCTTCGCTTCCGTTCTCCTCAACCTTCACCCCTCCGCCCCTTCCTCAGGATCTTCTCCTCCTCCTCCTCCTCCCCCTCGTCCTCTTCATCCCTCCCTCCCTCTTCGTCCTCTGTGTTTTTATCATGCGCACCACTCCGAAAGAGCAGAATTCCGAGGCGATAACTTGAAGTCGTCCTTGTTTTGTCTGGTCATTTCGCTTGACAGATCTTCAAACTCCTGAGAACCAGGGGCATACCTCACTCAGATCGCGACGTCACAACCCAATAGCACAGCCTTATTGCCAAGCATGTTCTTATACAGCCTTTTAGGATCATATGGGGTGTTCAAAGATTCTGCGCACATTCGTAAAAATCATGTTCGCCTAAGACATCCTCGCAACATCGATTCCCGACGTACAGCACACACGGAACACTCACACACAACAGACCATCCACACGCAACACAGGGCACATACACACCACCTGAACACAAGCACACACAACACAAACACACACACACGACAACCGAACAGCACGCATGACAGACACACACACACAACCGCGCACACACCTACACCGACACACACACATCCATAACACACTCATAACACACACGCACAGCTCCTACAACACACAAGCACACTTTTTCCTCGCGGGCGCAAGCGAACGCGCAGGCACCGTGGTGAAAGGTCCGGGCCGAGAGCCGATCTAATTACACGCGCGGGCGAAGCAACACACACACACACGGAACCAACAGAAAACACACACAACAGACAACACAACAACAACACACACACCACACACTTGATAGCTGGTGGAACGAGACGTCGTCGAACTACTGGCGCCTTGTCCCCCTTTCTTCGCTCGCGTACAGACCCTAGAAACTCTTTGCGCTTCTCACCCCTGCCCCCTGGCCGAATCGCTCGCACGCTGGCCAGCGTGAAGTCATGCCGCTGCGGATGCCGATCGCCCCCCTCAGGATTCCTACAATCTCCCCCAGTTCCGCGGACCAACGGCCGCCCCTGAGCAACAGATGCCCCACGACACACAACACACATGACATACACACAACACAACATACACAGAACACACACAAACACAACACACAAGACACCCACCACACACGCACATCGCACGCAATGTACAGCACACACACAAACACACATATTGCACGACGCTTTGCATGAGCCTACACACACGTGCCACGTGTATATCATAGTGAGGGGGGCCGCACGGTCTTACATCATCCCTGGGTGCGTGGGTGAAGTTGGTTCTGTGGTCCAGATGATGCTAGTTGTTGTTTGTCGTCGTCGTCGTCCACCCCACGACCCACCTGCCACCCACCCCGCCACCCACCCGCGACTGACCCTCGACCCACCCGAGACTCACCCCGCGCCTGTGCGCGTTCTGCTTGGGTGTGTGCGTGTGTGTATAGACAGAGCCACCATGCCAGGCGGCCCAGACCCTGTATCCCCAGTAGCCGGTGCGCACTCCAGATGGGGACAAATGGCAGTGAGTAGGGCAAGGCATCTCACTCCCGTTGGAAGCCCCATCTCCCGCAGCCAGGGCAACCCAGGACGAGTTCAGCTGCTTGCCCTGCAAATCGACCAGACCGACCAGCCCTCCAGGACCCTCCACTCGCCCGCTGTACTCGTGCACTGGGGAAACCGTCGAGCGGACAGAAGGGACGCGCGAAACATCGTGGTACCAGACCCTGCCAACGTGCACGTCATCGCTGCCAACTTCCGCTGGCTACCGCCGCCGTCTTCTGGCGAAGATGGCCTCTATGGAACGGAACGTATATGGGCACTTTTAATCCCAAAGATCTTGAACGAGTCTGCTAGACGTCTGGCATTCTAACGCCACCGACTGTAGCCGACGTTGCCTGAAATGCTGGAGATAGGCATCCCCAAGGACCGCGGATTCATCCTCCTGCTGCTGCTCCGTTTGCTCCACCTCCACCTCATCCTTCTCACCATCCTCCTACAGTCCATTATACACTTTCCCTTCCCATTAGAAGACGTAATGCGCATGTAAAGGCCGATCCCCTCCTTCCCTTTGCCCCTCCCCCTTCTCCTCTAGCCTTCTCCTGCTCTTCCCTTTTCGCTTCCTTCTCATGCTCCTCTCCTCCTGTTCCTTTCCCCCCTTCGTTGTTCCTCCACCCTCATGGTGAGGAGAAGGAGGGAAGGGGGAGGAGAGGAGGGAGAAGGAGGAGGGAGGAGGAGGAGGAGGGAGGAAATTGAGGAAGCGGTGGGGACACCCTCCTCCTCCTCCTCCTCCTCCTCCACCTCCTGCTCCTCCTCCTTCTCCTCATGATCCTCCTCCTCCTCCTGCTCCTCCTCCTCCTCCTCCTGCCTCCTCCTCCTCCTCACCTCCTCCTCCTCCTCCTCCTCCTCCTCCTCCACATCATCATCATCATCATCATCATCATCATCATCATCATCATCATCATCATCATCATCATCATCATCATCGTCGTCGTCGTCGTCGTCATCATCATCATCGTCATCATCATCGTCGTCATCATCATCATCATCATCATCACCACCATCATCATCATCATCATCATCATCATCATCATCATCATCATCATCATCATCATCATCATCATCATCATCATCATCATCATCATCATCATCATCATCATCATCTTCCACCTCCTCCTCCTCCTCCTCCTCCTCCTCATACTCCTCCTCCTCCTCCTCCTCCTCCTCCTCCTCCTCCACTTCCTCATGCCTCCTCCTTCGAGGGGGGACGCGGCGCTCCTCCCCAAGGCTGAGGCGGTGCCTGGCGCGGGCGGCGGTGGAGAGGGGCGGGGGGGGGGGGCGGCGGCCCGAGGAGGCGAAGCGCTCGGCGCGGTGGCCGGCTGCCGCCCCCGGGAGGCAAGGCGGGGAGGACGAGGAGGGAATGATTCCCTCCTCGTCCACCCCATGGTTTTGGTATTTCCATTGTTTTCCAAAGGTTTTGGTATCCCCTGGGAGTGCCACAACCATGGGGAACAGCATGAGACGCACATCAGCGTACTGAGCAAAAGCACGGGACTTACGATGCCTCATAGCGCGGCCCAGCCTCCAGCCTCCAGGCACACACACACACACACACTGCAAAACAAAGCATGCAATCGACCGCCCACTTAGGGAGCACGGCAGGAGATATCCGTGCGACAACTGGGCAGGACGAGGAGGGAGCAGAACAACAGACGGCTGCAACTCTCGGAGGTTCATGCGGAATTCTTTGGTCGGCGCTGGACCCCACTGCCGTGGCGCGCCAGGGGTGGGGCCAGAGGCGCCGCCAGGAGGGCCCAGTGACGATCCAACAGGTACAAGCAGAGCTCCGAAATGATGTGGTTGTGTATTCGTAGTTCTCCCTCGGAAGGTGAGAGAGGACGGAGGTGGGGGTGAGGGCAGGAGGGAGGGGGGGTGCTGGGAAGAGGGCGATGGGGATAGGGAATGAGGGGGCGAGGAGGAAAACGAGAAGAAGGAGGAGGAGGAGGACGGTGGGAGCGAGGAAGCGTTTCTCTCTCCCTCCTCTTCCTGTCGTTTCCCCTCCTCCCCCTTCCTGCCGTTCTCCTCCTCCTCCCCTCCCTCCTCCTCCTCCTCCTCCTCCTCCTCCTCCTCCTCTCCTCCTCCTCCCTCCTCCTCCTCCTCCTCCTCCTCCTCCTTTTCCTCCTCCTCCTCCTTTTCCTCCTCCTCCTCCTCCTCCTCCTCCTGCTCCTCCTCCCATTGCTCCTCCGTTTCTTCACTGCCTAACCGGCACCTTCGTGCTATCCTGCGCCTGCCGCTTTCGGCTGCACCGGCGATTGCCATCCTCCTAATCCTCACCTGCCCCTCCTCATCCCTCCCGTTCTCTTCGTCGTACGCCTCTTCCTCCTCACCCCGCACATATATTTCCTCGCAGGTCCCCCTCCTCATATCCTTCCTCTGCTCCTCTTCACTCTGGGAGTTCTTCGTCGGTAGATTCTGGTGTTCGCCTCATGGGCTGATCTGGCGCTGTCCACATGGCACTCGACAGTCACGTCTCGCAGAACACGAAATGCCAAATCCTTGCACATTTGCGAAATTCTGCGCCGCAGAACACCATTCAAAAGTTGTTCGCTGAACGGTGGGCCTTGAACATCAGAACGACCCTTGGCCATGGGCATCTAGGGGCGTAACCTTGGGCAATTTTTGTTGCGCATGTCCGCTACGAAGGGGTCGTGACGTGAATGGTGGGTACCCATGATGGCCAGAAGTACAGCAGAAGTGGCGATCGCGGCAGAATTACCCATTGCGCACTCATGTGGCAAGCCCCCGCCCTCTCCCCCACCTAGTATCCACGCCGTCTTTTGTCCCCCATGGCGCGGCTTCATCGTTTCTTGGTGCGCGCGCCTTCCATGCCACCGTCTCGTATGTCTTCCTGGATGCTCCCAATCTCCATGACGAAGTCTTGACAACACGGAGGCTGTAGCGCCCGCGCCATGCCAGTCCTGAAGGGCCTGGCCACTGGAAGCACGCGCGGCTGAGGGAGAGGGCGAGAAGGGAAGGCAAGGAGAAATACTGACATGAACACTGACCAAATGGGGGCAGGTGCCCCCTAGTCCGAAGACGCATTTCCGAGCTCACACATCCAGGCGAACGCGACCACGGCAGTCGGGGAACCGAAACCAAATGTAGCCTCGGAACCGCCGAGCCCCGCAATAAACGAAGGGCAGCCGCAGCAACGGAACGGCCAGCGGGTGCGTCCTGACCGCCGAAGGCGGCGGTCGCTACCCTCCCCGGAGCCGAAGGACGAGAGCCGCGACGTCCAGGCTCCCATCTGCGCTGCGCGCGGGCCTGACGCGGCGCCGACCCGAGCGTGAACCCTGCCAAATGACGCCCCCCCGCCGAAGTCTGGACCGCCGGGTCCTCAGACGAGGGGCCACGGGCCCCTGGCATGGGCCACATCCAGGCCCTCCCCCGTTCCTGGCCTGCCGAAACGTGAGAGATCCCACATCACTTGGAAATACCTCCGCACCTCCCCGCGATGCTGGGGGAGATCCGCCCGCACGGCACCGTGGCCGTTGGAAACCCAGGGGCCTCCGAGGCCCGGCCACGCCTTCGGCGGGCGCTGACGGGGAGGTTGTGGCAGTGGAAGGGGGAGGGGCATCACCAGGCAGGCTGACCCCCGTCCACACCTTCGAAAAGCCTCGCCCCCGCCTCCAACCAAACCCCGCGGGGACCGTCCAAACCCTGGGGGCCTAATACCTCGAGAGTGACCTCCGAGGCCCCATCAATCTCATGAGAATCCATGAGCCCGGACTCCGCGAACACTTGCCATCCTGTGGTTGCAACAACCATGCTCCCGAACCATTGGATGAAACAACAAAAACATGCTGCGTCGTGGTCTGCCGCAGCATAGCTCCTACCTAGGCATCTATGCCAGCACCTGCATATTCACGAGTCAACCACACATGCTCATCAGGGAGCGAGTCGCCCTCTGATTGGTGACTCTTCACCTTAATCACATGAGCGCAACGGCCCGCGCCACCACCGCTCCCCACGCCATTCACGCCAGAAGTGCTGTCTGGCTTGCGTCGCAGACAGGCCAGCCCCAGGATCCCGAGAACACGTGATAAAAGCGGCACTGTCTGAGTACACTTGCAAGGGGTTGCCGCGATCCCACTCGCAATGGGTGCCCCACCCCCCTCAAAAAACACGTCTTCTCCGTCCCTCGCCTGCTGCAGCGCGATCCCATTGCAAGCTCCCACGACAGCGCGTGCCTGGTCAATCAGCGCAGTCGAAAAAACTGCGCGACCGATTCCTGACCCAGCGGCGCAATGCGCCGACCAGTCGGCAACGCGCATCTCCCGAGAAGCGCCAGTCAGCAGGCCCCCCCTCACACCAACCCTTGACATCAGGCTCGGCCCGGGGAAAACACCAGCGGGGGAAATGGTAGAGGCATTTGCGGAACAAATCTCCACGTGCCTCGCTCCAGCCGCAAACCCTCCAGCAGCTCCTCGAAGAGAGGGTGGGCATGCCTCCCTGCGCACTCGTTCGAGGCACGGGCTCTGATATAACCGGCGACGCAAGGTCCCCCGCTAAGCTGGAAGAATCCAAGTGGAGCCTCCAATGCGGTTTCAAATGATAGCCGAATGTTGGCCCCAGGTTTCGCTAGCCGCAGTGCTGAACAAACGCTCGAGAGAACTCCAGCGCACCTGGATCACACAGGCCCCCGTCACACAGCCCAGACTCCAGAGGCACGAGGCAGCCGACGATGTTTCACGCGCAAGGCCACACAGAAAGCCCGCGCCAAAATCAAGCGCGGAGTACGCCTGTCCAAAAATATCAAGCGATATGAAGAAGTTGATAATATCCCGATCCTTGGAAACGCTACGCGGACGGCCAGCGATGTGCCCGCGCGCTGGGCCCAGGGCCTGGCCTTCGTAGGCACCGCGCGACCAAGTCCAAAATGCTGCCAGGGCCCATCGTGTCACGACTTCCACCGAGTGGGCGACAAGCGGACCACGTTGGGCCCCGCGCTGGGCGGCTCGCTAACGCGATCCTGCCGGGGCACACTTGGGCAAGAGACCCTCGGCCCCGGAGGCCCTGGAGGCCGCTATTCTGAGGCCGTGCAACTTTCGGCCCGTAATGCCCGTGACAGCCACGCACCAGAAGTGCCGCGGCCGTCGGAAACCTCCTCATGACGGCGTTCACCTAGACTCCTGCTTCGCGCAAATTCCCGCACCTTGGCTAAGACGCGCCCGTATTTCGGAATGCGCTCGTTCTGCGCTGAGACCCGCCTGCCCGAGCCGTCGTTGGCATCCGTGCCTCAACGCCTGGCTCCTACAGTGTCCTACGGATCTGTCCGCTTCGGGCCAAATCCAGCGCTCGTTCAGGCTGGGCGCTGCTGGAACGCTCGAACAGGCCAGATGCACAGTCTCGTCCGAATTGGTGCGCAAGTTCTCGGTCGCTAACCCACGGACTAGGCCCATGAGCGCAGCGAAATCTGGGTGGACGCCCGGTTAAAACAGCCCCATTGCCCGGGGCCGCACATCACCCGCAATGTCATGCAACCTGGCCCCTGGAAGCTGGCGCTGCAGCCTGCGGACTGGAGCGTGGACCAGCCCCTTGGCCAACGCAGAAGCCGCGCCGCAGCCCGCCGCGAAAGTCCCGCCGGCATGAACCACCCCTGACAATGCCGACTGCCATGCCGGGCCCCTTGTCTAGGGTTTAGGCACTCTTGCGGGCGCTGCGGCCGCCTGTGCGGGGGGGGCGCGTGTATTCGAAACTCCCGCGCGCAACTCTTCGCGCGAGACGTGCTCGTATCCAATCGAAAAGGTCTAGCATGCCGCTCGCAGCGGAGAAACGCCCGCAGCTGAGAAGCCCTTCGGCTCAGACGGTCGCTGCAGCAAGTTGCGCGCGTGACAGGGCCTGTCGCGCGCGCGTCCAGAGTCCCCGCGGATCGCCGCACCCGCCGCGCTCTTCCCTGGGCGTCTGGAGACGGGCCGACGAAGCCGCGGCCGCGCGCGACACCGCAGAGACTGCAGCGCGATCGGCCTGGCGTCACCTGGAGGGCTGGGTTTGCTGCGAACAAATGCTGGGAACATCCGCGAACTGCACTCTTGGGGCGCCCTCCCCCACGCGCGCAGAATGTCAGGAACGAAACGCGCGATCGCCAGCTGGGAACTGCGCAACCTGCCTCGGCCACCGACTGCCCAAGCCGAGCCCGGCACGCAGTTGCTAGCTCGCGCTGCATCTGAGGCATCGAGAGTCAGCGGCGGCGGCGGCGTTTGAGGGCCAGGCGCCCGCCTGCCCAGCGGTCTCCAGCGACCGACTCCGCCGGGCGGGTTCTGCTCTGCAGCTGCTTGAAGGCCCCAGTTTTTGGGGTGCCCCATCGCGGGCTCTACCTGGCTGAACCCATCGCGGCTGCCACTGCTGGAAGATGGCGCCGGGAGCTTGCGACCCCGCCGCAGGCTGCCAGGGGTGCCTGGACTTATCTGACGTCGCAACGCGAACTGCTCGCTCTGCGGGCGTTCGCGATGCGTATTGAAGACATCTGGCAGACAATGCAAATCCAGAGTGCTCTGCGTCTGGCCCAGGGAGAGGAGGTCGGACAATTGCTTCCAGGGCGCCTTGGCCAAATTCAGGAGGGGCCGGCGTCTGGCCAGCTACCTGCCTCGATGCTGCTGCAGGTGCCTCTCTGACGACTCGGCGCTGCGCGGCCGGGCTCTCCCCGGGGCGCGCGGGCGGAGAGCCGCCGCGTGAAACCTCGCCACCTGCGATGCTCTGCAAAGGTGCGCTACTTGAGCGAGCGCCAGAAGCCCCTGGCCCGACCCTGTCGCGAATTGCGACTCGAGCCGAGCAAATCGCGACGACCCGCGCGGCAGGCCTCGCCTTCGCCACCTGCGAGCGCGCGCCTGCCCGAGATCCCGCGGGAGCACCGCCCCCGCTTCCTTGGGGGCCTGCTGGGGGCGGAGCCCGCGCGGGCCAGATGCCTCGCCTAAGCCTTACGTAGGCGAGGCATCTTGCCCCGTGATCCCGGCAGCTCGCCCCGGACCCTTCAGCGCGACTCGGGCGGAAGAGTGCGCCTGGATACGCGCCCCTCCAAGTGCCTCCACGCTGCTTACAAAAGAGGCAAGCAGCTCACTACAGACTCCGGAATAAATGTCCCTCGCAAGCAGCCCCGCGCGCGGGGCCCCCGTCTGCGGGGTGGCCCCATCTGGCCCTGGAGCCCACCCCACGACCCCATGCGGAAACTTTTCCCAGAACTCCCGGAGCCAGCCGTGGCCCATCAAGACCTCCCAGGAAACTCAGCAACTCAGTTGGCAGGCCAATGTTACCCTCGACGCCCGCTGATGTGATCAGTTCCAAAAAAACACGGTAGAGCGGGCCCCCTTGCCCGACTTTGTTGCACGTCACCACGCGGGCCCTTGCATTGGACACTTGTTTGTCACTAGACTGTGGCAGGGCGCTGCCGGCAACCGACTAATTAAGCACTGCCGCGCTGCACAGAGGGCTCCTCCATCCCGCGACCTCTGCAACTAGAAATGAGGTGTGAAGCCCGCAGCGCCACCTCCTGCGCTGTCTTCTGTCTGTCGCGTCGCGCCCTAGCAGCGCTCGCGCCGAGCTCCAACTTGAGACCCTCGCGCCCCAGACATCGACGACCTGGTGCTCCGCGGCGTCGAGAGGGCTCTCGCTGCGCTCACCTGCTGGAGCGGCGCTTCAACCGCCTGCCCCCGGGTGCCCCGGGCTGCTGGCGGCGCTTGGAGGGGGTGGCTTCTTGGTCGGTGCTGCCTCGCAGGGAATGGGCCTTCCTCGGCGTCTCCGCGGCGCTCCCCCCTGGCAATGCCCGTGGACAGCGCCGCCCGCCGTCGCCGCTGCTTCCCGCGCGGCTCGGCCCGGCAGGGAAGCGGGCGCTCCCGCGACATCTCCTCGGCGCTTTTCGTTGGAAGCACCTTTGGAAATCGCCGCCCGCCGTTGCCGCCGCTCTCCGCGCCACTGACGCTCGCGGCGCCGACGGGGGCTCCCGCCGCCTGCTCCTGCCAGCATGGCGCCTCCACCGCGTCTTGGGCGGCGCCGCCTGGCAAGGGGCAGGCGGGTCCGCCGACTGAAGACGATCGGGGAGAAAGGGCCAGCCAGGCGCTGCGACGCCCGCAACGCGAGCGCCAGCTTCAGCAACGCCAGCTCCGCGAACAGGGGCGCGCACTGCGCGGGGGCAACCGAGTCCCCCTTTCGAGCCGGGACTGGGGGACCAGCGCCTGCCCCTCCCAACGGATGTGGCCGGCGCCGTCTGCCCCCCCCCCCCCCCCACACACGCGCACACTCACACTCACACTCACGCTCGCACTCACACTCTCACACAGACACACACAGACACACACAGACACACACAGACACACACACACACACACACACACTCACACTCTCACACAGACACACACAGACACACACAGACACACACAGACACACAGACACAGACACACACACACACACACACACACACCCTACCGCCAGCGCACGCGCCGCCGGAACGAACTGGACGAGCAGCGCTGTCACCTGGTTTCGCAATGGGAATCAAGCCACCCACACTGGGCGCACTTCCACCCACGCTGGAACTACCCCCGACCGCCTGACTGTCGGCACGCAGGCCATCATAACATGGAGGCTGCGCGTCGCCGGCGCCCAACTGCGCATCGGAAATAAGACTGCGCACGTTGGAAGTATGCGCGCCCACTCGGCTGTCGGCGACTCCGCCACCAGAGCGAACGCGGAGACCTACTGCCTCGGGGATTGGCCGTCTCTCACGGACGCTCCAGCGGAGACGAGGAGCACGGCTCAGGTCTCACGGCTAGCACAGCAGCGCCCAGAGCATGCCGTTGTCCTTCCACGACTCCGAGATGTTGGCCATGCCGACCTTGCCCCAGTCAAAGATGCCGCGCGCGCTTGACCAAGGCCGTTGCAGCCTGGGCGTAGGAGCGACTGGCGGCCGCCTCCTGCTCGGCTGGCTGAGCCTTCCGAAGCTTGTCGGGCGCCTTGACAAGATTGGCCTGGCGCTGCGCGAGGTCGTGCCCCTGCGGCGCTGCCACGTCGATGTCGTCACTGCCGACAAAGATGTTGACGCCGTTGCCTACAGCGGCGTCGGCCCCTTCAGCAGCTGCGCAACCTCCGGTATCCGGGGGGGCAACGACAGCAGGTGGAGCACGCCTGGCCTGCTCTGCCTCCGACTGCAGTCGATGGAGGATGCGGCCGCATCCATTCAAGCCTGCGACTTGACGCTGGCGACGTCGAGGCTGGTCGAGACAGCTTGAAAGGGGGCGCCGAGCTCTGCCGCTTGAAGCGCGACGGGCAGCTCCTCGGCTTCCCACAGCTCCACCTTGAGAGCCCCCATGCTGGACCGGACCTCGACGCACTCGATCTCCAGACCAATCCTCTGCAGCGCTGCAGCACGCGACTCCGTCTTGCCAGGTTTGGTACGCGCGTTCGCCATTTTCCGCGACGCCGCGCGCGCGTCGGGGGTTTTGACCTCGACCGCTGTAGACTCCTTCTCCGCCTCTGCAACTGTCGCGAAGGCCGACGCCTCGAGGTCCTGCAGCTCGAGGGAGAACAGCGCGTCCTTGCCCGTTGGCACGAGCCACTGCCGCCGACTTCCCCCGCGCCCCCTCCCCCCCCTTGTCGCTCGACGGCGGCTTGCCGCCCATGCCCGACCTGCTCTTGGGCCCGAGCGAGCACCCGATGCCCCTGGCCCGACCCTGCCGCGAACTGCGACTCGAGCCGAGCAAACCGTGACGGCCCGCGCGGCAGGCCTCGGCTTCGTCAAACCAGCGAGCGCGCGCCTGCCCGAGATCCCGCGGGGGCGCCGCCGCGGTCTGCTGGCGCCGGAGCCCGCGCAGGCAACGGCTTCTCACTGGGGCACTTGGCGGGGGAATCTGGCCCCATGATCCCGGCAGCTCGCCCTGGACCTGCCATCGCAATTCGGAAGGAAGAGTGCGCCTGGATGCGCGCCCCTCCAAGTGCCTCCACGCTGCTTACAAAAGAGGCAAGCAGCTCACTACAGACACTGGAATCAATGCCCCTAGCCCCGCGCGCGGGACCCCCGCCTGCAGGCCCACTCCACGACCCCATGCGGCAACTTTTCCCGGAACTCCCAAAGCCGGCCGTGGCCCATCAAGACCTCCCAGGAAACGCAGCAACTCAGTTGGCAGGCCACTGCTACCCTCGACGCCCGCTGATGCGATCAGCTACAGAGAAACAACGTGGAGCGGGCACCCTAGCCCAACTTTGCACGTCACTGGGCCAGCCGTCGTATCGGCCACTTGCCGGTCGCTATAGACTGGGGCAGGGCGCAGACGGCAATCGACGCAGCGCTGCCGCGCTGCACAGAGGGCCCCCCCACCCCGTCACCTCTGCAGCTCGGAATGAAGTATGAAGCCCGCGCTTGGCCAAGCTCGCCGTCGAAGCTGAGAGCTGCCCGTCGAATTTGAGGCGCTGGTCCTGAAAGCGCCCTGGTCGCGGCACGCCAGCGCCGCCTCCTGCGCCGTCAGCTGACCGTCTCTCGCGTCTCGCCAATTCTAGCAACGCTCGCGCCGAGCTCCAGCTGGGTCTCTCGCGCGCCAGACCTCGACGACCTGGGCCTCCGCGGCGTCGAGAGGGCTCTCGCTGCTGAGTAACTACGAAGCGATCGGGACCGAACCCACCGCGTCCTCCGAGGGTAGTCAGGGCTGGCTGCATCACGTGCTACGGTGTTGCTGTCATGTAATGTTTTTTGCTGGCCCACAATGTAATACTGTCGTCGCGAAGCGATGCAAAACACTTGTGTTGTCTTGCGCGTTTTGCAGGCGTGTGCCACTATAATCTGTCCTCGCGCATAATTGTGGTGACGTAGGTCTTGCGGAATGTCTGCAGCGCAGCGCGTGGCTTGCCCAAGATCGGGGCTGACGTCGAAGGCACCTCTCATGCTAAGCTCAAGAGAGTGCGCGTTGCAACTTGGGCATGACTTACTTTGCTTGCCGCCCAAACGCCAAACTCGTTTTCGTTTCGGGGCGCAGTTCTACACGTTCACGGAAAAACTTCACGACGAACCCCACACAGATTCACCTATACTCACTCTTGCGAAGAAGCCAACCGTTTTTCAGAACGCAATTCGTACGCGACGCACGCCATCACATCGAGTGCGTATGCGGACTCTGCCACAAAAACCTTCGGCGCCCCCCCCCCCCCCCCTGGAGGCCGCGAGCCGCGCGAAGACTGCGCTGACATGGTCCGGGCGGCGGCGCACGGCCTGTGCTACGTGGGCCTTCGGCGGGGCCCCCCATGACTCCGCAAACCGCATGAAGAAAACAACTGCAATGGTTTGGGCGGCTGCAGGCAGCCTGTGCTTCAAAACCAATGTGCTGACGCTCTCTGTGGGGTCGCGAACCGTATCAGGGCGTGCTGACATAATCCAAATAGCGCCAAGCGGCCTGCGCCGCAAAAGCCTTCGGCGGGGCGCCGCATGGGACCCCGAACTGCAAGAACTATAAACTGAAATAATCTGGCCAGCGGCATGCGGCCTGCACCGGGACAAAGAACTTCGGCCGAGCTCCCTATGGGGCACCGAACTGCGCGAGGGGGAAGTGCTGGATTGGATTGGGCGGCGGCAAGCAGCCAGCGCGACAGAAGCCGTCGGCGTTGCATCCTGTGCGGCCACGAGCCGCGTGAGAGTGCGCCGCAATGCTATCGGCGGCGACGCGCGGCGCGCGCAACACACGCCTTCGGTGTAAACCTCCGCGAGGCCGCGGCGCGCGCAATAATGGCGTTGAACATGTCTGCTGGTCGGCGGCCGAACTTCCTATGGCGCCACGAACGGGGCGAATGAAAACCTTAAGCGGTCTGGGCGGCGGCATGCGGCCCGCGCTACCAGGAGCTTCGGCGGGGCCCCCTTCGGGGCCACGAGCCGCGTGAATAAAGAACTCGGGTGGGCTGGGCGGCGACGGGCGGCCTGCGCTACAAAGACCTTCGGTGGAACTCCCAATGGGGCCGCGAACTTCGCGAGGGGGGAGCTGGAATTGTCTGGGCGCTGGCAAGTGGCCTGCGCTGCAAAGGCCTCCGGAATGCTATCCTATGGGGCCGCGAATCGAGCGAGGGGCGCGCTGACGTGGTCTGGACGGGCGGTGCGCATCCTTTGCTACGAGAATTTTCGGCGCAACGCCAATTGGCATCGGGCAGAAGGGAGCGGCCCTTGCTACAGGGGCCTTCGGCGAGGCCCTATGGGGCCACGAATCGTTCGAGAGGTGCGCGGAGACTGCATTGGCGGAGACTCCTAGCGAAGACCGGCCACGCAGGAGAAAAGAGGATAGATGATGACGGACTGAAGCGGTCTGGAGGAAGAGGCGGCGGTAGAGGAGGGGGAAGGCAAGTGATGAGGCGCTCAGCGCTCCGGGCCCCCAACGAAGACCCAACGGACAGGAGGATTAAGAAAAAACTACGGCCTCTAAAAGCTCCTTCACATTACTCTTCGATTGGTTAAAATGCCTCCGCGTCGCTCCCACGGCGTGCGAACGACGGCGCGAAAGCCAACGGAGTCCGCTGCAATGCAATCCCAGGGCTTCCAAAACGGCCCATGGATCCCCATTGGGCGCCAGAGAGTCGCCAAGTCGCCAAGATGCCCACCGAAAGGAAAAACACGAAATCCTAACATGGCACTGCTACAAGTCTTCAAAACAGCTCCAGGACGGCCCACTGCAGGCCCGCTCAGGCTCCACAAGCTCATTCTCGCGCACCCAGTGTGGCGTAATCTGGAGGCAACATACTCTCCCGCCCACACCCCGAACGACACGACAACTCTGGGACCCAAACAGCGCTTTGGATCCCCAGTCGCAACAGAATCGAAGGCCCCAGGGGGCCCTGCCGAGCCCGTGCCAGGCCCCCCAGACATGTCCACAACCACTGCCGAGGGGAGTCCGGACCCACCGCCGCGGGAGCGCCCATGGAGGCCGCGGTGGGTTCGGACTCCCCTCGGCAGTCTTCTCAGACGTGTCAAAAAACGATGCCGAGGGGAGTCCGGGCCCACCGCGGGGGGGGAGTCCGGACCCGCCGCGGGCCCATGGGGGCCCTCGCGGAGCCTCCAATGGGCTCCCCCGCAGGCCCTCTGGCCCCCGCCCCCAACCCTGCCCGCCGCCCCCGTCTCTGCCCCTCCCCCCCTAATTTCTGCTCCTAAGCCTCCCTCGTTGATCCTTCCCCCAGCGCCGTCCGCCCAGAGTGTCAGTTCCGAGCCTCGCCAGACTAGAATGTAACTGGGAGATACTGCTCGCTCAAAGGCTGGAAACAGCGCAGTCTGAGCGCCAATCATCGGAGGCGCCCCTCGCCCGCATCATCCTTCAATAATGACCTTGGTCGTCGCTCCTGCCCATCGTGCTGGCCCATGTGCCCGCATTTTCCTCTTGCCCCTCCAAAACAAAATGAACTCTGCGAAAAGCCAACCATGTCTGAACGCAATGCGAAAAATAAATAATACCGCCCGACACACGCGAGTCCGCATGCGAAATTTACCACAAGGGCCTTCGGTGGAGCCCCCCACGAAACCACCGACCGCGCGAAGACTGCGACGAAGTGGCATGGGCGGCGGCGAGCCGCCTGCGCCACAACATTCTTCGGTGGAGCTCCGCATGAGCCCACGGACCGCGAGAGGCAACGCTGAATTGGCTGGGGGCGGCGGCATGCGGCCTGCGCTCCAAATTTGGCTACTGAACACGTGAGCAATGTTGCTGAGATGGTCTGGACGGCGCAATGCGGCACGCGCCGCAAATGCTTTCGGCGGGGTTCCATATGGGGCCACGAAGTGCGATGGGGCGCGCGCTCAATGGTCTGGGCGGCGGCGCGCGGCTTGTGCCTGAAAACGTTCCAGTGGAGTTTCCGAATGCGGCCGCAGATCGCGTGAGGACAGCTAAAGTGGTCTGGGCGGCGGCGCGCGGCCTGCGTCGCAAGCGTCTTCGGTGGAACCCTCTCCATGGCGCCACGAAACACATGACAAGCGATCTGAAATAGTCTGGGCGGCAACATGCGCCCTGTGCGACAAAACCCTTGGGGGGCTGCGTATGGGGCCGCGAACCGTTCGATGGGCCTGTTGCAACGGTCTGCGCGGTGGCACGCGTCCGGCGCGGAAAAAAATGTAGATCTCCTCCCCGGGGGTGCGCGAATCGTGCTCTGAATGAGCTGACATGGTCTTGGCGGTGGCCAGCGGCCTATGCCACAACGCATCAGGTGGTGTTCCATATGGGGACACGAATGGCGTGGCGGGTGAAACGAAATGACCCGGGCGCGGCGCCCGGCCTGCGCCGCGGGGGTCGTCGATGGCATTCCAAGAATATGGAGCCGCGAACCGCGAGATGGGCGGCCTCAAATAATCTGGGCCGCGGCGTGCGGCTTGTGCTCTGCGGGATTTCGGTCGAGCTCCTTGTGGGGCCGCGAAACCTGCGAACGTTGATCAAGAGCGGTCGGGGAGGCGGCGCGCGACCACATCGCGTCGGCAGGGTTGCACATGGGACCGCGAACCGCGCGATGGGCGCGCTAGACTGGTCGCGGCACTGGCGCGCGGTGCGCACCACAGGGACTTTCAACAACATATCGCTCGGGGATGACGATCAGCGCGCGGCGCGAAGGGCGCGCTGAAATTGCCGTGGCGCGGCCGCAAAACGAAGACATGCCACGCAATATGAAAGGGGATGGAAGATGAGGAAACGAAGCGGAAAGAAAAAAGAGCGGGAAGAGGAGGGGGAGAAGAGGAGAAGAGGAGAGGAGAGACAAACAGAAGGGATGAAGCGAAAAGCGCAAGCGAGGACACGCAACAAATCGAGAGCCGCCCTCGACCAACGCGCGCGCGCCGCGCGCGCGCCGGGCAAGCCAGCGGCAGGCCAAGCACGCGAGGCGCAGCGTGCCGCACCGGGCACAGCACACGCACGAAGCAAACATCACAATCGTACAAACCGCGCCAATCAGATAGCGGGATCACCTGCCAACGCGCGCGCACACGATGCTGGCACCGCCACTCGCTAGAAGGAGCCTCCAATCCGCGACGAGCCATCGCGAGGCCTCCAAAGGCGCCTCGCACTAAGTGTTTCTGGACAGCGGTGTTGGTTCGGAACGGGGCCTGGCTCTGGAAGGCGAGAGCGGACGCGCAATTCCCTGGCTAGCAGCGGCAGCAGTGAGAGCTGCCGAGCTCGCGCGCGCTACAAACATCGACGGCGCGTGCGGACGAGTTGGCATGCGTTGGTTCATCTCGCTTTCTGCCAATGCCCAACAAAGGGCTCAAAGTGTGCCCGTCCAGGGCCCACCGCGGGCCACGGCCCTCGACGCCCTCGAATGGCGCGGTGGGTTCGGTCCCGATTGGTTGGGAAGCATTGAGCTGCTCTCACCTGCCGGCGCGGCGCCTTCGCCGCCTGCCCCCGAGCGCCTCGGGCTCCTGGCGGCGCGGAAAGGGGGTGGCTTCTTCGTCGGCGCTGCCCGGCAGGGGATGGGCCGCTTCCTCGACGTCTCCGCGACGCCCTCCCCTGGCAATGCCCGCGGGCAGCGCCGCCCGCCGTCGCCGCTGCTCCCCGCGCGGCGCTGCCCGGCAGGGAAGCGGGCACTCCCGCGACATCTCCTCGGCGCTTTTGTTTGGAAGCGCCTTTGAAAATCGCCGCCCGCCGTTGCCGCCGCTCTCCACGCCGCCGACGCTCGCGGCGCCGACGGGGGCTCTCGCCACCTGCCCCTGCCAGCAAGACGCCTCCACTGCCTGCCCGAGGGGCGGGCCGCCTGGCAAAGGGCAGGGGGGTCCGCTGACTGGCGACGACCCGCGGGGGGGGGCAACCGGGCGCTGCGATGCCCGCGGCGCGAGCACAACGCCAGCTCCGCGAACTGGGACGCGCGCTGCGCGGGTGCAACCGAGCGCCGCTTTCGAGCCGGGGCTGGGGGACCAGCGCGCGCCCCTGCAAAGCATGGAGCGCAGCCTGCTTCCGCGGGACCTCGACGGAGACCTTCTCCGCTGCTGCCAACCCCCATGCCGACCGCAGGCCGCCAGCGCGCGCGCCGCCGGAACGAACGGGGCGAGCAGCGCTGCCACCTGGCATTGCAGTGGGAATCGAGCCGCCCACGCTGGACGTACTTCCACCCACCTTGGAGCTACCCCCGACCGCCTGAGCCCACCCCCGCATCGAAAATCAGACTGCGCACGTTGGAGGTTTACGCGCCCGCTCGGCTGTCAGCGACTCCGCCGCCAGAGCGAGACCTACCTACTGCCTCAGGGATTGGCCGTCTGTCGCGGACGCTCCAACGGGGGCGAGGAGCACGACTCAGGTCTCACGGCCGGCACAGCAACGCCCAGAGCATGCTGCGCTGTTGTCCTTCCAGGGCTCCGAGATTTTGGCCACGCCGACCTTGCCCCTGTCAAAGATGCCGCGCTCGCTTGACTCACAGGGCCGCTGCAGCCTGGGCGTAGAAGCGACTGGCGGCCGCCTCCTGCTCGGCTGGCTGGGTCTTCCGAAGCTTGTCGAACGCCTTGAACAAATCGGCCTGGCGCTGCGCGAGGTCGTGCCCCTGCGACGCTTCCACGTCGATGTCGTCACTGCCGACAAGGATGTTGACGCCGTTGCCGACAGCGGCGTCGGTCCCTCCAGCAGCCGTGCAACCTCTGGCATCTGGAGGAGCAACAACAGCAGGTGGAGCACGCCTGGCCTGCTCTGCCACCGACTGCAGCCGATGGAAGATGCGGCCGCATCCTTTCAAGCCTGCGACTTGACGCCGGCGACGTCGAGGCTGACCGAAACAGCTTGGATGGGGGCGCCGAGCTCTGCCGCTTGGAGCGTGACGAGCAGCCCCTCGGATTTCCCCAGCTCCACCTTGAGAGCCTCCATGCTGGACTGGACCTCGACGAAATCGATATCCAGCCCAATCTTCTGCAGGCTCAGCGCTGCAGCACGCGACTCCGTCTTGCCAGGCTCGGCACGGACGTTCGCAATTTTCCATGACGCCGTGCGCGCGTTGGGGGCTTCGACCTAGACCACCGTAGCCTTCTTCTCCGCCTCTTCAAGTGTCGCGAAAGCCGACGCCTCGAGGTCCTGGAACTCGAGGACGCCCAACAGGTCCTTGCCCGTTGGCCCTAGAGCCCTGCCGCCCCCCTTTTGTCATTCGACGGCGGCTTGCCACCCATGCCCGAGCTGCTCTTGGACCTGGAAGGTCCGCTTGAGACAATGAGCCTCGCAACCTTGGCTCCCAGAGCTTTGATGGTCTTGATCAGAAGCTCGCTTGAGCAAGGCGCCTTTTGCACCCACTTGCCACGAGGCTCGCTCCCTGCACTGCCTTGCTTGGGCTCCGCCGCCGCAATGGCCGCAGCCTTGGCAGCAGGACTGACCATGTTCGGTGCTGACTTGCCACGCTGACGACAGACCAAACCACACGCGACGCCCAATTGCCATCGCAGCCACATGTGCAATTCCAGTGAGGTAGGCGCGCCCCTGGCAAGACCCTGATTGCCGGTGGCGCCCATCTGCAGCAGCCCGCTGCAACTGGCCTGCTCACGTCACTCTCCAAAAAAAGTGGCCTTCAACCGCGAGCCGCTCTGAAGCACGCGCTTGCAAGCTCGAGGACGAGGAGGAGGACGACGACGACGAGAAGGAAGAGGGATGGGTCTCTGGCGGCCGTTCAAGACGATCCGGGAATCCCCAGTGCGCTCCTTTGAGGCGCAGTTGCAAGAGGGCATCCCGAGGCGGGAAAAGCGCAGAGTTCCGACGAAAACGATCAGCACCCCCAAAACCCAAAAGTAGTGATTGTTCCATGCCGTGGACCCCCAAAAATCTGGACCCCATCCCGGGGGACGGGCTTTCATTCGGAATAACCCAGTCCCATCAATCCTTTCGGGCGCGATTGGTTTAGAGCAATTTCTCTTCCGACTCCATCTTGCTCCTTCGGGGGAAGGTTCCCCCCCCGTACCCCCTACCTGGACGAGGCACCCCCTTCTTTGACCGAGCTCCTCCAAAATGGCACGAAGATAACCCGCAAGGCTCCCAAGAGTGCCCGAAGAGGCGCCCAGGAGGCCCCAAGAAACCCCCAATATGTCCTCAAAAGACCCCCAGAAGACCCCCAAGAGGCCCAAAGAGGCTCCCCCGAGGCACCCTAGACGTCCCAAAAGGCCCCCGGGACCGCCAGGATGCCCCTAGACGCCACAGAAGAACTCCAAGCAATTCTCGAAAAAAAAAAAAAACGCCCGAAGCGACTCCAAGAGTTATCTAAGAGGCCTGTGGCCCTGCTGCTCGCCCTCCTCCTCCTCCCATCCTCCTCCTTCTCCTCCTCCTCGTCATCCTTTTCCTCCTTCTCCGCCTTCTCCTCCCCTTACTCATCCGCCAATTCCACCTCGTCCTCCTCCTCCTCTTCCTCCTCCTCCTCCTCCTCCTCCTCCTCCTCCTCCTCCCTCCTCCTCCCTCCTCCTCCCGCACCCTCCCTCTCTCCCTCATTCCCCTTCTCCTCCGGTTACTCCTCCATCCTCCCCCTCTTGGGGTACAACGGCTTCCCCGCCCACTCTCCCACTGCATGCTTCTCCACATTCCTGATCCGGGCAACTCGCCTGGGCACCGTTTCTGGATGGGCTGGTGGGGTTACTTGTTGGTCAGCGGGCGGACGCGTAAAGCAGTCACCAAGAGGGGGGTCCGGGGCACGGGCCAGCCTAATTAACTACCGAACCACGCGCGAAACGGCCGGGCCAGCACTCAGAAGCGGCTGCCGGGGGACTGCTGCTGGAAGGAGCTGACAAGGTGGTCTGCAGACGCCCAGGGTAGCTGGTGCAACGTGCAAGTCGGAGGCTGAAAAACGCCAAAGTTGGAATTAAGTCCTGCACGCCAAGAACGCATGATCGGCTCTGTACCTGCGAACACGCGTCGAACTAGCGGAGCGCTTCCACTGCCGGGCAACCCAGGAAACGGTGCGCCACCAGGAACAGAGAGCTGGAAACCACGCATTCGAGCTCAGGTACCATGGACAGGAGTGACCAGGTACTGTCTGACCATGTCGCCACAGGGCGCCAAGGGCCAGGGCCGTAGCTGCGGCGCGGTACAAGCCAAATAGGCGGGGAGAGGGCGCCAGTGGGGAAGCACAGTGTCTGCTGGAAGGCTGCTGGTGGGGCTACGCGAAGCGCCTAGAATGGTCCGGCGGCCCCGAGGACGCGAGCGGTTCTGGCCTCCCCTCACCGTGACGTCCCCCGCCCACGCTCGGCGCCTGGGCCCGAGGGCCTTCCTCGAAATCCTCGGCGAGAGCCCGCGGAGGCGGAAGCTCTAGAGCAAACGTCCGACAGGGATCTTCGGGCAGGGCGAAAGGGCGGGTGAAAATCAGCTCGCGTAGCTGACTTTCCCGGCGCCTCCCAGCCTCCCAGCGTCGGAGGCGGCTACGGAGGCTATGTATCGAGGAATGGGCCCCTCGATGGGGGCTGCATGCAGCAAACTTCGTGACCCCCCCTTTCCCGATGCCCCCCCTTTCGTCCGGCCCGAGATCTGGGCCTCCTCCGCCCGAGGGTGCTCCTCCCCTCCGCCCGGCGCCTGGGCTGCAGGGCCCTCCTCAGGTCCCTCGACGCGGCCGAGCTGGCCGTCGGCGCCGCGGCGGGCGCCGCGGCGGGCGCCCCGCCCTGCGACGCGCCTGGCGGGGAGGGCACGGGGCGAGGAGGGATCGGGGCGGGGGCGCCCCTCGGGGAGGGAGGAGCGAGGAACGCCCCTGCGGGCTTCTCCACGTTCCGCCTCTCGTTGCCCTTCCTCCTTCCAGTTCCGTTTGGGCGCACGCTGCTCGTACATGCATGTTGTTCTCACCGATGTGCTTTCCACCTTTTCAGCACGAGCGTTTCTAGGCGGAGATCGTTCCATCATCGTCAGAGTCACACAGGAAGGGAAGAGGAACGAGGCAGAAAAGCGCGTCAAAGATGCCCGAGCGCACTCCGCCTATATACGCTAGCCGTCTGCAGCGCCGCAGGCGTGATCTGAATCGACCGCGGCACGCACACGTCCAGAGACACAACATGTTCCAAAACTCTCCTCGGAGGCCCAGGTTGAACTGACCCACGTCCAAATTAATGCTTACCGGGGTTCGGGGGCTTAGCCCGACTACGCGCAGTCAGGTTCCAAGGGGCATCGGCCGCTACCTAGGCGGCTCAGGGGGACGAGGAGGACGAGGGGGAGGCAGATGGAAAAGGAGGAGGAAAGGTATGGTTAGATTGGGACCGCCGCGAGTGGAAGCGGCTCGAAAGTCTGGCGTTGGATGGGGGGGGGCGCCCGTCAAGCGGGACCTCTTGCCCAATCACATGCTGGATCGAAACTATGCGGCCGTACCCTCTGAGAGACCTCGCGAAAATCGAGACCTCAGCAAACTCCCCAATCGCACGCAGCTGACCGTGCTCAGAGAGAAGGGCTTGGCTTGTGGCGGCAGTGCAATCAGCATGTTGAGTCGTCGTGCGGGCTGCAATCGGTGCAGCTACTGCAGTCAAACAGTTTTCAGCTTTTGCAGGGGCCTGAGGGAAGTCACCAGCAACCGCTCAACATATATTCGCGAACGTGGTCGAGAAGGGCACCAGAAAAAGCCGCACGCAGAAGACACTGAAGGATGGACATCGTGCGGCTGTCGTCGACTGCCATGTGAAAGCTAGACGACATACATGGCTGCATTCTCGGCCTCTCACAAAAGGTGGCCTGCCCGTTACGGCCAACTACCTGGCCGCGAGATCAGGACGCACGGGGGCGACATCATCAGGCCCATTGAGCGCTCATCGTTCAAGGGAGCCGTTCCCTCAGTGAAGAGAGGTGCTCGTAGGGACTTGTGCAGGAGGCATGGGACGGGACGGGGGGGATACAGCAATATCGATGGTGTAGATTAGGTTGATGCTGGACTCCAGATCGTCCACTTTACCCGCTCAAATCGTATCCCGCTGCTTCTCGTCCTCCTCCCCCCTCTCCACTCCACTCCAACTCCCCGTCCCCCTCCCGGGGCTAGGCGCTCTCTTGAGCCTATTCCCCAGGCGATCTTCGGTCGCATGCCAGCTTGAGCCTGGCCGCTGCCGTCAGCTCTTGTTCGAGCCCGGGGTTCAGCAGACAATGCCCTCTGTTTCTCCTCCCCTCGAACAAGACAGCTGCGTACAACCATACACTTCCTGAGGTCCGCTCGTCTTCCTTGGATCGGCCCTGGGCCCCCTCCCTGGAACGCTCCAGCGCCGCACAGACGGCGCCCAACGCGGATCCAAGAAGTCCGCACGAACGTCCGGAAATAAATGTTTGCGCGGAACTGTTCTTTCTCACCGCGGGAGGAGAGGGAGGAGTAGAGGGACGCCGGAGTCGCCGCACAGCTGGCGCCCAGCGCTGATCCAAGAAATCCGCGCGAACCTCCAAGCATGTATGACCGACAACGCTTCTCCCTAGACCTCTCCCGGGGTGCGTTCTGATCAGATGACCGCGGCGAATCCAACCGTGGCGACGAGGGCCTCCCAGGATAGGCCCAGAAGGCAAAATCAAGGCAGAGGTACCGGTATCGGTACCGCTTCCACCTCTGACTGACATTCTCCTCCTTCTTCCAAAGTCTCTCAAACTCTTCGGTTGGCCCCCTCCTTTCCTCCGCCCGCAGCCTAGGCTCGCGCGCAGGAGCGCGCCACGACCACCCGCGTCCGCCCTTGGTGGCGCGGTCCTATCGGAAGCGGGTGGCGCGGGCCCATCGGAAGGGCTCCAATGTAAAACGACGGGAATAGGGAATAGGAGGCAGAGGTCCAATCCTTCTTGGAGTCGGCTGGGAGTCTGAGCTTGTTGGCCTCGAAAAAACTATGAGGAGGGGGGGGCGCAAGCAAATCCGCAAAAGATCGGTCCCGGGACCCCCTCCCTTCTTCTCACCCCAAATTCGCTTCTGTCGGTCCTGGGGCCGACACTGGCCCACAGAGCCCGGAAACGAGAAAACAATGCCAGCCTGCGTGTACCCCAGTAGGTTTCTAGCAAGCGATGTTGTGCAAGCCAAGCAAAGGTCGACGTTGTACAATCCAATATGGCAATCCGATGTTGTGCTAGCTATGTGGTGCAGGGTAGGGTTTTGCACGGATGTTGACATGCGCGCGCGGCCGTCGCGCGCGAGTGGCCTGCATGGTATTATTTGAAGGGGACGTGCCCGCCCCCAGCACGCGCGCAAGAGCGTTAGAATGACTTCGGCATGCGCGCGTGAGAAGCCCGTTTAGTATAATTTGATGAAAACGTTGAACCGATTGCTTTCGCTAGGATTCGCAAGGGCGCACGCGCAGACCTCTTTTCGAACACTGATCACAAATATCTGTATATGTATGTTTATATATATATATATATGTGTGTATGCATGGTTATACATGTTTCAGGACACAAGCCGTACGAAACCGAAGGTGTGTGAAGGATTTCGGCATGCGCGCGCGACGACGCGCGCGTGTGTGTGAATTTCGTTCTAACTTGTGCAAGGGAATCTTGGAAACTGATGAATTTGAATAAACGAATGTGCGCGCATAAGATGCTTTGCAAAGGATGGCAAGGGGGGGGTCGAGCCGTTCGAACCTGACCTGGCTTGGCGGGTACCGGTTCATATGTAGGATGGGCGATGGGGCAGACTCATATGTAATATGTTGTGCACTGTGTGAAGTGTGCAATCTACGTTGTGCAACCCATTCGTTAAATCTATACGATTCCAACTATGGTTTGTAAGCTATGCGGTAAAAAGTATGAGGTACAATCTTTGCGGTGCAATGTTGGTGGTGCAATCAATGCTGTGCAATCGATGATGTGCAATCCAGGTCGGCGACGAGGCGGCGACGGGGCGGCGACGGCGGTCACATAGCCACCATACCGAAGACACGGTCCAGACGACGGGCTGCGACAGGGTGGCGACGGCGGCCACATAGCCGGTAGACCGAAGACACGGTCCAGCTCCTTGGAGCAGAAGTAAGAGCTCCTAAATTCTTGCACTATTTGGGAAACCTTCTCGAACCTAGAGCCTCGAGCTTCGCCCCCCCCCTTCCTGCTGCCCGGAACCAATGCTGGGCCACCTCGGACCCCCAACCGGCTCCAAGGACCAACCCTCCCTCCTCCTCCTGGGCTAACGACGCCCGCCTTGCCGACGGCCGCCGCCGGGCGCCTGCCTGCCGATGAGCGCCCCGATTCGCTGGACGCGCTGGCGGGGGCGGGCTCTCTCGCGCACCAGCAGCGGAGGAGAACCATCACAGTCTGTCCATGGCAACCAATACGCCGTAAAAGACGTGTGATACTCCACCACCGCACGTCCTTCAGGCCAACACGCTTCTTTTGATGACAACGCTTAATCGCAAAAACGTGTGATCCTCCATCCCAAGGGGAGCGGAGGCAGATGCAGCAGGATGGTGAGGCAGCAGGATGACGACGATGAGGGGAGTGGGGAGAGGGGGGGCGAGGCAACATGAAGATGAGGATAACAATGGTGATGGGGTGGGGAGGGGGATGAGGAAGATGAGGACGAAGAGGAGGAGGAGAAGGAGGAGGAGGACGCGGAGGAGGAAGAGGAGGAAGAGGAGGAGAAGGGGAGGGAGATGACCAGAAGGAGCAGCAGCAGGAGGGGGCGTGGGAGGGGGGAGGGATGCCGTGGGAGAGCGGGGGAGGGGGGAGGGGTGGGGGGGTTGGGAAAGGAGAAGGGGAGGGTGGGAAAAGGGAGGAGGGGGGGAGGAGGGGGGAGAATGGGGGGGGGTGATGGGGCAGCAGAGGGGGAGGGGGAGAGAGGGGGAGCTCAGGCGAAAGCAAGTGGGGGGAGCGAGGAGTGAGGATGAAGGGCGGAGGAGGGCGGGCGGGGGGGGGGGCGGTAGAGGGGACGAGGAATGGGGAAGAGGGGCTGGGAAAAGGAAGGGGGCTGGGACCACTGGCAGGGAGGGCGAATAGGAAAGGCGAGAAGGGAGAATGGAGGAGGATAAGGGCGGCGGAGGCGGGAGTGGCAGTCGCAAAGGTCTGTTCCATTGCAGTATGCGTTGTGGCAGTCGGTTGTGACACGCACGTGTGCGCCCGCTAGTGTTTTGCATCGTTTGCAAAGAGGGGCCCCTTCAGTCATAAAAAACTACAAACGAACAGGTTCGAACCTCTCTGTTTCATGTCAGGCTCGCTCTGGTTCTTGATTTCGTGCGAAGGGACTTCCTGAGCTCCAAGGAAGTGCTAACCCTTCTGTGGCAACTCGTTGTGCTCCTGTTGTTCGTCTCCTTGTCCTCCAGCTCTTTCTCCTGCTCACCCTCGCTTCCCAAACCTCTTCGGAGGTCGGAAACGGGTGTGGCATAAAGGGGTATGGTATAATCGTGGAAATGGCGATGCGATCTGCGACAGATAACATCGCCAGACCCCCCTTTACATACAATAAGCACCACACCCCTTGACACACTACCCCTTTCCTACCTCCAAACCTCCGATGCTCTGGACCATATCCTGGGGGCCGGTCTTTCGCCCCGTATTGTTTTTCGATGGCCCTGGTGCCCGGCGGCGATCCAAGAACAAACACCGCCGCCTTCACTGTAGGTCGAGCGTGTCCCCCATCCAGGCGGGTTGTGGACGAAAAACAAATACACAAAACTATGAGAATATTGCAACATGGTCAGACAAGCGTCCCCACACTATTGCTTTGATTATCTTTTAAAATTCGTCCTGTAGAAGGACGTGCCCGATTTAACCTGAACTTTTGAATGCGCTGGAGGTCTGCGCTAACAAAGGCAACATTGTGAAAAACACCACCAGAGCCCCAGACCCCATCTCGCTGCGGAATCTTGAACTCTGGATCGAAGCAAAGCAAACACGCACAGCTCGAGAACATTGCGAAGCTCTCAGGAATACGCTAGAGGTTTGGTTTGGGCGCCCTCACTGGGTGCGGACAGGTCCAAAACCGACCGCCAGCCGCTGTTGGGCAGGCGGCCTCCAGTCTCAAATGGACAAGGTCTGCGGCGACACCGAAAACGAGTCCTATTCTAATTGGACAAAGAATGCTGTCGGTCTGAAACTCATTTTGTATTTACTCACGATAGCGCCCGTGACTGGCCCTGACCCCTCCCCCCTCCTCCGTGGTCACCCCGCGATTCGCGCAGGCGCCGTGTGGGAATTAAAGCATGTCCGAGCATTCCCAGACGGCGTCGGCGCGAATCGTGATGTGACCGGCCCCCTCCTCGTCTTCCCCTCTCCCAGTCACGCCCGTTATCGCCAGAAGATCAAACACAGTATCCTTCGTACCCTTTCTGTCCGTCCGTGCCCACGTCGATCGTACCGATCTGGCTCCTCCTTCCACTGGAGGAGGGCCGCCGGGGGGCGGCCCGAGACCCCACCCGCGCCGCGTGGCCTGGAGGAGCTCCTCCAGCTGCGCCGCGGGCACGGCGACGTGCTCCTATTTGGGTGACCCAAAAGGGCGTCCAGCTGAGAGGGAGTGGTGCAATAGATTTGGGGCCATTGTATTGCAGATGTTAGCGCCAGAGAACTGTACTGCATTGTATTGCAAGTGGTGCGCTGCACGCGAAAATACAGCAATGCATTTGCGCCCCGGAATGCACTGCACGCCCCAAATTGATCGCAGCCCCGCACATTTATTGCACCAGATCTATTGCACCACCCCCTTGTCGCTGGACACCCTTTTGGTTTGGTCGGGCATGTCCCCCAACAGGCGGATTTGGAACGAAAGATCAACAATAATGTCAAACATTCAAAAAAATGTAAAAATAATTGAAACATCGTCCCCTGACTATTCTTTGACGTTTTTTTTGAATCTGCCTTGTGTAGAAGCACACGCCCGACTTATCCTTTCGGGTCAACCCTATCCTGGGCTCCCCACGCCGAGGGGCTCTGGTGGCCGCTCCTGGAAGGCCTCCTCGTCGAGCCGGCGGTCTGCGTGCACCTGGCGGCCCAGACCCCCGACGTCATGATTCTTTCATTGCGTCGACCCCTGGAGGTATCGACCCATTCCCCAAGACCGGTTTTGCATCCTGCATCGTCTTTTGACGGCCTCGAGGGCCGGTAAGGGCCCCGGCCGAAAATTAGGAAAAACCTCTGGTCATGATTTTGTCATTGCCCGAGGGGGTCCGGGGGGGAGAAGGAGGAGGAGGAGGAGGAGGAGGAGGAGGAGGAGGAGGAGGACGAGGGGGAGGAGGAGGGGAGGAGCAGGGGGAGGAGGAGAGGAGGAGGAGGAGGAGGGGAGGAGGAGGAGGAGGAGGGGAGGAGGAGGAGGAGGAGGAGAGGGGGAGGAGAGAAGGGAGGAGGAGGAGGAGGAGGGGGAGGAGGAGAAGGAGGAGGAGGAGGAGGAGGAGGAGAAGGAGGAGGAGGAGGAGGAGGGGGAGGAGGGCGTCGAGGTTTTTGAAGTCCTCGGGCGTTCTCTCGGGCGGGTCTCGGCGGCCATCGCGGCGCCTCTCGCCGAGACTGCTCCAAGGGGGGGGGGCCGGGTCGTCCCGAGCGGTCGCATGAGACCCGACTGCCAGCTTTAGGTCGGGCATGTCCTCCTGCAGGGCGATTTGGGACGAAGCATAAAAATAGTCCAACAAAAATTCAACACATATCCAAACAAATAAGAATCGTCCCCAGACTAGTTTTTGACTATTGTGGAGTATTCCTCCTGTAGAGGGACAGGCCCGACTCAAGCCAACCTTTCATGGATGATCTTATGCAACATGCGGTGGCCCTCCTCCCCTCCGAACATGTATTATGATGGAGCTCCTCCTTCGAAGGAATCTGGAAGTCGGATTGGCTTGCCTTTCAGGCCAGACGAAAGCCCAGACCCGGTTGCGTCGTGCGAGATAGCACGGCGGGAGCATTTCGCTATGTTTGGCATCTGGAGCCCTTGAGGGGCCTCGGGGCTGTCAAAAGAGACTCAGTATGAACAACTGGTCTCCGGGAAGAAATCCAGACCTCCTGGGGCTCACGACATGGGAAGACACACGACGCCACGCGCCTGCAAAAGGGGGGTTAGCGAGTAGGCTCACGTAGCTGGCTTTCGCAGCGCCTTCGGGCACCGGAGGCGCCAGCATGTCTAAGAAAGCACATGACTTGCTTGGCCATCTGGCCTCTATCGGTGATCATTGAGCGATTGAGGGTCGATGCATCCTCCCCTTGGCCTATCCCCACATTTATCCTCCTCGTCTGGCTTTCGGGACGACCCAGGTACTCCCCGGAACGCTCTCGGCGGGGCGCAGCTGCTGGAATGCATTCCGAGGCTGGACAGCCGCCGAAGACACACAAAAACACGCGCGAAAACCTCAAGCCTCGAACTCCCGGAGGTCTGGAC
>CAUYUJ010018467.1:172500-204089 GCA_963575745.1 Prorocentrum cordatum
GAACGTAGCGATAACTGAAAGTTTCTGCCCCAGATTGCGCATTGAATAATGCAAGCTTTTGCGTTCCACACTTGAACCAGTAGTCCGTCACAACTCTACCAATTTGATGGCATGCATTATCAAACAGCCCAGGTGAAGGATATCTAGACTTCACCTCTCCAGCAGCCGAACCAAATAACATGCCTATGACGGGACCGTACTCCAGTCCTGTAATTAAACGGCTCGACTTTTCCAAACCATACCCGAGGAAAGTAAGGCCTTCGTCATGGACAGTCCCGTGTAGTAGCGGAACAGACGCCGCATGACCCTGCTCGAAAGATTCCTGCACTTGCATGGGCAGTTCTGGACCTCCTACTGTCGGGGTCCAAGGGAGTACGACGTCTAGAAGATGCCCCCACTCGGCAACTGTGCCTTTGAATGTCGCAAACACGTCGCTCTCCGCCTCGGAAACCGCTGTCTTGAGCTCGTCCGCACTTTTTGATCGCAAACATTCGACGGTTTGATCAGACGGAAGCCGTGAGCAGCCAGCGTGGTGCACGAACGCCATGGCAAGTGGCCGGTGCTCCTCTGCCGTCTTATATTTGAAAGCGCCCAGATTCGACTGCATGATGGCGCGGCTGAAGAGGCCTCTGGCGTGCGGATTCGACATGTGGATCCCGACTGACATTGCACCGGCACTTTGCCCAGCGATGGTGATTCGTGCGGGGTCGCCGCCGAAGGCTGCAACGTTCTCACGAACCCACGATAAAGCGAATCGCTGGTCCATTAAGCCGTAATTCCCCTCCAACTGGAATTCCGGCAAATTCAAAAACCCGAACGCCTGCAGCCGGTAATTGGGCACACATACCACCACTTGTTGCGTCATGGCGAATATGGACGCGTCATACAGATGCTGTGGCCCCACGTTCCATCCTTCCACAAAAGCGCCTCCATGTATGAAAAAAAGCACTGGTAGTCGCGACCCGCTGTGAGCTTCCAGCGGTGCGTAAACATTGACGTTCAAACAATCTTCTGACTGGTTTGGGGGATTGTCAGCCCCAGCGCCCTTCTGATCTCCTGCCTGTACACAGCCCGGTGCGAAATCGACAGCTGGCCGAACAGACTCCCAAGGCGTGCGCGGTGCAGGAGGCATGAACCGCCGAGAACCACCCGTATCGGCAGCAAACGGGATGCCCAAAAACACCCTAGCATGATCGTGCATGATCTTCCCGGCAACGGGGCCAAGTGAAGTTGTCACGACTGGCTGTGCCGCTTTCGCGAAATCGCCACAAACGAAAAAAGACAATATCACGCCACATATCATCATACTGCCCGTCAGAGGTCCCGCGTCCATTCGGCAGTGAAAGAAGCGCACGATAATCATAGCCTCCTTGATCCAATATCGGTACGGAAGGAGGATACTTGAGCAAAAGCAATGGCATGTGAAGGCCATGACTTCGATAGTACTTCAATGTTCGGGGGGAGAAATCAGGGGTGCATCATCGGGCAACCATGGATGTCCTGAGCTTGGGGATGCCTAGTGGCACCTGCTGGGATGGAAATTTCTTGTCCGCGGCGCTGGCTGCAGCCCAGTTGCGAAGACCATCAACGAAAACACCCGCCGCCAGATGCGGAGTCCACTGGCGAGAGCATTAACAGCGAAGCAAGCCGTGAGTGGGCCGCCGACCTGGACGGCTGCTGGGATCACACAACGACAAAATCGGATCGGGAGAAATCTGGGATCTCTGAGTTTCGGCGGTTCTGGAGGATAGGTCGTTCGCCGTGGCCGTTCCAGAGCGTTCGGGGGCGCTTTGAGAGTGTTCTGGAAAGCTCTGGACTGATTCATGTAAAGTTTGGCCTAACTTGTCATAGCATTCATGTCATACCGATGCTTCGGGGTGTGATCAAAGCAGACCGGCTCCTTCGGAACCAGCGCTACGGGAACGCCGGCGCAGGAGCAAGTTCTCGTGCGGCCATGACACGGTGGATCACATTAAACCTGAGCTGTGATTGCGCAACTGTTCTCCCTGCCTGGCCTCTGGAGCATGCTCGGCGGCTACGGCTCGCGCAACATATTCTACAGCGAGTCCTGCGACGATATGTTCGCAATCGGGCGCCAGACTGCCCTGTTCAGGTCTCAACATCGGGCGTGCTACGTTAAGGCTGACTAGGAACAGGTATGACAGGACAAGCTTCGCCAAAGCCAGCTAAGGCCAGCTAGGTTGCAGCACGCTCGGGTGAGCTCGGCGTGGGCGCGCTGAGGCAAGCTAGATTGGCACGCTTACGGCGCGCCAGGCTGATGCACACTAGGCTGGTGCTAGCGGCGCAGGTTCAAATCAAACCGAGTTTTGAGGAGACCCGCCATCCACTCTTTGAGCTACAACGAACGCGACAACGTGGGGCCTTAAAAGCTCAAGGAGGTGCCCGGCGGCAGCCTGGCCTCGAAGAGAGAAACCGCCCTGCGAGGCGGAGGCTCAGCAACACCGGATCCGCCGCGCTCACCTTCTCCTCGCTGCCGGCAGTGCCCCGGGAGAGCCCTCCGCAGCCCCCCGACCGAGGAGCCAGGGCGGAGGTAAGGAGGACACCGACTGTACAAGACGCACGCACACTGAGAGATCCTGCTGCAAGAAATCTCGGAACATTCTTCTTCGTCTATCTTTGAGGGTCAGGGGGCTTGAGGTGCCCAAGAGCTTCTGCGGGACCCTGAGGCCATCGGGGGTCAGGACCCTTCGGTGGCACCTGCTGGCACGCCGGTCTCATGTGTGATGCGTCTGCTGTGCGCCTGCGGCGATCCTGGCTGGGCCCGCGCTGGTCAAAGGATCGGTGTGAGGCAGGCTCGTGCCTCTCTGACGCCGCATGTATCGTTGCAAAGTGGACGATCGCGGCGTTCCGGCTGCACAGATCCTTCCATGTCGGACGATCCTGGGCCACGGGCGGCGTTCAACCCCTGACCGTCCGAGCTGGGGTCGCCGTCGCGACGACACGCATCGAAGCTACCGTATACGCCCTCGTGACTATGCGAGGAAGGCATGTGCGCAGACCTCGAACCCAGGCTGGGCCTGGCCAGGAACAGCGCGAGTCATCTGTCGGTCTTGCCTCCCTTCCCTGCTGCTGGTGCTGTTGTTCCCCCCGTCAGGCTCAGAGGCTATCGAACTCCTCGCAGTCTGGCTTTGCACGCCGCCAATCTTGGACGCGTCGGCCATCGTCACTGTCGCTGTCGCCGTCACCCGAGTCGGTGGCCTTGACGAGGGGGTGACGGCGGCAATGGCAGTGCCGAGACGCTCCCAGAGTCCAACACGGCTTGAGAGTGCAAACCCGACTTGTGTGGCTGATGCTCTGGGGGCGGGCCTATGCTGAGGGGAGGCTGCAGTACCTCGCTGGACGATGTGCTGCCAACCAAACCTGCAAGGTAGGCCAGCTCGCCCGAGTCGGTTCTTCCCTCCAGTGGTACACCCAGGAGGCCGCGACACGTCGCCGCATGGTCCAACGCTGGCGCCGTCACTGGATTGCGTGGAAGGGATGATTCAAAACAATCGGCGCATGCGGCGGGCGTTGATCTGAGCGCGAGATTGCATACAACGCTCGCACCACCGTCGACCGTGCGTGGTGACGAGCGTGCGGGCTAAGCTGCGCGCCAGATCCTGGCCTAGACAGGGTCAGTTCACGTAAGCATGAGTCGCTCCTCGTAGGTCCGTGGCTCCCGCGGTTGTCCCGCGGTTGTCCCCCCCGTTGTCCCGCGGATGTCCCGTGGCTCCCGCCGTTGACCCGCGGATGTCCTGCTGGTTGTCCCGCTTGTTGTCTCGATGATTGTCCCGCTGGTAATCCCGATTGTTGTCACGGTGGTTGTCCCTTGTTCGTCTGGACCGGGTAACACAATAGGACTGGTTAGGCCATAACACTTGAACTACGCATTCTGAGTAGGCCAGGTTGCCGTCAAAAAGGGGTGCTAGATGGGCCAGGCACGGATAGATGAATAATCGCCCGGCACCGCATGGCCCCACGAGAGTGCACATCATTCGAACAACAAATCCAAACCCCCACCTGCTTATCACCAGAAAGGGTGGCCATGTGGGTATCATGTCCCGCCGAATGCTCCTGACATGGTGTGGGAATTGCGGTGGTCGGCGGAACAGAAGCTTGCAACCCGCCTGCTTGCTAAACTACTGCTATCGGCTTGTTTCGCTTGCACGCCCGGACCACGTTTCCTCAGCTCCTAGGCGCCGGGGGGCTCGCAAAAACACTCTTGACCTGCGCCGCCGAGAGGCGTTCCCGATGCCACGACCCCTGGTCAAGAGCATTGGCTTCGTGCACCGAAATCACGATCCCTGGTGGCCGCAAGAGATAGTCCGGCGCCAACTATCCCACGACCCATTGTGAAAAATGATGGCTCCGCGCTCCCGTGGCCATGATCCCCCGCAGGCGAATCCCCTCAGATATGCAATCTGCCAGCGCGGCAAGGCAAATACCACCTCCACACACCTTGGCTCCAATCATTGTGTTTTGACGACCCGCCAGAAGAAGGAATAGGGCGCGATAGCACAAGGAGGACGACGAGAACGCGGTGGACGAGGAGGAAGAAGGGTGCGAGGGGGAGACGGAGGATGAGGATGGGAGGATTAAGATAATTTAAAAATGGAAGAGGGGGGGGAAAAGGCGAACGAAACGGGCAAAGTACGCAGGAGAAGGAAACAGAGAACTACAGTGAGAAGGAGGGGTGGGAAAATGAGACGAGGGAACATGAGACAACGGCGTGTGGGAAAATATGTTGAAGATGACGACTGGCAGGAGGAAAAACAAATTAAGAAGGAAGAGGAGGGGGATGTAGGGAAGATGGATAATGGGGGGAGGAGTAGGAAGAGAAGCATGAGGACTAAGAGGAAAGGGACCGAAGGAGAAGGGATGGCAGTGTGCAGGAGGCGACTGATGTGATGAGGGATGATGAAAAAAAGGGAGGTTCAAGAGGAGGGGAGAGGAGGAGGATGAGCAAGGGATTATGACGAAGATGCTGAGGAAGCGAGGGGACGGAGGAAACGATGATGAGGAGGATCAGGAAACCAAGGACGAAGCAGCCAGTATGAGAAACAGGAGTAAGAGATAATGAGGGGGCGAGGAGCAGGCAGGAGGAGAAGGAGGAGGAGGCAGATAGGAGGAGGACGAGGAGGAGGAGTAGGAGGAGGAGGAGGTGAAGGAGGAGGAGGAAGGGGGGGAAATACGAGGATTAGAAGGTGGATGGGGCGCGAGAGAGAGAGAGAGAGAGAGAGAGGGAGAAGAGAGAGAGAGGGGGGGACATAACACACACGAGGGAGAGAGAGAGAGAGAAACAACAAAACGATCTATATATACAGAGAGAGAGAGAGAGAACAAAAAGACACTGAGAGACAGACATACAGAAAGAGAGAAATAAAGAGAGTGAGAGAGAGAGAAAGAGAGAGAGAGAGAGAGAACATGGCATAAAAAAGGTTTTACTGATTTTCTGGGCGGCAGTGGGGGCATACGTATACCTAGACACGGCTCAGTAAATCTGGACTGGGGGGGCCATCGCAGGAGGTAAGCGCTTTGCGACGGCGGGCGAGAATGCGCGCGGACGGCCAGATACCGGCGGGTGGCCGAGCGGGCAGGCGGGTGAGTGGGCTGGCGCGTGGGCGAGCGGGCGGGCGGGCGCGCGGCCAAACGGGCGGGCGGGGTGGCGAGCGGGCGTGCGCGCGGGCGGGCGGGCGGGCGCGCAGGCAGGCGGGCGGTGGCGGGCAGACGAGCTCGCCAGACGAGCTCGCGTGCGCAAGAGTGAAGGGGCATTTTTCCGCACCCGGTGCGATGCCACGTGACGAGGGAAGAAGGAATCGTCCCCCTGCTCCCCCTACGCTGCCGCGTGACGAATAAAGTGGAGCAGTTTGTGTTCCGCCTCCAAGCGTTGCAAGGCGGAAGGGAGGAGGAAACGGCAACGAATCGTGTGAATGGGTTGGCATGCGACCTTGCCACTGAAGCCTCCGGTGGAGCTCCCCAGCGGGCGACGAACCGTTTGAGGTGTGCCGAAAATGCAGGGTGGCGCCATGCGGACCCTGAAAGTGGGGCAATCGGTGGATTTCCCTATGGGGCCACGGAGCGTGAGAGGAGAATGCTGAGCCCGACGAGGTGGCACCTCGCGTGCCCTGCCACGGTGGCGGTCCTTGAAGTTCCTCATGGGTCCACTAAGCTTATGACGGATGTGTTGGCATGGGCGGGCTGGAGCCATGCGGGCCCTGCCAATGGGGCCTTCGTGTCAATTAATGTGGCCAGTTCCGGAAACCCTGAACCCAAACATGCGGGCATCTCTCAGGAGGTCGATGTTTGCTTCCTTTTTCACAGCACTGCGCCCAAGCACGCTTTATCGGACGCTTCGTGAGGGGCCATGTAAAACCTACCGAAATCGGCGCATCTAAAAACCTGTATTTTAGACGATGGGCCCAGGACAGGAACGCGCGAGAGGATCGGGGAGCCAGGGCCCCGCACCCGCGCGCCCCCGCCTCTGCGGAGGCGGCGCTGCGGGCGCGGCCCTCGGGCCCCCTCTAGGGCCTCGGGGCAGCACCTCCCAAACAGGGCGCCCGAGGAAACGAGACCGAAGGAAGAACGGGCGGCGGCGGTGGCACGACCGGAGCCTCAGGGTAAACCCACGATCTCATTCGCATGCTCAGTCCGCCCACGAATCCAAACGCGAAAATGAGGCAAATCCTGATCTCCACACCAACGTCGCTCACCATTGTCAGAACTATGGTGCGGGAGTATGCGTTCATCCCGCACAAAACTGCCAAGCTATCATCCCGCCGCGGATCGCTGAGATCAAAGATGGCCGTCAGTGTGAGGCTCGAAGGCGCCTTGGCACCACTTGCTCCACGGGCTCGGGGGCGGGGCTCGGCTACTTCCTCGACTTTTTCTTGCCTGCGGACTTCGCCCTGCCATCGTCCCTGAATGCGAGCTGCTCGATCTGCTTCGCGACCTTCGACCTCGGGCCGTGATCGTGACCGAGCAGGATCGCCACAGACTCCATGCCTCCGTCGAGGCGCAGCACGTTCGAGGCGGCCTTCAGGTCGGGATGGTAGTTGCACGCAAAGATCCAGCGTACCTGATCCTCGCCCTCGGCGTTGAGCTTGATCTTGAAGCATCTGGTGGCCTTCGCGATCGCGTCTGGGTTCTGCGCGAGCTGGCCCCACCTCTCTAGAACTCCGACGGCCTCGGCGGCGGCCTGGGGGTGGGGGCCCTGCTCGATTGTCTTCATTAGCTTCTCGCGGTTGATGGAGGCGGCCTCGGAGATCCGACATACGATAATCTTCAGGAGGGCATCTGGCTTCTTGCCCATCGGGTGGCCTTTGAAGTCGTCGCCCTCTCGAGCGGTCTTGCCCACTCGCGCGTGCTCCTGGTAGCCTGTCTCCAGCGCCACCTCGAGCTTCTGGCCCTCCTTCAAGGTCAGCGTCAGGTTGTCGTCGCGCGCCGCGGCCTGGTGTGCGGCTTCGTGCTGGAGTAGCAAGCGGCACATCAAGGACTGGAGCTTGCCGTTAGGGGTCGTCTCCTTCTCCTCGTTGGCTCGCCCCTCTGGGGGCCCCTCCGCGCTGCGCTTCGCCCCGCTGGGGATCTCCGCGGTCGGGGTGCACATGCGCGGCTGGCGGGGGGGGTGGAGCCGGCGGGCCTGGAAGGTCTGGGGCTGCCGTCTCAGGGTCTTGAGCCTCGCACGCCTGTGGTGCACGACACCGATTTTTCTGAATATGGCGAACAAGTGCATCCGTTCGGCTAAAGGAAGTAGAACACCTGGGACACCTTAGGGATCTCAGTTGGTCCTCTGTGCGGTCCGTGGGTTTGGCGTACTTCTTGTGGACCGAAAACGCATGATTGGCCAATCCTTTGGGGCCTTGGCACATACGGGGACACACTGGGCACGTGATCATCACCTCAGGGGCAGGGGCCACGCCCGCGGCTATCTTCGCGTCGCCCTCTGTTGCATACCTTCGCACGTGCCGAAGATGAGCTCGGGGAACTTGACGCAACCATCGAAGCCACGGGCGGGTCGGAGCGGGTTCGGGATCATCCAGGGCATGGGCATCACGGGCATCGTGTTGGGCCTCAGGGTCCATGGTCTGCCAGAGCTGCCTCAAGTCCTCACGTGAGAATCCCAGGAGAGAGTTGACCAGTTGACCTCTTTATGGCGGGGGCCCTCGAAGTTGAATCTGCCGAACACAACTGCGCGAACCAGACGGGAGGGATCGCACCTGGGGGCGTCATCATCGTCATCTTCTTCATGGGGTCGGGGAGTGTTGGCCGTGCAACTCCTGTCCACCATGCTAGCCGTCTCTCTAGCAAGGTTGAGGCTTCCGTCGCCACGCGCGCGAGCCTTCTGACCTCCTCATTACAGACATGGTGGGCGTGAGCGGGAGCACGGGCAAGGAAGCGGAGCTCACGGGTCTGCCATCGCTCAAGTCTGTTGAGGTCACGCTTGGTCACGGCGGCAACCTCGAGGCCATAGAGGAGGGTCGATCGAACTAGTGCGCACCACAGTCGAACGCGAAGTCGAACGCGAAGTCGAACGCTCGACGGGCTAGGCGTGCATGTGCTGCGTTACTACCCTGAATGATGTGCGTTACCTCCTCCACCATCGAACCATCCTCCCGCTGCTTAGCACCAAGATATTTGACACTAGCTGTAGCATGTACTGGTGTGGTGTGCATCATGATGTTCGTTTGTTTGGTTATGATCTTAGTCTTGCGCTGCTTGTTCATGTTGCCCGTCGCAAATATTACTATCTCTGTCTTAGCGCCGTTTACTTTCATCTTGCCCTTCTAGATTTCGACGCGCAGGAAGGCAAGGCATCTAGAGGCTGTCTCGAAGTTTTCGGCGACGGTGAAGGCGATCAGGTCATCAACGAACTTTATCGGCGATACTACCGTCCTCTCCTCTCCTTCGCCTCCCATGAGGTTATGCTGGTGTCTAATATTTTTGAGCTCAGGGTCCAAGGTCACGTACACTTCTGGAAACTCAGAAACGGAGCGGCTGCTCTCGAGGGCCGACGAGAGGAGGTCATCAACTGCAACGAATAACAGCAGGCCCTCGACGCTGCCCTGGCGGACCCCCTTCGGGATGAGAAGCTTCCCACTAGGCATGTTGGTTCTGGTGTCTCGGGCAATGTAGCACGTGCCTGCATGTAGCTCTTCTACCGTGAGTTTGACGCTGCGCTTGACAGCGAGCGTCTCGAGCGCGTTCCAAATCTCGTCCCGATCAATCAGGCCGAACGCCTTCTCAAGGTCAATCAGAACGGCGAGGAGCATCCCAGGTGTGGTGCCTGACCCGAGCCGCGACCTGCGTCCACGCAGGCGATACCTTCGGATAACTTCAGCTACGACCGCCAAGGCATCTCGGGTAGACCTGCCAGCCAGAGCCCCGAACTGCGAAAATGAAAGTCGAGACGCCAGTCCTCTGAACTCGGGCATGACAGTAACACTCATACAGACCTTGCCGATATGGTTGGTCAGGTTGATAATGCTGGTGTGGTCCTTGGCGCTCTTGCCGTCGCCCTTCGGCTTCCCGAGGGAGACCGTCTCCCCGTCCTTGGAGCGCTGGGCGGAGTGGCCGAGGGCCTGGCAGGCGTGGAAGACGTTCTGCAAGGCTGGGGCCGTTTCAGAAACGCACACTTTCCACATCTCAATGACGGGTCCGTCGAAGGGCTGGTCGACGTGGCTGTCGGCGTTGGGTTCGCTAGTGGTCTCATGGTCGCTGATCGCTGGCATCTTGAGGACTGGGGCGCTCTTGTAGTTCGGCATGCTGTGGGTGGCCTTCGTTATGTCGTTAACGCTGTAGGTGCCTATGCGCGTGTCATCGCGCGGAAGGAGGCCTGGGGGTCCGCCTCGGCTGTTCATGTCAATAATGGTCCCGTCAAAGATGGTGCACAAAGCTCAGGCTCGGACCTCGACCTCCTCCTCGGCGTCCTGGCAGGTCCCGCCTGTTGCGGGGTTGTTGGCCGTGACGACAAAGGCGACGGGTTTGGGGGCCAGGCGCCGCACCACGGCATGTAGGCGGCGGAGGTTCATGGCGGCCTCAGCTGCTTCTGCTTCATTTGCCGTCTCGGCTAGGCGCTGGCGGCGCTCCGCTCGAACTGCTTTGGCTGCTGCTCTGGCGGCCTCGTCGTACTTGGACTGGAGGTGGCCGTACGTGGGGGTGGTCTGGTCCGCATGGAAGGCCATGCGTCTCTGGATCTCGTGCTTCAGGTCTATCAACGCCAAGGTCGCGTCCTGGAGCTTCGGTCTGCTCGCCTTCATCGGCTGGAGGAGGTAGTGCGGGACCGCGGCCTCAATCAGCGAATGCTCCAGCGCATTGAAGTCGTCCGAGGGTGTGCCGTACTGCTGGCCCTCTCCACAAACCTGATGCCACTGCTGGGTTAGATTGCGTTGGCGGAGAAGGGTCTCGAGGTGGTCGCGCATAGCATCCAAATGAGGTGGGGCATCGGCATTCTCATCTCTCAGATGGCGTAGGTCCCTTACCAGAGCTTCGCGGTCCCATCTGGCTGGCTTGGGTTCAAGAATTCTTTTCGCCCGCACTCCAGCATAGATGTGGGCCTCCACTGGGCGGTGGTCGCGATATCCTCCAAGGCTAACTGGTAGGTCCCTGAGGGGGTAAGCTCTGGTGCCGTAGGCGCCGCATAATCTGACACATGCGCAGTCTATGGTCGTCCATCCCTTGCCGATCACGTGCTTCCATGTACCATTCTGTCTCGAGCGCTTGCCGAAGGTAGAGCCGACAGGTGGAACGTCTGGAGGAGGTCTAGCAGGCGAGCGCTGTTGCCGTTCAGGTTAGTGCATGTGCGGCGCTGACCTGCGTAGCCAACGTGCGGGAGCTGGGGCGCCATGGCAGCGTTAGCGTCCATGGTCATAACAAGGGCGACCCGCTGTGGTAGCTGGCTCAGTGCAGACCTGCAGGTATCCCAAAAGCGGTCCTGGAGCTCGCGGTGGGCAATGCTCTTCTGGTGTTGGTCCTCCCCAGCTCTCGCAGGGGCAACTTCTGCCGGCTTCCGCCGGCAGAAGCGCCCTCGCTTTGCTTCCGCCGCCTTCCGCCGACCATCCGCCAGCTTCCGCCGCGGAAGAGATGGCACCTTCTGCGATCCTCGAAGGCAAGGCCATGTTTGGGACGCCCCATGTGTCCACGAAGCGTGCGATGGGCGTGCCGAAATGATCGAAGGGACCCAATGCGGCCCTTGTCAGTGGGACCTTCGGCGGAGTTCCCTATTGGATCACGAAGCGTGTGGGGGTGTGCTTCAAAGGTAGTGATAGGATGACGGTGGTAATGATCATGATGATTGGAATGATGACGGTGATAGCGATGATAACGGTGATGTGGCTATCACTGCGGCAATTTCTCACATATTGTGCAAGACGCACAAGACGGCTGAGAACACATGCTAGCAATGAAGCGCAGACACCGTCACCAAAGCGGTTGGCTTCAATCTTGGTGAAAGCGGGGTGGGCAATGGGAGAACTTGAACAAACACGCGTACGGCCGTATATGTTCCACAGGTGCCGGCAAGTCACCGAATTTGACTGTGCCTGCGGCCATTTCTCATGAATGGCGCAAACAGCAAAAGGCGATCGAGAACGCATGCTAGCAACGAAGCACAGACTCAGTACTACACGCTAGTCTATCACATTGGCGTTCGCCGAGTTGCCCACCAACGAACCAATTAGCTGTGGCCGCACGGGGCAGATGCCGAGCGCTGGCCATTCCCACATCAGTGCCTGCCACGATCGCACCTGCAGGTGGGACCTTCGAGGAGGCGCGAGCCACGTGATGCGATCGAGGACAGGGCGACGAAGGCTGCCAATATGCCTTCTCTGAGTACGATCGCACAGGCCCCGGGGGCAGAAGCAAAGTCTGGCCAAGGAGGCGAGGCGGTCGTGAGCGCCACGCCCCACAAGTCCCAACCTCTGCCGAACGCGCCCTGAGCACACGCAGGGGACGAGGGAGCGAACAGAGGACGCCGAGGTAAAGAGGGGGGTAGGGGCAGGAGAGGGTGATTCCATATCGAACTCGCCATTTAGGACACATAATGATAGCGGGCACTGGGCTCGCGACGCGTTCCGAGAGCAACGCGCAGACAACGTCAACCAAACTGCTTGCAGCTCCCACTTCTGGTCGGAAGCAAGGGGGCGGAGCAGGACAGAGGAGCGTCGAGTCGCCGAATGGCAGAGCGACTGGGCAGTCCACGACGCGTGAGGGACGGATAGCCAACTCCCGAGCATGGCGGGGGTACGGATCCATCCGAGCAGACACGCATGGACCGAGGGGTCGCCTTCATCATCAAATCCGTGCCGACCAAGATTGGTATGGTCGCAATGCAAGCGCAAAGGCAGGCAAGATATGGCATGATCGCACTATCAGCGCGGGCCAGCTGCCGCAGCCTCTTCACGCGAAGCTCCACCTGTCTGTGAGAGACGGGGCTCCGCCCGCAGGGCGTTTCGGAGGCTGGGGCGCAGCGGCGGGCGAGGTCGCGGGAATGATGCCTGTCCTAACGTCGTGACCACGAATTTCACCAGATTTGTCTCCTCTGCCTCCCCGAACCTCACGAGGTCCACCAGTATCTGACTGTATCCTGGCCCGCTTCAATAACTGTTGGGAAGATCGATCTGGCGGGACACATAAAACCGGATGTTGCCACGAGCCCCAACCTTGAAGGGCACGTAGGCATGACATGCGAAGAAGAGGAATACATGACATTAAACGCCTATAGGGCACATGATAATGATTCCCGTGTTGACCGGTTGATGCTGTGCCACTTTGTCGAGGCGCCCCCGACCATCTTGGGGTCCTGTTGGGCAGTCTTCGGGCCCTGGGGCGTCTCCGACAATCTCGAGGCCCTCTAAGCAGTTTGGGGGCCCTCTTGGGGGCCTCTGGGGGAGAAGCTCCGCCTGTGTATGAGATATCGGGCTGCGCCCGCAGGGCGCTTCGGAGACTTGGGCGCAAAGGCGGGCGAGGTCGCGGGAATGATGCCTGTCCTAACGTCGTGACCATGAGAATTTCACCAGATTTGTCTTCTCTGCCTCCCCGAACCTCACAAGGTCCACCAGTAGGTGCCTGTATCCTGGCTGGTTTCAGAAACTGTTGGAAAAATCACTATGGGGGGACAATTAAGAAAATATGGATTCCCATCGCTGTAGTGCGAAAACAGAACACAACAATAAGCCGGGGCAAACCCGACCGCCGGGGACGTGCCCGCGACCGCCCTGGCGCCCCGCGTGCAGGGGCGGGGTCCTGCGCACCCCCTCTTGGCGTTTCTGGATTCTGGGAGCCAGCAAAAAAAACATGCAGCCTGGCAAAAACAATTGGTGACACGTGTCACCCCGAAACCGTGTGAGAAAAAAACAATTGCAAATCCCACCAGCCCTCTTGGCGTAGGTGGTTTAGGGAGTTTCCTCTTCCAACCTCTTTCTTCTCCTTCGGGGAGGGCTTACTCCTCCCCCTACCCCCTTCCCTGGACCTGGACGGGGGGGTTCGCGACGCGTTCCAAGACGGCTCCAAGGGCGCCTCGGAGAGCCCAAAATGAACTCCAAGCTGGCTCAAGATAGCCTCCGATGCCTCAAGATGCCTCCGAAGATGCTCCAAGAGGCCCCAAGACCGCCCCAAGGCGGTTCCAAGAGGCCAAAGAGCTCCCCAAGGAGGCCCGCAAGAGGCCAACATCCATCAACAACGAATGGGGAACTGATGATATGTGCCTTCTCGCCTTTTCGCTTCCGATGGCCATCCGAGGCCTCGAGATGGCTCTAAGACAGCCCAAGAGGGCCCCAAGAGGGGCCCAAGAAAGCCCCAGGACGGCCCCAAGAGCGCCCCAAAAGGGGCCCAGGAGGCGATTTTAGGAGCTCCGGAAGGGGGGGCCGCAATTGGGGAACCCTCCTTGTTCGATCGATTGTCCTTCAAGGTGGCTCCAAGAGGCGCCCAGGAAGCCCCAAGATGGCCCCAGGATGGTCCCAAGAGGCCTTCAAGAGGCCCCCAAAAGGACCCCAAGCGGCCCCAAGATGCCTCCCCGAGGCACCCAGGACGCCCAAGAGTCCCTCGGGACGGCCAGGAGACCCCCAAGACGTCCCAAAAGGCCTCCGAACAACCGCCCAAGAGATGTTCCGAGAGGCTCCGAAACGCAACCATGAGACCTTTGGCAAGGCCCCCCCAGACCCCCCGGAAGAGCTCCAAGAGGGCCCCTAGACCCCCCCACGGAACCCCTGGATGCCCCCAAGAGTGCCCCAAGTGATTCCGCGAGGACCCCAAGAGAGACCCAAGACGTCTCCAAGAGACCTCCGACAAAACACTCCCAAGGCGGGTGTTGCACTGCATGCTTCTACACTTCCCTGATCAAGGCAACTACCCTGGCGATTTGGTTCTGGATGGGTTGGTGGGGGTGCGTTTGTTGGTCAGCGGGCTCGCGAGGCGGGTCGAAAGCCGTCCGAACACTAGTCGGGCCGCGACTAGGCAACAGGAAAAGAAAGGCAAGCGAAGCGAGCGAGCGGGCAGCCACGCAGAAGGGGAGCCAGAACTGATGCCCCCAAACCTGGAGGCATTGGAAATCCCGGTGGCGACCAGAAAGTAAGCGCAGCCAAAGTGGCACGGCGGCGCGACCATGCAAACGCAGAGGTCGATCGCTCGGTGCGAATCAGACAAACAGCACCGTCAGAGACGAACTAGACCGTCAGGCACGCCCAGACGACATCCGTGCTGTAGGCGACACAAATGCCAAAACATCGCGTCGGCGCAAGAGTGGAGAGGGGCAACCTCATCACCGACGAGACTGCAAACGGCAATAAGGCCTGTAACGCTCGTCGGAAGCAGAGTCCACGCAGGAGAACGCGACGCGTCAAGAATTTGGAATTATAGGAGCCAGATGAAGCCTTTCAGCTTCATGCAGGACAACGGTTTGGCACGTATCCCCCGATACCATGTGAGAGAAATGATTCCAGGTGTCATCAGATGGCCATCCAGCCACGCAAAAACATCGATCGACGCGCGCCACGCCCGAAACCGCGTGAGAATAATACATTGTAAATGTGGGGTTCTGGGAGCCAGCAGCGGGCGACGCGTGTCACCCCAGAAACCGCGATAGAAAAACCACCGGCAAATATTGGATCACGGGGCCACCTTGAAGCCATTCAGCCTCACAAAAAGAAAGGGCGATACGCGTCGCCCCCGAAACCGCGCGAGAAAAAATATTTGACGATGGGGTATTTCTGGGAGCCAACAGAAGGCACGTCAGCCTCGCACCGCGCGCGACAACTGGACTCCACCGCGCGCGCAGTCGCGAGCGTACGCGCGCAGAGCGCAAGACGAAAACTACCTACTCGTCGACCGAGCAGTTCACGCGCATGCACCGGGATCGGCCAACCAAACGTGAGTGCTGGTTGTATCAATCGCAATCGCCCGATTTGCAGATGCCATGGTGGCCAGAAGAGCAAGTCATATTTCTCTAACTGGTATCCGCTGGGATGGCATTGACATCATTGACAAATAGTTCGCGCCTCAACTCGTTCCCGAGCTGCGATCCGAAGGCCCTCATGCCGCCGACCTGTCAGGTGCCGGGGCAAAGGTAGAAGGGGGGTGCCTGCCATTCTGCCATCCACCTCATCCTATATTTCCTGGTTTTCGCCCCCCTGATCCTGCCTATCCCCCTCCTCGCACTGAAAGCTTACTTTTCATGCCGGCGTGCACCGTGCTTCTGCTGCCGCCCGCCCTTTTTCTCAGACAGCAAGACCCCCTCTCTCTCTCTCTCTCTCTCTCTCTCGCTCTCGCACTCTCTATATCGCTCTCCGCGCCCCATCGTTCCCGTGATCTGCGCGCCGTGCCATGGCCCGTGCCCCCTACCCCCCGCCCCGCATGCCTCCTCATGATCGCGTAGTAGTTGACCTATGTGTCTCACGCATCGACATCCTCATCCAAGAGTTTCTGCCCCCCCCCCCCCCTCTAATCGCATGCCTTCTCGCGTCGCATCGCCCTCTCATATCTCACATCCACATCTCATCCCGGACGAGCTTGATCTGCCCCGCCCCCCGCCCCCCTGCCCCCTCATCGCATCGCATCGCCCTCTCGTATCTCATCGCATGCCTCTCGCCCTCTCATCGCGTCGCCCTCTCATATCTCATCGCGCCCACGCCCAGGATGTGCTTGATCTGCCCCCCTGCCCACTCAGAGGTCAGAGGAGTATTATCATTGCCAATTCCCCGCGCAAGAGCATCGCGGAATTTCGCGCTGGCGACCCCTGGCGCGGCCGGGAACGGCGCAGTCGAAGACGAGGCTGACTTTGCATCCCGCAAACACTTTTCCTGGTCAAGAGCGCCAAGCTCCCTGAACTCGGCGCGCGCAGCCCTGCGAACGCCACTCAACTCTGTCTGCGTCATCTTGTAGCCGTCGGGCAAAGCGCGGCGCGCCCCCGCCACCTTGGAACGCGCGCGCGCGACGTGCCCTCTAGCTTCGCGCGGCATCGCCGCGGGGCGCTCCGCCGCACACGTCAAAGGCGCGCCAAGACCTATCCAACTTCCCCTCGCGCGGGGGCCAATGGCGCTGCCACCGGCCTGCCGACGCTGACGCCGCACCTGAGCAAGACGCCCTATTTGCGACAATCCTCTCTGCAAAATGCGCCCCCTTGCGCGTTGAAAGGTTGGCGCGGGCAAGCGCGAACTGCCGTTCCACGCGCGCGCTAGACAACCTGCCCGCCGCGGCCCGCGCAGGAAATGCAGAGCGCAAATCTTCGCCATCAAGGGCCCCCTTCGCGTCTGCACAACTCAGCCGCACCTTCTGGCAACAAGTAGTGCCAAAACAACACGTCGGAACGTCGTGCAACTCCTGAGCCGCGGCAGACCGCTGCTCCCGCGTCGCAAGAGTGTGGGCGAGAGTGGAACATTTGAACGGCCAATCGCGCAACGGCACAACAAAACGCCATGATATCTGCGCCGCCATGGATAAGGAACTATTTCTGGCATCGATAATAAATCACAGATGTCCCTCATGGGATCCGACCTGACAATGGCGCCATGGGGCGTCGAGAGTTCTCAAATCAGAATCCACCCCCTGGCAAGCGATAGCAGCAATGCGAACCCGGCGGCGGGGGGAGATGGGGGGGGGGCGAGAGAGCACAGAGAAACACCATCCTCCTCCTCCTCCTCCGCCCCCTCCTGCGCCTCCACCCCTCCGCCTCCTCCTCCACATCCCCCCCTCGTCCTCTTCCTGATCCCGTGCCCTCTTCCCCCCATGCCCCATGCCTGCGCCTCGTGCCCCGACGCGCGCGCCATGCCACCGCGCCGCCCCATGCCCCCGTGCCCGGGTCCCTGGAGCGGCGGCTGCTGCTGCTGCTGCTGCTGCTGTTGCTTCTGCTTTTGCTGCTGCTGCCGCGTCCGCCGTCTGTCGTTCGCCGCGCGCTGGGCCCGCCAGCGGCGTCGGCGTCGCCAAGGGCCGGGTTTCGACTCAGGGGCGGAGGGGGCCCAGGGAAGCCGCCAATTGCCAGGGCAAGGCCAGGCCTCCACCCGCTGCCAGGCGAACGCTTTGGAGGAACGTTGCGGCCTGTCCGTCGCCGTTCTTCGGCGCTCGAGCCCGCGCCGCTGCCGGGGAGGAAAGGGCCAGGGTGCTGAGAGCCGGCCATGGGAGAATGGCAGCGGGCGGTTGCCAGCTCGCGCCCCTGCTCCGATTCCTGTGCCGGCGCCGCTTCCGCGCCCTCCCCGCCGGCGGCAGCCGCGTCCTTATCGCGGGGCTCGTCAGGGTCCTGCTCCCCATGCTGCTCTCGCTTGCTACTCTGCGACAGCCCCGCCTGGCTGGGCCCGCTGCCAGCGTCGCCCATGGTTTCGCGCGGCACGGTGGCTGCTCGGTCGGGAACGCCTGGCGAGGCCATGCGTGTCGGGGCGGGCCGCGCGGTTGGACTCCAGGCAGGGGCCAGATCGCCTCTGGCGACAGGGGCAGAAAGGGGCGCTGCCTTGCGGGGTGCGGGGGCAGGCCCCTATCGATAGCTTTCGCCGACGGACCTGTGCCCGCGCTCGCTCGCGGGCGCGCCCCCATCAGCAACCGCGAGGCGATGGCCCGATGTGGGGGCGCTGCGGGTAGCTCCGGCCGCAGGCGCGTTGTCGGGCATCGAACCTCGCGGGGCGTCCGTCGCCGCCCCCGACGAGGCCCCGGCTCGGAGAGGGGCTGCGGCTCGCTATCCGCTCGGGTAGCCGTGCTGCCGGGGAGGGGGGGCGAATGGGCGCGAAAGTCCCTCGACGCTTTTTTGGGCGTGAGATTAGTTTTCCCAGCTGTGTAAATGCACATTCAATCATGCTGCTTAAATTCTACTCGCTTGGGCGATGGAAGAAAAAAACGTCGTCTTCGTCAAACAAACTTGTCTTTACAACCTTGACGCGCCTGACCTTCGAACCACGATATTTTCGCTTCAACCCTGGGGCAACCTGATCACCGCCGCGAAGTCCAACCAATTTATTCCAACCTCGACTGACCGATTCAAACTGCTTAGCATCCTGGACTCTCAAGCCCTTCTATTTGATCTCCCGCGCCCTCCGCGCCACCGCGGCGGCCAACCTCTGCTTGTGGGCGCCGCCGAAGCTCATGCGACACGCCGTCCGCCGCTCAGCCTGACGTCATCGTTCGTCGCCGTCGTCGTCGTCGTCGTCGTCGTCGGCGACTCTTCCCGTTCCTCCTGTTCCTCCTCCTCATCCTCTTCCTCGTCCCAAACCTAGCCTATCCTCCACCTCTCCCTCCTCCCCATCACCACCTGTTTTCTTATGTCCTCCTCCTTCGCCTGCTCAGGGGGCCCCTGCTCCTGCCCCGCGGCTGGGGCCTGGGGGGCTCGAGGGCCTCGCCCGGGAGAGCCGCGAAGACCGCGTCGAAGTCTCCGTCGCCCATCGAGCAGCGATGCGAACGGTAAACGGGGAGGGCGTATGAAAATGGGCAGGAGGCACGGGATTTGGATGGATTGGGGCCAGAGCGGCCAAAAAACATGGTTTCAGTTAACAGAAGTGGCCGAAAAAGGGCGAGGTGGGCAACGATGGCGCGCAGAGGTGAGAGGATCACACGAAGACCTGACACCTGCAAGCGCAACTTGACGTCGCGCGAAAAAGACAACATAAGCATGATTCAAGTAATCAACATGGCCAAAAAAACGTATGTGGCATGTTGTGGCATGCTTCAACGCATTAGATGGATTGCTTGACCCTTGTCTTATGTGGTATGATCGTAAGTGTTGGCGTCCATGTGTTTTTGGCTGTGCCGCATGTTTGGTTTATTTGATTTGGTTGTTTGTGTGTGTTGCATGTCTTGTATGTCTTGTATGTATTGTCTTTCTTGTCTTCAATTATTGTCTGTATTGTCTTTCTTGTCGTCGAATATTGTCTTTATTGTCTTTCTTGTCTTCAATTCCTGTCTAGAGCGACTTCCTCCGAAAACCGGACAGGCCGATTTGTATCACATCGGACTCTATCAAACAATCGGTCATCAAACATATCCACCAACCAACCAACCAACCAAGTCAACCAACCGCCTATCCAACCGCCAAATCAACCAACGAATCCACCAACCGACAGGACAGCGGACTGGTCAACCAACCAACCACCCGAAACTTCTGCGATATTTTCACTTGGCAATAAAACGGGCATCACGGCGGGACACACATGGTTCAAACCCCCAATCACAAAATATGGCCAGCCAGTGCAACCTACTGGACCGACATGCAACTATTGGATATGATCCCAGGAAGGGGGAAAGAGGAACAAAGAGAGAGAGAGAGAGAGAAAACAACACCTCTTCAGGCTGTCCACCGCAGGAACAGTGGGCGAAGTCAAGCGCCTGCTGCTGGGCTGGGCGCCTGGGGACACCTTTGCGCCCAGACCCAGCGGACAGCCTGAAATCCTGCGCAAGGCAGCTGGGCGGGTGGGAGTGGAACAACGCGTGTTGCACGAGTGCTGCCCGCTGATACTAGACAGCACTGAAGGCGCGGGTAAACCCGCAGTGCCTGGTGCTCTCCTGGCGTCGACTGCCCACGACAACCATAGCCCAGGAGAAGCACAAGACAAGATACGACAAGACCGACAGACAAGACAGACAGGACTGACCAGAGACGGACACACGACAGACGCGAGGACGAAGACGACACCGCGGCCCCCAACGGAGGCACCATAGCAAATGAGAGCAGGGATTCCGTGGTGACTGGTAGTTTTGGCCATCTTCGTAAATTTTCCCGCCCATCCAATAACAAGTGGTTTAAGGGTCGGAGAAGCGAAGCAATAGAAAGAGAGAGAGAGAGAGAGATAGAGAGAGAGAGAGAGAAAGAGACCGCAACCAATATTTACGACCCCCCGTTACCGTTAACACCGCACAAAGAAATGTATTAGAACGGAACGGTTTTAACCGATCAATAACTGTAGCACCGTGCCAAACAGCAACAAAAATGCCCCCCCCTCCATCCGTGCAATGATTTCACATGGTTGGGACGAATCTGCGCGACACTATGGCGAGAACCACATTTTGAAGACGAGCTGCCCTTAATCCGAGACACCCTTGCAAGTTCTTCAAACAAGCGAATGTGCGCGGCGCTGAGGCGAGAGCCTCATCATCTTCCAGGTGGCGGAATAACGCTTCCTGGCGCGGGAAGGATGATCCTTTTGCCGGAAAGGAGGGGATCTGAAATACCTCACAAGGTCAATCCAGAGAGAGAGAGAGTTACTACACATCGGCACCTCTGATGAAAAAGGATGGGCCGACGGTGGTAAGGGGAGGTGGAGGAGGAGGAGGAGGAGGAAAAGGAAGAGGCTCTGACGCAACGGCCCCTGGAGCTGGCCGCAAGGATTGACGAAGAAAGCAAGAAGAGGAGAAGGAGGAGGAGAAGGAGGAGGAGGAGCAGGAGGAGGGACGGTGGAGAAGGATGACGAGAAGAAAGAGGCGGAGGAGAAGGAGGTGGAGGAGGAGGAGGATTCACTACATGCGCAAACGAGCCCGACCGCGCGCGGCTCGCCAGGCCGCTTCGGCGTAGGAGGTGCGCGTGGAAGCAAGTCAGTTGGCTGGGGGGCGAGGGAGAAGGGGCTCCCGCAGCGGGCCGCCACCGCGGCCGAAGCCCGCCCGTGTCGAGAGGAGGAGGAGGAATAGGAGGAGGAGGAGGAGGAGGAGGACGAAGAGGAGGAGGAGGAGGAGGAGGAGGAGGGGTCGGTAAGAGGGTAAGAAGAGGATGAGGAGGAGGACGAGGAGGAGAAGGAGGAGGAAGAGGAGAGGGAAAGAGAACTACTCTTAAGGCAGACCCAAAAAAGTACTGCCAGAGGAGGAGGAAGACAAGGGAGCAGGAACGGAGGAGGAGGAAGAGGAGGAGGAGGAGGAGGAGGAGGAGAGGGACAAGGATGAGGAGAAGGAGGGACGGAGGAGAGGAGGAGCTGTGGTGGACTGAGGGGGCGGATCCATCCTCGCCGCGGCCGCGGCGGGGCTCCTTAGTAGGACTCGCGCACCATGTCGAAGGACGCGGCGACGATTTGGGCAATGTTCGGCGTGTCGGACTCCGTAGCGTCGTTGGTGTGGTGCGGCTCGGGGATGCAGTAAGGCATTTGCGGAGTTGTCACCATGTCTTCGTTGTTCGGGGGGTTAGCCATCGGGGCGAAGAAACTGCGTGGCATGGGCCGCCCAAGTACCACTGCAAAAGGAACGTCAGGAGCATCAGGAACACCAGGCGCAGCATTATGGAATGCTTGCGACGAGGCGTCGGATTCGTGAATGTAGTCGTGGCCGTGCATGGCGGCAGAGAGAGACGTGGGCTCAGCAGCAGAGCGTCCGAGCAAGCCGTCAAGTAGTGGAGATGCGTCATCTGTCGTGGGAGTAGGCCTCAGGGGAGGGGTGCCGACGGGTACTCGGGGCAGGGCGTCGGGATGAACGCGGGTCGTGGGCGGCAATGTAGTGGGGGATTCGCCGTGTCGTAGGCGATCACGTGCCGCCCGCAGCGCCCGAAGATGCGCGTCGTAGGAGGAGGTGTTACAGGGCGCCGCCGGCTGGTTTCGGAGCTCCAGAACCACATAGTCGGACAACACCAGCCTGGAGACCGTGTTCGGCATGGAACGCTCGTGTCGGGGATCGGCAGGGTAGTCGTGACGTTCGCCAAGGCCCAACCGCGCGAGGGGGGTGGCGTGGGTGAAGGTGCGAGGGAGGCACGTGAGATGCAACAATCGTGGGCATACCAGGTAGTGCCCGATGGCATCAGCGTCAGGGCACCCTAGAGCACAACTGCGGCGGTCCGGGTGCACATACATCCTGTGCGAGGTGTGCCAACCGCCAGTGACCGTCTTGAGTACTGCCACCGCCACGCAGGCGAGATCTCACAGAAATGACCACGAAGCCGAACGGAGGAGAGGAGGAGGAGGAGGAGGAGGAGGAGGAGGAGGAGGAGGAGGAGGAAGAGGAGGAAGAGGAGGCGAGGGAGGGACGGAGGAGGAGGGACGGAGGAGGGCGCGCCGCAGGCGCAAGCCTCCAGCGTGATCATGGGCTCCTTGCCGCCCTCCCCGAACCCACCGGATGAGAGGCCCTCGAAGAGGCGCCGGACGTCCTGGGTGGCCGCAGGGGGGAGGTGAGGAGATGGATGGTGCATGTAGGAAGTGCAAGACGGGGCCGAGGAAGGAGGAGGAGGAGGAGGAGGAGGACGACGACGAACAGGAATGGAGGGACAGTCCGTAGCCACTTTGGCTCAAGCCGCCCACCAGCGGGCGGAACCCCCATTGCTCAAGCCGGCATGGCATGGTCGTCCGGAGTTGGTGCGATTAGTGGTTCTCCGCTGTGAGGTTCGAGAACGGTTGCACGCAACGAAGCGGCGCACGCGTCACACAGAACTGCGCAGGACCGCAAGGAGGCGCGTTTGCGTGCCAGGGATGCTGCAGACAGGGCGATCGCCCGGCTGACAGCTGATCTGCGTCAGGCGCGCGCTGTGGAGGTTCAGCTTCGAGGTGCCCTGGGCGCTTTGGTCAACGACTTCGAGTTGGCTGATCGGGTTGCGGCTTTCGTTCCTGCACTTCTGGATCTTCTTCGAGGTGTACCTCCTGGCCATGACAAAGTCATCATGAGGAATATGGCGCTGCACGCGGATACGTCCATCAGCGTAGTGGGCATGAAGCCCCATCAGTTACGGCAGCACCAGCGGGGACCTCGGCTTGAAGCGCGCCAGGCGAAGCATCGGGCTTCGTTGGCGCTTGCAGGCCTGAACCCCGCTGCTCCTGTGTTCGTGCTCTCCTGGGATGTTGGGCTGGCGCCTGGTGTCTGGCAGCCTGCGCCGCTGGACGTCGTAGACGTGGTGCCGCAGCAGCGTTTCCCTTCTCCGCCATCGCTCGCCGATTCTGCAGTTGCATGTGGGCCTTCGGTAATCTTCCCTGGTTTGTGGGAGTGCCTGGAGAACATCGCCGCGGATAGTTGCGAGGACAGCCCCAACGACGATGACGTGGTCTACGAGGTGGAGGAGGATACGGAGTCGCACTCTGGCTTCGAGGTCGGCGAGCGGGCGCTGCGTCCTGCCCAGGGGTCCCACTTTCCCTGGGTTGGCGTCCCTGTGAGTGGCCGCGGCTTCGACGGGAGCATCGTCGACGTCGCTGGCGCAGTTCATCAGGCGGGTGAGCACGAGGAGGCAGTTCCTGGGACAGCATGCGGCATGCAGTGGGTGCCGCGGGGCCTGCCGCCCGACCCTGGAGAGGGCCGCCTGTTCACTTCGAAAACTCTGTGCTGGTTGGATCGCTGTCTTTCTGGTGTATTCGGTTACCGCGCCGATGGTTTCTTGCGCCTGTGCTGGCATTCTTTGTTCTCGGCATCGGAGCTCCCTGGCACAGCGAACGTGTGTTGTATGTGGCTGCCGCTAAGATCATGCTGTCGCTTGGGATCCGAGGACTCGGTATCCGCAATTCGGCCCGAACGTCAGCGAGGTGCACCAGTATATGAATATTCCGCTGCAGTTTGCCTCTTGCTGTCGCAGATGCACGGTAAAGGGGCCTGGGCGTTGCTGCCGAAAAAGAATGGAGGGACAGAAGGTTTACGGCGGCATCTGCTGAAAATGGCCACTGGGCAAGAGGATGGGGATGGGGGAGGCGAGGAAGGAGGAGAAAGAGGGAAAGGAAGTGGAGGAGGAGGAGGGAAGAAGGTGGGGAGCCACAGGCATCCAGACGTAGTGAGCACGCGACTCGGCGTGCAGGGCTGCGGCTCCATATCGAACGAAACGAGGAAGGGGGAGGAAGGATGATGAAGGAGTAGTGGGGTCATGGGGAAGGGGGGGGGGACCAGCGGGAGGGCGGGGCAGAAGGCAGGAGCATGGGAGGGAGTGGCCCGGCGCAGGATCTGAGGGAGGGAGCACGCCGAGGCGGATAGGCGGGGAAACGCGCGTCCTCTTCGGTGGTGCGCGAGTCGGAAGGCGCCATCAAAGACGACATCATGTTGTTGCAGGCAGTAATGAGCCTCTGCCCCACCCATGCTTGCTCTTTCTCTCCTTCTCTCTCTCTCTACCTCTTTCTCTCGCTCTCTCTATATCTCTCACTCTCATATCTACATCGTCATTGCGATATGAATATCTATATATACATGCAACACATTGCGAGATGTGTATATTTACATATCGACGAATCGCCCTCTCTCACAATGTTTCCCTTGCTGTTGTATGTGTTTGGTCCTCTCTCTATATGCGTGTACATACATACATACGTGTGTGTATCCCTCGCTATCTCTCTGTCGCCCTCTTCCTCTGTCTCTCTCTTTCTCTTTTTTTTTTTCTCTCTCTCTCTCTCTCTCCCCCTCCCTCTTTGTTGATCGCCCAACTCTATACGCAGATACAAAAAGAACCACCCTTCGGGTGATCCAGGCTTTTTTTCCTGAGGGGGGAAAGGGTGCAACTCTCGCTTTGCGATGGGCGTCGTCGGAAAAACAACCACGGGAAGACCACGCCACAGCGGGACAACCACCGAGCAACCACGGGGTGAAACCAGAGAACCACCAAGGAGACAGCCGCCGGACAACCGCTGGACAAATATACAAGAAATCCCCGGCGCAGAGACGCGGACAGCCGCCGGGACAACCGACGGGGGGGCCACCGCCCGCCCGGGGCGGGGGGGGGGGGGGGAGGCCTGGTCTTAGGTCGGGCGTGTCCTCCTACAGGCGGTATTCGGAAAAACAGAAAAGCCAACACATACCTCAAAATAGTCAACAAATCGTCCTCAGACTATGTTTCGACTATTTTTGAGCATCCCTCCTTTAGAGGGACACGCCCGGCTTAAGACTAGTAGAAGAGCAGCCTAAACCTGAACGATGCGGGGATATGCCTCGCACCCGCGCAGTCTCGCCCAGTCTGCGCGCGCGCCACGCACCGCAGATCGAAAAAACAAAGACTGGTTTCCCGGGCTCCCTCCGATATCGGCCCGCAACATATACATAGACATATAAGAATCAGGTGGCCGAAAAATCATTCACTGTCCCTGGGTGCGTGGCTGGAGTGATATTCCGCGATGTGGACTCTCGTTGTTGTTGTCGGTGTTGTGGTTGGTGTTGTTGCTGGTGCTGTTTGTTTGCTTGTTTGTTTGCTTATTAGTTTGTTTGTGTTTGTTGTTTGTTATGTTTACTGTTGTTGCTGCTGCTGTTGTTGGTGTTGTTGTTCAACTTCCAGTACGGATGAATATTTATGGTTGCTCCCCCCTCCAGAACATATGTGTTTAAAATTGAAGTGCCCCTCCCGGGGCTCGCACCCTGTTTTATCCGGGAAAGTCTTCGTCCTCAAAGTGCGCCCCTGGCCCCTGGTTTACAACAACGGCGGCTCCCGCCTGATACTTCCTCGCGATGTACGGAGGATTCGCGCCCTCGCAAAGAAATTCCTTACAATCTATCCAAGGATCGCGCTCTCGCTAGTCGCCTGTGACTTCGTTGAAATGTAGCCATTCAAGAATCGCGCTCTCGCGTGGAACATCTTCATAAGTTGCTTAGGTGTCGCGCTCTCGCCTGAGACGTCGTGGTGAATTATGCAGGACTCACGCACTCGCGTAGCATACGTGTTCTGAAATTGAAGTGCCCCTCCCGGGGCTCGCTGTGTTTCTACGGGGGAAAATTTCTACCAGGGAAAATCTTTCTGCTCAAACTGTGCCCCTGGCCCACGGTTACAACAACAAAGGCTCCCGCTTGATATCTCCCCACAATGTATGTTCAAATCGCGCTCTCGCGAGGGACTCCCTCATAACTTGATGTAGGAATCATGCTTTCGCGTGGGACATCCTTGCAGTTGATTCAAGCGCCACGCCCTCGACACTCAGGAATCACGCTGTCGTTGTGGATTCCATCGAGATAAATTGGGGAGTCGCGCTATCGCGCGAGACTTCCTTGCGACTCATGCAGGACGCACGCTTTAGCAACCCGCCTGTTCGACCTGGCAGTTCAGGCCTGCCTTCCCGATCCGCCCGTTCGGGGCTGCCCTCCCGATCCGCCCGTCTGCTCCTGCCACGCGCTTCCTGCTCACAGCCCCCTCCTGCTACTTCTCTCGTGTTCCATCTTCCTCCCTCCCCCTTGCCCCTTCCTTCCATCCGTCCTCTCGTTCTCTGCCTTGGGAACTGCACGAAATACAAAAAGGCTGCAGGTAAGAAAGAAACACCTCGAAGGGGGCACGATCGAAGACGACAGGGGCGGGTATCGAGGGCCTGGGATATAACTGTTGGGTGACACGCGAGCAGGGAAACGCGAACAGTCTCGAATATATGGTTGTTGCTGCTGTTGTGATTGTTGTTGCAACTACTGTTGTTATTGTTGCTGTTACTGTTGCTGTTGTTGGTGAACTCCCACGACTGAATAGCAAATATTGTTGATCCCCCCTCTGGCGACCATGCGTTTTTCAATTGAAGTGTTTCCTCCGGGGCTCGCACCGTGTTTTTTCATGGAATGTACTAAACTCAAATTGTGTTGTTGGCCCTCAAGTTACACGGCTCCCGCCTAAGACTTCCTCACAATTTAGCCAGGACCCCCGCTCCCGCCTGCGACTTCCTTGCATTTTACTCCAGGTTCGCGCTCTCGCTTGGGACTTCCTTACGCTTTATGCAGGAATCGCTCTCTCGGCGCTCTGGAGTCGCGTTTTTGCTGGAGATTTGCTTGCAATTTACTGAAGAACCGCACTTTGGCGTGGGACTTTCCAACAATTTACTCAATCGCCGCGCTCCCGACACTCATGCACCCTGGAGTCGCGCTCACGCTTGGGACTCCCTTCGCAACGTACTCAGGAATCGGGATCTCGCTGCCCTTCGTGGCCCCGTTGCCGCATTCGTTCGAGGACCGGTTGCAGCTCTTCATGGCCCCTTCGCTGCCCTTCGTGGCCACGTTGTAGCCCTTCGTGGCCCCCACGCTAACCTTCGTGGCCCCGTTGCAGCCCTTCGTGGCACCTTCGCTGCCCTTCGTGGCCCCGTTACAGCCCTTCGTGGCCCCCTTGTTGCGCCTCGTGGCCCCGTTGCAGCCCTTTCGTGGCCCCCTTGCTGCCTTCCGTGGCCCCTTTGCAGCCATTCGTGGCCCCCTCGTTGCCTTCCGCGGCCCCCTTGCAGCCCTTCGTGGCCCCCTCGCTGCCCTTCGTGGCCCCGTCGCTGCCTTTCGGGGCCCCCTCGCTGTCCTTCGTGGTCCGTATATGCATGTCCCTCGTGGCCCCCGCTCGTCCACGCCCGTCGTGCATGCGTTTCGTGGCCCCGCTGTCGCCCTTCGTGGCTCCCCCGCTGCCCTTCGCGGCCCCTGTTGCTGCCCTTCGTGGCCCCGTTGTAGCCCTTCGTGGCCCCCACGCTGCCCGTCGCAGCCCCGTTGTAGCCCTTCGTGGCCCCCACGCTGACCTTCGTGGCCCCGTTGCAGCCTTTCGTGGCAACTTCGCTGCCCTTCGTGGCCCCGTTGCAGCCCTTCGTGGCCCCCTTGTTGCGCCTCGTGGCCCCGTTGCAGCCCTTCGTGGCCCCCTTGCTGCCTTTCGTGGCCCCTTTGCAGCCATTCGTGGCCCCATCGTTGCCTTTCGCGGCCACCTTGCACCCCTTCGTGGCCCCCTCGCTGCCCTTCGTGGCCCCGTCGCTCCTTTTCGGGGCCCCCTCGCTGTCCTTCGTAGACCGTATACGCATGTCCCTCGTGGCCCCCGCTCGTCCACGCCCGTCGTGCATGCGGTTCGTGGCCCCGCTGTCGCCCTTCGTGGCCCCCCCGACACCCTTCGCGGCCCCTGTTGCTGCCCTTCGTGGCCCCGCCGTCGTCCTTCGTGGTTCCCCCGCTGCCCTTCGCGGCCCCTGTTGCTGCCCTCAGTGGCCCCGTCCTTGCCCTCTGCGGCCCAATATGCGCATGCCCGTCGTCGCTCCCGCTCGTTCACGCCCGTCGTGGCCCCATATGCATGCGTTTCGTGGCCCCGTTGTCGCCTTTCGCGGCCTCCTCGCTGTCCTTCGCGGCCCCTGTTGCTGCCCTCAGTGGCCCCGTCCTTGCCCTCTGCGGCCCAATATCTTCGTGGCCCCCGCTCGTTCACGCCCGTCGTGGCCCCATATGCATGCGTTTCGTGGCCCCGCTGTCGCCCTTCGTGGCCTCCTCGCTGTCCTTCGCGGCCCCTGTTGCTGCCCTCAGTGGCCCCGTCGCTGTCCTCTGTGGTCCCGCATTATCTGCCATTCGTGGCCCCCGCTCGTTCACGCCATTCGTGGCCCCATGCGCATGCCCTTCGCGGCCCCGCTGTCGCCTTTCATGGCCCGCTTCCTGCCCTTCATGGCCCGATTCCTGCCCTTCGTGGCCCCGCTGTCGCTCTCGCTATCGCTGTCGCTGTCGCTATCGTTTTCGTTCGTCGTCGTCGTCGTCGTACTCGTCGTCGTCGCCGTCGTCGTCGTCGTCGTCGCGTTCGCTCCCCTGTCCGTCCCTCTTGGGCGGGTTGCCGCCGATCGGCGCTGCCGGTGGCCAGGCCGACGGCCCGCGGCCGCCCCGCCGCTTGCCGGGCCCGGCCTGCAGAGAAGAAAAACATACTTCGAAGACGAAGAGGGCGGGCATCGAGGGTTTGGGAAGTACGCGTTGGAAGACACTCGAGCAGATAAGAGCCAACATGTTTAAAATAATTTGTGTGGTGGTTGGAATTGTCGTTGTTGCTGCTGTTGAATGTTAATTACTACAGGACCCCTGGCGCTCGACCCCTTACAGGCGCCATGGCGATCTGATCTCGCCGAGGCGCCGGCTGCATTTTCAGAGAAAGCGAGGCTCACTCTGAAGCGGTTTGGGGGGCCGCCAAAACCGGCCCCCCAACAAGAACAACGCTCCCGTTCGAGACTTCTCTCTGTTTTACTCAGGGCCGGTGCTCTTGCTCGCCGCCGAAAGCAACCGCCCCAACAGAACCAGCGCCCCCGCTCGAGACTTCCTCCCGCTTTACCTTGGACAAGCGCGCTATTATTTCTCTCGTCGGCGCCGCCCCCCATCAAAAACAACTCTCCCGCTCGAGACTTCTTCCCTTTTTTTCTCGAGGCGGTGCTCTTGCTCACCGCCGACAGCCCCCGCCCCGACAAAACCAGCGCACCCGCCCGAGACTTCCTCTCGTTTCGCGCTGGGCTGGCGCCCTTTTTCTCCTCCTCCTCCACCTCCTCGCCCTCGCCCTCGTCCTCGTCCTCCTCCTCCTCCTCCTCCTCCTCCTCCTCCCTCCCCCCTCCTCTTGCTCACTCATCCTTCCTCCACCCCCTCCTTTTCTCCCTCCTCCCTCCTCCCTCATCCGTCCCTCTTTCCTCCCTCGTCGTCCCTCCCCCCTTCTCCTCCCACACGCTCCACCTCCTCCTCCTCCTCCTCCTCCACACTCCTCCTTCTCCTCCTCCTCCTCCTCCTCACTCCCTATCTCCTGTTGCTGCTTCCTCCCTCATTTCTCCACCTCCTCCTCCACCTCCTCCTCACTTTCCCCTCCTCCTCGTTGTCCCTTCTCCTCCTCCTCCTCCTCCTCCTCCTCCACCGCCTCCTCCTCCTCCTTTTCTTCCTTTTTCCTCCTCCTCCTCTTCCTCCTCCCCCTCCTTCTCCTCTTCCCTCCCCTTTTTCCCTCTCTCTTCCCCCCTGTTCCTCCATCCACCCCCTCCTCTTCTCCCTCCTCCCTCTTTCCTATCCCGCCCCTCTTTCCTCCTTCCTCCCCCCCCCTCCTCCCACCTGTTTTCCCTCGTTGTCCCCTCTGGCCTCCCCCCTTCTCCTGCCCCCCATCCTCCCTCCCCCGTTCCCGTTCCGTCCTCCCTCGTCGCTCCCGTTTGACACTTCCTCACCTTGCGATCAAGAGTGGGGCCCTCGTTTCGGCGTCGCTCTGGGGGCTTCCGAGCCCCCGTTGAACCATCACTTTTTGGAGAGCATGGATAACGCGCAGGATGTGGAGAAGAATGAGGACGGATGATTCCAAGGGGCTCCCAGGATCGAGGGTCGAAGGATTGACTTCGGGGGCTCCCTGAGAGGGCGTGGAGGGGCAGGTGGAAGATGCGAGCGCGGGGGCGGCATCGCCCGGGGGCGCGAACGTTCAGGGTCACGCGCCGAGGCCGCATGATGGCGGCGTAACAGTTCGAACGAGGAGTAAGAACCACCTCGTCCTCGGATGTACTGCTACTGCAACTACTCCTGCTTCCTCCTCCTCCTCCTCCTCTTCTCCCTTTTCCTCTCCCTCACCATCCCTCCATTCCTCGTCCTCTTCCTCCTCCCCCGAGGCGCGGGGCGCCCGCAAGGCGATTGCCGATCTGCGGACGTCGAAGTTCCTCGGAAGAGGCGATGGCAATACTTTCTTGGGCGAGAGGTCTGGGCGAGGGAATATCGGACCCCGCGCGCCAGAGAATTCTCCCATGATGGGGCGTGGCATCCAGAGGGATGCATGTGACATGTGGAAGCATGGCGCATGATGGTGAAATTATTGTTGTTGTCGCCCGTTGCAACCACAATGCTGGCCCCCATTTGTTGTTGAGACCTGGTTTATTCTCGGAGAGTGAAGTTGGGAGGTGCAATGGTGGCGGCCGCGACCTCGCCACCCTGGGCCAGCAGGGGCTTTGGCACTGGGGCGGGAATCCTGAGCAGGCGCCCCTGGGGCCGGGCGGGGCGGCGGCGCGCAGAGGCGCGGCGACGACCAACAATCCCTGAGGATCCCCAAGCTTCTTCGCAGATCCTGAATGTGTTGGGGGCCCTGAGCAGGCCCCCCGGGGCCGGCTGAGGCGCGGGCGCACGGGGGTGCGCAGGCGCCCAACCAATTATTTGGACTCGTGGGATCCTACGGGTTCCTGAGGGATCGTCAGGGAACCGCAGGTGCCCTCAGGATCCCCGAGGGGTCCTCAGAGTCCTCAGGGGTCCTCAGGATTCCTCAGGAAACTCCGGGAGTCCGCAGGTGTCTTAAGGATCCCGTGCGGGTCATCAGGAGATTTCAGATAGCCGCAGGCGTCTTCAAGAATACTCAGTAGTAGTAGTAGTAGTACTAGTAGTAGTAGTCGTAGTAGTAGTAGTAGTAGTAGTAGTAGTAGTCGTAGTAGTAGTAGTAGTAGTAGTAGTAGTAGTAGCAGTAGTAGTAGTAGCAGTAGTAGTAGTAGTAGTAGGTAGTAGCAGTAGTAGTAGAAGTAGCAGTAGTAGTAGTCGAAATAGTAGTCGTAGTAGTAGTAGTAGTAGTACTAGTAGTAATAGTAGTAGTAATAGTCGTAGTA
>CAUYUJ010018468.1:0-80000 GCA_963575745.1 Prorocentrum cordatum
GCCTCCCCCCCGCCGCTCAAGGCTTACCTGGAGAAGGTCGCTGGCTCGCTGCTGCTGTTTTTCAAAGTGGACCCGAGAGGGGCCTACTTTTGCCAGGAGGACGCGCGCGCCGCCGTGGAGAGCGTCGCCAAGGCACCCCTCCTCATTTCTCCCATCCTTCCTCCTCATTTCTGTCCTCGCCCCTTCTTCATGTCTCCAATCCTTCCTCGAGAGGGCGATGACATGAAGATGGGCCTGCACAAGTTTTCCTTCTCACTGAACTTTTCGGAGAACGAAACGATCGAGCGACTGGCGTTCGCGTACCGCGTCATGCTGTCACACGTTCGAGGGAAGTACGATCAGGCGCAGGCCTGCTCCCCTCAGCCTCCCTCAATTCCCCCCTTCATTCCTCATTCCTTTGTTCCTCCTTCCTCGCCTCGCCGCCCTTCCCCCTCCCCTCACCTCCTCCTTTCTGCTCCCTCCTGTCCTTCTCACCTTCGTCTTCTCCGACCTACTCCAGATTTCGCAATAAAGGGAGGGGGGTCTCATTTCGGGGGGGGGCTCTTCCAGGCTAGGAGGGCCTGGGGGGGGGTCTGGGGACGATGTGTTGGAGGGTTCTCCCACGGGGGGGGGTCTGAAATGGCTTGTCTTGGAGGGTCCAGACCCCCCTCCCTTTTATTACGAAATCTGGAGTACCCTTTCACGTCCCATCCCTCCTCAAGAGGCTTCGTCATCGGTGCAGCTGAAGGTCCCAGAGAAGATCAACGACATCTTCAAGGATTGGATCGGGTCGGGCCCTGACTCAATTCACGCCTCATCGTCCTCCCCCTCCTCATCGTTCTTGTGTCTGCTCCTCCCCCTCCTCCTCCTCCTCCTCCTCCTCACCCCTCCCCCGCCATCCTCACCTTCCCCTCCTCCTCTCCCTCCTCCTCCTCCTCCCACCCTCCTCCCCCCCTCTTCCTCCTCCTACCTCCTCCTCCGCCTTCTCCTCGTCATTCTCTCCCTCCTCCTCCTCCTCCTCCTCCTCCTCCTCCTCCTCCTCCTCCTCCTCCTCCTCCGCCACCTCCTGCCCCTCCCCCCCCCCGCGCCTCCCACAGCCCGCGCGCCTCCAAAGGAGATCCACCGGCACCACAAGGGCTCCGCAGAGGTGGCGGAGGGAGCCGCGGCGAAGCGGAGTCACAGGCAGGACCTCCTCCTCCTCCTCCTCATCCGCCTCATCATCCTCTTCTTCCTCCTCATTCCTCCTCCTCCTTCTCCTTCTCCTCCTCCTCCTGGTCCATCCCCCCTCCTCCCTCCTCCCTCCCCCCTCCCCCTCCTCCCTCCTCCCTCCTCCATCCTCCCGCCTCCCGCCCCCCGCCTCCCTCCTCCCTCCCCCTCCTCCCGCCTCCCTCCTCCTTCCTCCGTCTCCTCCTTCTCTTCATCCTCCTCATCCTGCTTCTCATCCCCCACCGCCTTCCCCCGAGGCAGCCCGTCAAGAACCCGTTCGTGAACTTCCGCTCGGAAGGGGGGCCCGAGCACCACGACAGCGACGACAGTTCGTCAGAGGACGACGGCGGCGACGCCACGCGCACCGTGATATGCCGCTGGTTCGACGGAGCGAAGGCGCGGGAGAAGGAGCAGGAGCAAGAGGAGGAGGAGGAGGAGGACTAGGAGAACTAGGAGAAGTATGACGGCGATAGGGGTGAGCATGAGCAAGAGCAGGAAGACGAAGAAGGGGACGAGTCTCAGGAGGAGGAGGAGGAGGACGAGCACGGGCGAGCAGGAGGAAGGAGGAGGGAAGAGGATGAGGCGAGGAGGAGGAGGAGGAGGACGAGGAGTAGGAAGAGGAGGAGGAGGAGGATGAGGAGGAGGAGGAGGAGGCGGAGGCGGAGGATGAGGATGAGGAGGAGGAGGAGGAGGAGGAGGAGGAGGAGGAGGAGGAGGGAGGAGGTGAATGGGGGAGAAGGTGGAGGAGGAGGTGGAGGAGGAGGTGGGGGAGGAGGGCCTCCCCCTCCTGGCCTAGGCAATCACGTTGCTGGACAACGGGTGCCAGAAGGTGGCGGTCCTTTCCAAGGGCCCCAGGGGCTTCGTGGTGGCTAAGCATTTCGACAACGTCGAATGCGAGCTTGAGGTATCGAACGACGTCCTGGCAGATGGCCAGATCATGAGTGCACCCGCCCCTGGACCGAGCGCCCTAGTACCGAAAGGCAAGGCCAAAGCAAAAACCACCCCTATGAAAAGGCCCGCTGCGACGACACCATGCAAGAGGCCTGCGGCTTCGAGTCCGAAGAGGCCTGCGGCTGCGAAAGTGGACGACGACGACTCGGACAAGGACGAGGAGGATGAGGGGCCAGAGGAGGCGCACGCCGAGGAGGCACACGACGAGCCAGCGATCCACCTCCACACGCAGCAGGGCCACCACAACACGATGTGCATATTCCTCCTCACGAAGAACAAGGACAAGGCTCAGATCTTGTCGATCGGAGAGGGCCACATCGACACCGAGTCGTGGACACTTGAGGACCGCTTCAATCTACACTCCTCCTCCTCCTCCTCTGACTCCTCCTCCTCCTCCTCCGCCTCCTCCTCCTCCCCATCCTTCTCCTCTTCCTCATCCTCCTCCTCCGCCTCCTCCGCCTCCTCCATCATCCTCCTCCTCCTCATCGTCATCATCCTCCTCCTCCTCGCCGCATATGAATCCTCCTCCCCCTCCACATCCTCATCTTCTTCCCCCTCCTCGTCCTCCTCGTCCTACCTTCTCCGCCCCTCCCCCTCCCCCTCCTCCTGGCCAGGACGCCGCGAACGACATCAGTGAGAAGTTGAGCGAGGTCCTCTCGATGCTGCTGCCAGCCGAGGCGAGGCTCGTGAAGGATTATCCGTTCCTCTCCTTCAGTTCCTCCTCCACCTCCTCCTTCTCCTCCTCTTATTCCCCCTCCTCCTACTCCTCCTCATCCTCCTCCTCGTCATCCTCCCCCCCCTCATCTACTTCCCCCATCCTCCTCCTCCTCCTCCTCCGCCTCCTCGTAGTCCTCCCCCTCCTCGGCCGACCTAGGAGCTTGACGAGGACGTACTTGCAAAGGTGAGAGAGCGCGCGAAGGAGCTGCGAGATTCACCGCTGTACAAGTGACGCCTCGCATGCCGAGACAAAAAACCAGTTCTCGTCGTCCAGGCTTCGATCGTCGCCATTGCTGGGTCTGTCTCACAATCAACCTTGACAAGGATCGCGGGCTGTCGGAAACCATATCCAAAGAATCACGCACGCAAACGGGCCGACGAGTACGGATGAAGAGGAGGCAAGAGAAGAGGAGGGGAGGAACGGAGGAGAGAAGGACGAGGGCGCGGACAGGAGAGGAGGAGGGGAAGGATGAGGAGGAGGAGGAGGATGAGGAGGCCGCGAGCAGGACGGCGAAGGATACGTAGCTCCTTCGCGCGCTCAGGGCACTGTGATGCCTCGAGGTGTGTTAGGGGGGGGCTGCTCGCCACCGTGCCATGAGCGAGCCGCAAGCGCCCCTGCCGATGAGCATTGGAGGGGACTCCCAGGACCGTTGGCATTTTGCAATCCCACCTGGGGCCACGCTGGGCCCCAGTCCCTACGGTAGACCGCAGAGCCTGGGGCCAATGAGCCAAGACAACCACCATTAGATCTAACGGGTGCCCAACCGCAGCCTCAGGATTGGCTGCCTCCGTGCTTCGACCACGACGCCGTTCTGGGCAGCCAGGTCGCCCCAGCTGCTGCGCACCGACACTGCATCGAGCCGTTCACCACCCCCAGCGCTTCAGCCTCCGCGTTCGTCAACCCCAAGGCTCGGGCCACACGTTTCAAAATCGCATCCGCTTGCACTCGCTCGAGGGAGGACGAGGGCGAGGACGAGGAAGATGAGGCAGGGGATGAGGAGGAGGAAGACGAGGATGACGATGATGAGGAGGAGGAGGAAGATGAGGCAAAAGGAGGAAAATGAGGAGGAAGAATAGGAGGAGGAGGAGGACGAGGAGGAAGAGGAGGAAGAGGAGGAGGAAGAAGGAGGATACGGAGCAATCCCCCCCTTGGGTTTCCTGGCCTCAGGTCGTCCCCGCGAACTTCGAGCAGGACATCCAGGATACCAAGCGTGGCATAGCATCGTTCGAGAAGGATATGCGATGGGTCCGCAGTCAGGCCGCTCTTGCCAACCCATCGTCCTTCTCCTCATCCTTCTCCTCCTTCTCCTCCTCCTCCTCCTCCTCCTTTTCTTTCTCCTCATCCTGCTCATCCTGCTTCTCTTGCTTCTCATCCTACTCGTCTTCCTCCTCCTGTAAGCTCAAGCCGAAGATCATCACCGACCCTGGCAATTGGTCCCCGGGTGCGCGCTGGGGCCGAGAGCAGCATTTACAGAAAGGAAACGCCAAGAAACAGTTCGTTGCCGAATACAAAAAGGTCAACTCGTTGATGGGATGGTCTCCAGCTATTATCCTTGCACGGGCAATGTCCTACGTCGGGGAAGATGCTGGCGATGTGAACGTTAGGGAGCTCCTCCTTCTCCTCCCCCCATTCCTCCTTCATCCTTCTCATCCTCCTCCGCATCCTTCTCCTCCTCCTCCTCGTTCTCCTCCTCCTCCTCCTCCTCCTCCTCCCCATCCTTCTCCTCTAGCTCTTGGCACTTAACTCGCCCCCAAGCGTGTGCAGTTGTTTTTGCACCAAGCGGTTCTGAGGGCCTCTCGTGAGGCTCCGTGTCTCTAGTGCCCCCCCCCCCCCCCCTGGGGGGGCGGGGGCGCATTGAAATGTTGAGGGGTGTCGCCCCCAGGAGCCGACGGTCAAGACTGCCACAATCGACCTCACTGACAGCGATGACGCCGATGTTGCATGCGCGCTGGCACGCAGCATGGGCATGATGGACGACTGCAGCAACGGCGACGAGAGCGAGGCATCGACCGACGCCGACTTGCCCGACACCCTGGTCGAGAGCGAGAAGCACGTCGGAGCGGTCGCAGAGAGCGAGTACATGGGCGCCTGGAGAGAAATAGGCGACTCCCTGGTCGAGAGCGAGCTGAACGAGAGCGAGAAGCTGGGCGAGAAGCCAGCCGACACCCTGGTCGACCACCTGAGCGAGAGCGACACGCTGGGCGAGAAGCAAGCGGTCGACCACCTGAGCGAGAGCGAGACGCTGGGCGAGAAGCCAGCCGACACCCTCGAGAGCGAGAAGCTGGGCGAGAAGCCAGCCGACACCCTGGTCGACCACCTGAGCGAGAGCGACACGCTGGGCGAGAAGCAAGCGGTCGACCACCTGAGCGAGAGCGAGACGCTGGGCGAGAAGCCAGCCGACACCCTCGAGAGCGAGAAGCTGGGCCAGAAGCCAGCCGACAGCCTGGTCGACCCCCTGAGCGAGAGCGAGAAGCTGGGCGAGAAGCCAGCCGACACCCTGGTCGACCCTCTGGGCGAGAAGCTGGGCGAGAACGACACCCTGGTCCAGAGCGAGAAGCCAGCCGACACCGTGGTCGAGAACACGGCCTTGGAGCGGCTATCGCGGTGGCAACTCCGCCAACTGCTAGCAGGAGACAGCGAGCTCCACCTCATCGAGGCCCTTTCGGTTCTCGTCGGTCATCGTCGACCGTTATCGTTTTCGTCGAACCGTCGTCTCAAGTCGATCGTCATTCGTCGAATTCGTCGAACGTCGGTCGCTGATAAGGTCTTGGCACATCCGTCGTCGTCGGTCGTCTGTCGACCGTCGACGCCGATCGTCCGTTGTCGATCGTCTGTCGTAGACGTCGTCGTCGATCGTCCGTCGTCGACCTCGTCGATCGTCGATCGTCTCGTCGTCGACCGTTCGTCGTGGAATCTACCCCACCGCGTTTCCCCTCCGCCAGCCGAAGGCAGCTCCCCCTCGGAGGGGCGCCCTCGAGTTCGGCATGAGCGAGCATGATTGGGAGACACTCGAGAAGGCCAGTCGAGATAATCGATTGCTCTTTCCATCGGAGGAGCTCCTCCTCAGGAAAGCTGAGAAGTCTTTTGCGGCCAAGGATTGTTTTCTCCCTGCCCCCCATCCCTGCTCCCACAGACCCGCGCCAGCGACAGCGACTCCGACGCGATCGAACCCGTCAGCGAGAAGGGTTGAGCGTTTATCCTCCAGGACACCCAGGGGAATAGCTTCGAACAGAAAGGCATCGGTGCGATCGCAACCCCGGTGAAGCGCATGAGCGACGACAATGAGACGTCCAGAGCCAAGCGCATGCGCACCTATATGCCGCGTGCCGAATACATTCGCGGCCGTGGTCTGGCGTCGCGCGGTGGCGATGTGAGCCCATCCCCTGAGCGCCCTTCGTGCATTGCCACGCCCTCAGGGGCTACTTCGAGCTCGAGCGCGCCGAATCCTTTCATTGGCATGCGCTAGCTGGGCCACCTCGGCAGCCCCCTCACTCTCACTCCAACACCACCTCACACACCCTACCTCACCTCACCCAACTCTCACCTCCCCTCTGATTTCACTCTCTCTCTATATTTTCAAACGTGGACCGTTGACATGGGGCAGCGTGTGCTAGGGGGCATGCTGTCAGCTGCTGGGGATGCACGCAGCGATTGATGCAAACGATATCCTCGTCCTCCTCCTCCTCCTCCTCCTCCTCCTCCTCCTCGACTCGCCGTCTAACGAGCTCCGACCTCTCCTCGACTCGTCCCCGTCGTCCTCCTTTGGCTCCTCCCACTCCTCTTCATTCTCCTCCTCCTCCTCCTCCTCCTCCTCCTGCTGCTCCTCCTCCTCCCCCTCCCCCTTCCCTCAACCCACGTCGATCCCCTCTCCCCCTCTCTGCGCCCTCTTCCTCCAGCACATGCTAGCTTCTCCTCCTCTTCCTCTTCCGCCTCAACCAACCCTCCTCCTCCTCCTCCTCCTCCTCATCCTCCTTCCCCTCCTCCTCCCCCTCCTCCTCCTCGTCCTCCTCCTCCTCATCCTCCCTTTCGGTTCAAGCGCGTGAGGCTCAAACGGATCCACCACGTCCGCTGTTCGCTCCTCCTTCTCCTCCCCCTGCCTCTCCCTTTTGGCCCAAACCTTGTGGCCCAAGCGCATGCGCGGCTCAAACGGATCCGCCACGTCCGCTGTTCGCTCATCCTCCTATCCCTATTCCTCCTCCTCCTCTTCCTCCTCCTCCTCATCATCGTCCTCCCCTGCTCTGCTCCTCCTCCTGCGCTGATGCCTCGAAGCTCAGGGTATCCGAAGACCTTGGAGGTCGATTGGGAGGACCTTGGAAGCCTCTCCTGGAACAGCTCTGGGAAGCTCTGGAGAATTGTTAGGCTCCTTAGGGGTACCTTAAGAGGATCCTGTGAGGGCCTAGGGTCGATTCTTGAGTGCCCTGGAAGGACTTTGAAATTCCGTTAGGAGGACGTTGGAGGATCCTGGAAGGACCTCGGAGGGCCCCTGGGAGGAGGTTGGAAGGGACCATGGAGGTTTTGACCACACTCGAAGAGGAGCATCGGGGGATGCAAGAGAGCTCATGCAGGTCCCGTAAGAGCTTGGGTGGGCGCTCAGGTGGCTTTTGTAGGATCTTCAGGGCGTCTTGGGGGGAACCCTAGGGGGTATTGGAATGGCCTTAGGGTGGCTTTGGATTGACTCTATTGGGGCAGGGGAGATCTTAATGGAGGCCTCGGGGTGACCTCAGGGGGAACTTTGGGGGGATCTAAGCACGCCTTTCGGCAGCCCAATGGGGGGCTGGGGGTGACGCAAGGAACTTTAGAAAGACAACCAGGGGAGCATTGAGGTGACTCCAGGGGGTTCTGGGCGTGGGCCCAGGGAGCGCTGAGGGGAATCTGACGGTGCCCTGGGGGGGGCACCAGGGGGCCCATGGAGGTGCATATTTTCAGCCATTTTCAAAATGACAGAGAAATAACAAAATGACAGAAAACGCAGAAAACTATGTAAAAACACATGTAAAACCAGTTTTCCGTCATTTTTCTGTCATTTCTTTGGCGGCTAAAAATGTTATGATTTATTGATTTTTTACAGGTGTTATCGAGTTTTAGTCATTTGTTCTGTCATTCTCTTGTCGGCAGAAAATGACGAAAAGTGGTTTTTCATTGTAAAACACATGGTTTTCTTTAAGTTTCAGTCATTTTTCAGTTATTTTTCAGTCATTTTTTTCTGTCAATTTGTCCCCCTGGGCCCACATTCTGCCGGCTAACCGGCACCACAGCGCCCACCCCGGCCGGCTAACGAGACCATCTCAGGCCATACATTCCGAGATTTTGAGGCTCAAGGTGAAGCCCACGCCCGAGAGTTCACCTCAGTTCGACCGCTGCGATGGGGAAGAAAGCCGCCACCAAGCAGCCCGCTTGCCCGCCTGCAGCGGCAGCTGGATGCATCTTGTCTGCACCCCTAGTCCTCCTCCTCCTCCTCCAGGGGCCTGTAAAATTTTAGTTCGGTTGTTGGAAGCGTTCGTGGGGCCTCCTGGTGGGCCCTGTGTGGGCCCTGCAGGTGGGCTGGAGGAGCCTGGCGGAACCCTGATGGACCTGGGTTGAGTATCTAGGGGCACGTTGGATAAGACCATGGGGGCCCTGGGAAGGATGTTGAGGCGACCCTGGGAGGACGATTCAGGAGACAGTTGAAATCCTGAGCCCCCTGGAGGATTGAGTCTTGTGAGCCTTGGAGGGGTTTGAGATTACCCCTCGGGATCCCCCTCCCCCTCCTCCTCCACCTCAGGACCCTCGAGCTCGGCCCCCGCGACTCCGCTTCAGACGCCTCAGAAAGTGCCCAAGGTTGGGGGTTGCTAGTGCACCCCCTCCTGATGCTCAATCGCTGCATCGACCGTCCTGAGCTCGCTTTGGCTGCGTGGGTCGCCCAGGGCGCCCAGGTAGCCGATGTTTGGAGGAGGGGGGGGGGGGGGGGGGGGGGGAAGAAGAGCTGAGTTTTTTTTTTGTTCGGACGGCGACAGGAGCGATTGCGCTGGCACATACAGACTGCACGCTTGCCACCTCAGGCTGTGGAGAAGGCGCGCAAGGAGCTCGAGCAGAATGGGATCTCGCTTGATAACTTGTCAGCCGACGACGTGGCGAAGGTGTTCGATCGGTCTCAACGTCAGAAGCTCTTTAGTGCACTGCGCTACATGCTCGAGAATTCTAAGGGTAGCGATGCCGAGACCGCCAACTGCAGCTACAAGCTGGTCAAAACAGATGCCGAGAGGCGCAAGTGGATTCAGCGTTTCATTGTTGACCCGACGGTCGGAGGGTGCCAAGCAGAAGAAACGACAACGGTGACGAAATCAGAACACGATGAAGCGGCAACTCAATGGTTGACACAGGAGCAGCTCTCGGGCGCATCCTGGCTAAATAGTGCGGAGCACGCTCGGATCTTGTGCCAGAGCGGAGACCTCAAGGAGTGGCCGCGCGAGTGGGCATCCCTTCGCAAGGCGAACATCAAGCAGTACGAGTTTTCGTGGGAGCTCTTTCGCAAGATCGAGGGCGTCAACGAGGAGTGCAAAGCTTCCACTACCTCCGACATGACAGCAGAGCAGTACGCCCAGGTGAAGATGGCGATGACCCAGAGCATGGAGAAGAACGCGCTGCCTGTTCCCGAGGCTTCCGCCGATGAGCCCAATAAGAAGAAGCGCCGCAAGCAGAGGGAGCCTGTCGCTGCCAGCGACGCCCCTCCTGCTGCAGAGAAGCCAGCTGATATCGATAGTCCGAACGCTGACGCGAAGGCCTTGGCTGAGAAGGCTTCGAAGGAGATCCTAGCGAAGCTCAACTTCTGCAACAAGGTATCGAATGAGTTAGACATGCTGCCCTACGTGAAGAAGAGCTTGACCGAGCGGTCCTTCCCCGCCCAGATGGGGGAGTTCCTGGAGGCGCAGGCCACCCTGGCCTTGAACCATGCAACCTCGGGCCAAGATTGCGAGCGGAGGAGAAGTGAGATGAGGATAGGGACGAGGGCGATGAGGAGGAGGAGGAGGAGGAGGCGGAGAAGGAAAGAGCAGGCCCGAGGAAGAGAGGCAGGAGGAGAGGGCGAGGGAGGGAGGGGGATATGAGGGAGGAGGAGGAGGAAGAAGAGGAGGAGGAAGAGGAGGGGGAGGAGGAAGAGAAGCCGAAGAGGGAGGTGGGAGAAATGGCGACGGCGCGCCGCCCAGGTCAAGGAGCAGAGCAAGGCCCTGAACATCTTCAAGGGGGCCGTCTGGGAGTGGAAGACGAAGCAAGTCGACTGGACGCAGGACGAGGTGGTCCTGCCTCTTGTCGACTCCTCCTCTTCCTGCTCCTCCCCCTTCTCGTCTGCCTTATCCTCCTCCTCCCTCCCTCCTCCCTCCTCCTTCCTCCCTCCTCCTCCTCTTCCTCCTCCTCCTCCTCCTCCGCCCCATTCTCCCTCCCTCCCTCGTTACCTGTCTCTCTCGATCCTTTTCTCCCTTCCTCCCTCCCTGGCCCTTCTCCCCTCTCACTCCTCCTCTCTCCCTCCTCATCTCTCCCTCCTCCTCCTCCTCCTGCAGGCGCATCCCGTTTTTCCTCCCTCCCTCCCTCCCTCCCTCCCTCCCCCCCCTCCCTCCCTCCCTCCCTCCCTCCCCCTCTCCTCTCCTCCCCTCCTCCTCCTCCTCCTCCTCCTCCTCCTCCGCTCCTCCTCGTTCCTCCTCCGCCTCCCTCTCCTCCTCCTCCGCTCCCTCCCCCTCCCCCTCTTCCTCCTCCCTCCTCCCCCCTCCTCCTCCGCCTCCTCCTCCTCCTCCTCACCCTCTGCCTTCTTCCCCTACCTCCTCCTCCTCCTCCGTCTCCTCCTCCCCCTCCTCCTCCTCCTCGCCCTCCTCGTCCTCCTCGTCCTCCTCGTCCTCCTCGTCCTCCTCGTCCTCCTCGTCCTCCTCCTCCTCCTCCTCCTCCTCCTCCTCATCATCATCATCATCATCCATCATCATCAGCATCGTCATCATCATCAATCATCATCATCATCAGCATCATCATCATCATCATCATCATCATCATCCTCTCCTCCTCCTCTCCTCCTCGCCCCCCTCCTCCTCCTCTTCCTCCTCTCCCTCCTCCTCCTCCTCCTCCTCCTCCTCCTCCTCCGCCTCCTCCTCCTCCTAGCTCTTCTTGTCCCCCGATCGGTGGGCAAGTGCTGCAAGGACCTCAACGCAGCGAAGGAGCAATTCGACACTGGCTACAACACGTTCCCTGTAGGGGGGCATTGGACGCTCGAAGATCGACGATCGAAGATCGACCCCCGACGATCGACGACTACAGCCAGGCAACTGTGGCCAGGTCGTCAGTCGGTCGTCGGGCGTCGGTTGTCGATCATCGATCGTCGAGCGTCAGTCGCAGTCGATCGCCGTCGGTGTTGGAGGAGAGGGCAGGGGAGGAGGAGGAGGATGAGGGGGATGAGGAGGAGGAGGAGGTGGAGGAGGAGGAGGATCATGCTGATGATGATGATGATGATGAGGAGGAGGAGGAGGAGGAGGAGGAGAAGGAGGAGAGGGAGGAGATCGCCGTCGATCGTCGTCGATCGTCAATCGTCGACGGTCGTTGTCGACTGTCGTCGTCCGCCGATCGCCGTCAATCGTCGTCGTCGATCGTTGTCAAACGTCGTTGTCGATCGTCGATTTCGGCATCGGTCGTCGTCGGTCGACCGTCGTAGTCGCATCGTTGATCGCCGTCGGCGTCGCCTCCGCTCGGTTCCTCATCACGTGGTCGAACATGAAGAACCTCGCGGGTGTCAAGTGAGTGGACTGCGCCAGGCATTTGGGCTAGCCTTCTCGGGGTGACGTGATCTTTTGCATCGCGTCTAGAAGGCTGACTGGCCGCAGTTCCAGAGCCTTCCGAGGCTTGGAGGTGGAACCTCATCTTAGCTAGATCGACCACTGAGTTCGAATGTGGTCTAAACACGCTCACGTCACCCCATCCTCCTCCTACCTATACCTAGCTTCTGTTCATTCCCTTCTGCCCTCCTGGGGCCTCGACGCCGCGTCTGATGCTCGAGCCTTTGATCAGTTTTGCATGTTCGATGGTTTCTGCGCCAGCGGGGAGGCGCGGCACCCTTCGCAAGAGACTCTGTTTAGATGGTGCCGCCGATGGCGCCAAGGCCGCAAAGCAGCCAAGGCGATGGCTTGACGAAACAATCCACTACCCCACAATGAGGTTTAAAGCGTGATGTGTTTACGAGGTTGGTTTCAGAACTTGCCGAAGGCCATCCGATCGCGGATGGCTTCCGAGCAGTTCGGAAACCGGCACCCCCAAGAATCCAGGCACTATGAGGATTTTCTGGTCGACATGTTCGTCAGGGGTGAACTCCCTGCCACGCAAGTCATCGCTGGTGCTCGAGCTTATGCGCGAGACAATCCAGAGCAGCCAGCTCGCTTCTTAAGCAAACAGGCAAAACTCGAGCGCCGCGCGGCCAATGATCACAGGCCCTCGTTTTTTTACTCCTCCAACTCCCTCCCTCTCCCCTCTCAGTCCCTTCCCCCTCTCATTTCCTGTCCTCCTCCTCCTCCTGTCCTTCTTCCTCCTCTCCGCTCCCAGGAGCTGCCATCGCTCGAGTGTTGCCTGTTTGCAGGGATCTGTGCAGACGGCTTGGCAAGATGACACATCTTCCACCTACGTATGAGGCCGACGTAGACTTCTGGGACCCCAAGACAGCCCTACCGTTCAAGGGGAAAATCAGGTTCATGTTGCCGCACGAGCTTTTGGATTTCATCGTGCCTTGGGGCCTGGAAAAATCATTCTGTGAAATGCCAGAGGACAGGACGGGGATGTACGAACTGGTCCAGAGAACTGTCACGAAACTGGGTTTGTCCGATGACCCACCTGTAGCAGGGATTGGGCTCTGGGGCGATTCAGCTCCATACGCCCACAGAGATTCTATTTATGTCATGCTCTGGAACCTCATCACTGGACCGATGAATGAGCGGTGGTGGTTTTGTACATTTCCGAAGCGGTATACCTGCCAATGCGGATGCTTTGGCCGACATACTTTTAAGGCTCGCGTCTCCTCTTAGAGCTCCTCAGGGGAGGGGGGGGGAGGAGGAGGAGGAGGAGGAGGAGGAGGAAGGGGAGGAGGAGGAAGGAGGAGGGGAGGAGGAGGTAGAGGGGGAGGAGGGAGGAGGAGGGGGAGGAGGGGAGGAGGACGAGGAGGAGGAGGAGGAGGGGGAGGAGAGAGGAGGAGGAGAGAGGGAGGGGGGAGGGAACTCACGTCATCCCCTCCTCCATCGGTGGTGTGGGACGTGCTCCGCTGGAGCATCACGGCGTGGCTGAGTGGCAAGATGCCGAGCGAGCGCCACGACAATATACCGTTTACAGTGTCCAAGCGGCCTGGAGATCAGTTTCGTGCTAGACGAACTGGTGATGCATTGGGCATCCGTGCTGTGGTCACTCAGCGTAGGGGTGATTGGGCATGGCTCAAGCAAGGGCTTGGCCTGACTGGGTGGCACACGGGTGGCCCCGAGTGCCGTGTATGTTTCAAGTGCCGTTGTTCCGTCAAGAACATGATGGATGTAGATCTCAATGCTGAGTGGAGACAAACGCTAGAAACACATTCAACGTTCATGGACGACATCCTGAAAAACAGAAAATACTTGTGCGGGTTGTTTACCATTCCAGGCTTCAGCATTGAGATGGTGACCGCAGATTTGATGCACTGTTCATGCTTGGGTATCCTGCAGTATTGTTTGGGCAATGTGGCGTGGGAACTGTTCAGGGAGTTGGGGGGCACCTACAAAAAATATGTGGATGCGTGTGGCAAGCTAGTTGGCATGATTAAGATGATCAGCGCGCAGCTGAAGATAGAGCCACCCTTGAACAATTTAACCGTGGGTATGCTGCGCGGCTCGGAGACGGCGAAGCCTAAGATGAAGCTCAAGGCAAGAATGGGGTCGTGAGAGTAAGGGGTATGAGGGTGAGGGGGGGGGGGAGGAGGAGGAAGAGGAGGGGGGGGAGGATTGGTGAGGAGGAGGAGGAGAACGAGGAGGAGGAGGAGGAGGAGGGCAGGAGGAGGAGGAGGAGGAGGGGGAGGAGGAGGAGAATGAGGAGACTGGAAAATCGATAGCTGTGAGCTTCACCCTATGGCTTCATAGGCTGCCGAGGGCAGACGGATGCTGGTTGTAGTGCGCGAGCTTCTGGCGAAGCTCTTCTCTTTGCAATCCCCGTACGAGCACACTCGTTTTCACTGTGTGGATGCTCTGTGTCGGGTGCACGACGAGGCTAAAAACTGGAACAGCGAAACCTCCCCCCTCGAGATCGGGAAGTGCGCCCGCCAGCATTGCACGCTATATCGCCAACTGTCGTTGCAAAACGGTGATGGGATGAACACGAATGTTTTTTGGAGATGGCACCCGAAACATCACGTATTCTTGCACTGCTGCGAGGACCAAGTGTTATTGCATGACAACCCGCGTACATACTGGTGCTACGGCGACGAGGCTGAGATAGGGGCGGCGGCAAAGCTGGCGAAAGCCTCTCACGCTAGGACGTTGAGCACGAACATTATGGAGCGCTACCGTTTGCGCAAGCTTGTGTAAAGATCGAGTCCCCGAGAATTTATGTTTAGTCCGTGGTAATTCACGACTAAGGGCGACGACGTTCGCCTCTGCCCATGGCGGCGCGGCTCTATTCCTCCTCCTCCTCCTCCATCTCCTCCTCCTCCTCCTCCTCCTCCTCCTCCTCCTCATTCTCCTCATCATCTCCCTCCTCCCCCCCTTTCCTCCTCCTCCTCCTCCTCCTCCTCCTCCTCCTCATCCTCTTCCTCCCCCTCCTCCTCATGCTCCTCCTGCGCTGGTGACTTGACGATTTCGGTGTTTGGAGTTCCCTGGAGGCCTGGCTGGCCCTGGGCGACCTCTCCTGGAGACCCTGGGGGTTTCGGGCCCAGATGTGGCATCGCATCGTAGAGAACCGCATCTCTCTCCCCCACCATCTTTTGCGTGCCGCCGATGCTACTCTAACGCGTGCGTGTATACTACGCCGATGCTATGCTCTCTGGTCTATCTGCAGGCCATCGCACTCGTGACAGCCTTCTGGGCGCTGCTGTGGTGAGAAATGGCAGTCCTCCGCCTCAGGGGGTCGCCATCGCCTCCTCCGTCACCCTTCTCTATCCTGGAGTCGGTCGTCACTTCCCCCCTCTTCGAAGCAGAACGACGGGGAGGAGGAGGGGGAGGAGGAGGAGCCGAGCAGGAGAAGGAGGAGGATACATGGGAGAAGGGGAAGAGGAATGATGATGATGAGGAGGAGGAGGAGGAGAAGGAGGATCAAGATCCACCACCCTCCTCATCCTCCACCACCCTTCCTCTTCTGTCCCTCCTCCTCCATCCATCGCTTTCTCCAGCTCTCCCTCTCTCGTTAGTGCCCCAGTCCTTCCTCTTCTCCCTCCTCCCCATCCTCATCCCGTTCCTCCTCCTGCTCCTTCTCCTCCTCCTCCTCATCCTCCTCCCCCTCCTACTCCTCCTCCTCATCTCCTCCACCTCTCCTTCTCTCCCTCTTCCTCCCCCTCCTCCTCCTCATCCGCCTCGTTTTGGTTCAAGGTCGCTCAAGCTCGATCGGACTCCGCCGCGCCCGCTGTCCGCTCCTCCTTCTCCTACCCCTTCCTCCTCCTCTCCTCCTCTTTTTTTGGTTCAAGGTCCCATGGCTCAAACTCGTTCGGACTCCGCCACGCCCGTTGTCCGCTCCTCCTCCTCAGACTCCTCCTGCCCCTCCTCCGTCCGCTCAGCTTCCCTATGGGCTCAAACCTTTTGGTTCAAGGTCCCATGGCTCAATTCGTTTGGACTCCGCCACGCCCGCTGTCCGCTCCTCCTCCTCATACTCCTCTTGCTCCTCCTCCTCCTCATCACTCTTCTCCTCCTCTTCCTTTTCCTCCTCCTCCTCCTCCCCCTCCTCCTGCGCCTGCTCCTCCCGCTCCTCCTCCTCATCCTCCTCCTCCCTGCTCCTCCTCCTCCTCCTCCTCTTCCTCTCCTCCGCCACTCTTCCTCCTCCTCCTCCCTCTCCTCCTCCTCCTCCTCCTCCTCCTCCTCCTCTTCTCCTCCTCCTCCTCTCCTCCTCCTCCTCCTCTCTCCTCTCCTCCTCCTCCTCCTCCTCCTCCCTCTCCTCCCACTGCTCCCTCTCCTCCTCAGTATCCCGTCCTCCTCCTCCTCCTGCTGCTCCTCCCCCCCCTCCTCCTCCTCCTCCTCCTCCTCCTCCTCCTCCTCCTCCTCCTCCTCCTCCTCCTCCTCCTCCTCCTCCTCCTCCTCCTCCTCCCCCCTCCTCTTCCTCCTCCTCCTCCTCCTCCTCCTCCACCTCGTCGCGCGACGGTAGCGGTCTGTTCGATGATGGCAAGACGGCGACGATGATCACGACTACCAAACACGAACGACAACGAACAGCCGAACCGAACCAGAAACGAGGAACAGAAAATGAAGCGAGGCATCGGATTAGGAGGATCAAGCAGAAAGGCTGGCAAGGGAGGAGGAAGGAAGGGCTGGCGCTGCGCTGCGAAAGTCAAGGCACATGGCAAAATGAGTAGAAAGGTCCCAGCCGCTTGGGTCGGTACCAGACGCCCGTGGATCTATAATATCGCCCCGATGCACAACAAAATCTTGAATTGTTCCTTCGCCTTCCGTCACGTTTCCTTCATTTTCCTTCATTTTTCCGTCATTTGTTCCGTCATTTTTTCCGGCATTTTTCCGTCATTTGCCCTTCGAATCCCAACATGTTCCTTCATTTTTTCCTTCATTTTTTCTTTCATTTTCCTTCATTCGTTGAAGCTTCGGCGAAGCTGATTTTCATTCATTTTTTGAAGAAAGATTTTTTTCTTTTTTTAGAAGACGCGTCATTATTTAGGAAAAAGTAATGGAGAAACAATCCTAAAGACAATAAAAAGAAAAAAACATAAAATATGATATCTTCTTTTTTTTATGTAGATCGGATGGTCTGGGTACGTTAGGTGCCCTGAATACCGCGAGGGCTCGGGGCCCTGGCGGTGGAGTCAGCGACGCGCTGCTGACCCCGGGCTCTGAGGTCGGGATCGGGGCGAGGGCCCCCCGCAATGTCGACGCCTGCGGCGTCGGAGCCGTCGCGCGCGTTCCCTCCGGGAGCGAGGGTCACTCGGGGGCCCTGTGGGCGGAAGGGAAGGGTGGGTGTAATGGAATCAAATGCGAGGAGCGGAGGGACAGCGCTGTCTTGCGCGCCAGGGTTACCAAGGCTACCAGGGCTGCGACTAACGGCCGCTTGTTCTCTTGAGTACGTCAGGCTTGTCCCGCGGGACCCATCCTCTTCTCGGTTAACGGCCGAACTGTCATTCCTCCATTCACCAGAGTCTGCGGGATCGATCGGAGGATCCGACGTGAGATCGATCATTATGAGGTCGATCGGATCTCCCTCTGAGCCCGGTGGCGAGGGTTGCCCAGGAAGGATCTGGGACAAAGCGTTAACCACGGGGGGGGGGGGGGCTGGCTGCAGCCAGCGCGTGGCCCCCCAGGGCCTGCACTAGGCTCGTGCCCCCGCCCTATCTTTCACCGACCCGATCGATGTCGCGATGGGAAGCCCCCTCCTCCATGGAGCTAGGCCCGGCCTAGCGCCTCGCCAGGCGCTGCCCCGCGGGCAGCGCAAGCGGCCCGGGATCGAGCGGGGCCTAGGGGGCCGCGAGCGGGCGCGGGGGGGCCGCGGCGGCCCTGCAGCGCGTCGGGCGCCCCCTCGAGAGCGGGGGCCGCCCGCGGACGGCTCGAGCGATACTGCCGCGAGAACCTGCAAAGCGCGTTGCCAAATCGCTTAATTACTGCTAGCTTTCAACGAGAGGGCCGCCGGCAGAATAACGGCACCCTAACCGCCAGCAGCCACTTTGAGGTGTGAGAGGCCCCGGCCTCACTGCCCCATCAACACCTCTCCGTCGGCCAGCGGCCGACTAGCGGTGCGTCGGCGCCGCGGTTGGCGCCGCCGCCCCCGCCAGCCCCGACGCAATAAGAGTGCCGAGGATAGACCCAGTCTGACTCCAGGCGCCGATGACCCAAAGGAAATGAAACAAAAGCCAACACTGTTCCAAGTCGACGCCTGGCCGAGGTTGTTCAGCCCAGGCCATTGCCCCCCACGATTAAGGAAGAAGGATGCATCGATGATCGCCCGAATCAGCAGCGCGAAAGAGGCCGCGCGAAGCACGCCAGAGGAAAGATCGCATAGGGTGCTCATCCCCAGTGAGTCGTGTGCGATGGCGAGTACCGAGCCCGAAATGCCCCAAATGCTGGTAGCCGTACCCCACAGAAGAAGCACCCAGATGAACCGCACGCTCAAGGTCTCAATGACGCGAGCGGGAGGGGCCAAGTCAGGGTCGAAAGTGAATCGCACAGCACGCAGCTGCACGGCTGCCATGGCGCCCGCGATCATCAAGCCCCAAAACCAGCATGTTGGCCATCATGAGGACATTGAAGATAGACCCGGCACGCGCGGCCGCCTCCGCCCGTTGCTGGACAATGCGAATTTCGGTCCGCCACGAAGTGCAGAGGCGAGGGAAGGCAACGCAACGAGAGCAACTGGGCACCGCCGGAGTGCCCCCGTCAACCACCGCAGCGCCAGACCTGTCGCACGGGATGGTCGTGGCAGGCGGCTCGTCCACCGTGTCCATGCGCACGCCAATCCTCGCATGATCGCAGCAAGCCCTGCCCTCGGCATAGCTACGCAGCAAGGTGATCTCTGAGCCACCTTCAGCCTGCTTCTTCAGCTCAGCCATATGAGTCGGAGCATAGTCGCGACGGTGGAAGCACTCTCCATGGGCGGGCCAAGGCACCATAATGAAATGAGGCTGCACCACAGTCAGAATGCAGCCGCGAAGCAAAGTCGGGTGACGACACCAGCAGAATGGGTTGCCACAAGACCGGGTGACGGGCTCCCACCTGACACCAGAGTGCAGCGGGTAACCATCCATCATGTGCCACTGATCGTCGGTGATGTTCGACCCGCAGTGCTGCCCATAGAATGCGGCGCGAGGACGGCCGGAGCCATCACTCTCAAGAACCGTCACATTCGCAACGCCATAATTGGGCGAGGGGTGCGCCGCCACGGAGTCGCACGGCACGTTGAACTGAACAGGACCCGGCAGATCGTCACCATACTGCGCGCCGTCGAACTCCGACCATGGCACGTCGAGTGGCACGCGGTGGCCGCCCAGCTCAAGGCCCGGCGAGCCCAAGAGCAAGCCGAAGCAGCGCATGAACGACGGACAGCCATAGATGGTGAACCACACAAGGGTCGCCAAGCCAAGCGCGGTGCCCAGGATGCACCTGGAGCGCACACGCGCCGCCCGCTCAGTTGCGGCAAAGAACGCATGGTCCTGGCGCTCCTGCTCACCCAAGCCAATGTGAACATTGGCAGAGTCGACGAGCAGCGCCTCGTAGGCCGCCATGGCAACTGGAAAGTTGATTGCCGCGGCCACGCGCGGGCTCGAGTGCGAGGGCTGAACCAGGCAGCGGGCCGGCGCTTGATCCTTGAGCCAGAGGCTACGGGCCGGTGGGGGGCACTTTTATGGTCAGCGGCCGCGGGCGAGCGCGCCGGCGGCGAGCCCAGTCAAAGCTGGGCACGCAGCGACGAATTAACCTGATGCGACGGAGGGTGGCCACACAACAGCGGCTAACCGAGCCCTCACGCAGCAATCCAGCGGCGGACTGGCGAGTGGGGGGCAACTGAAACTGAGTCGCACTGCCAGCGCGAAAGCACGCAAAACGTCGGGGCCCCAGGGAGTCGGAACAAACGACGACCCAGGCCGTAAGCCGAAATTAATGCAAGGACGCAACCCCAGACAACTGCGTGAGTACCAGGGTGGCCCGAAGGACCGTCGGTCAAATAATTAAAACCAGGAGGCGAGAGCGTTGGCGGGCTGCGACGTCCAAGGGCGGCCGTAGCCGCATAGTCCCGAGGCAGCAGAACCCGCGCATGCGAGAAGCAGCAGAGCTGCCACGCAGCCAAAATGGCGCGGGTCACCACGAACCAATGCGCGAAGCGGCGCCAGGTTGACCACCACGAGCCCAGCGCACCGAGGCGGCGACGGACGGGCGAGAGCACCACGGGGAAGACCCAAGCCTGAGCCCAGGGTACCGGCCACACGTGGTGGGGCGAACAAGACAGAGCGGTGCCGAAGGCGGCCGCCGGCCCCGTAGAAGGAAAGAGCAACCGCGATTTGATCGGCAAAGCGAGGGCCAGCGCGGCGGGGGACGACGCCACCGACCGACGAAGAGATCGGAGGCCAAGCCGAGCGGGGGGGGGGGGCACCCCGACCCGGCGGGCCGCCAGGCAGCGCGGGATATCCCGCCCCGGGGGCGAGAACATCTACAGCGGGCCAAAGGCCGATATTGGACAGGTGGACCACGTCCCCAGCAGTAGCCCACGAGTCAGTATTGTCAGCGCGCCACTGCTCAAGTTCCCAAGGACGGGGAGCAATGGGGGCTGGGCAGGGAGAGGCGCCGGGGAGGGAGCACTGCCTGCAAGTCGATCGGCGGCCACAGCGGGGAACGCGGCGGACACGTCTAGGGCGAAACAGAGGGGGCGGACAGGTAGGCCACGGCCCCGGCGGAGGCCCACGAGTCAGCATGGTTGCTTTATTGATTTTTTTTTGTTTCGAAAAACACTCCGGCCTGAGGCCACCCGCCCCCGCAAAAAGGGTGAGCTCGCGCCGCGCTCGGGGCCTCGGTCCGGGCCCAGCTCGGGCACCTCGTGGGTCCAAGCTTCCGTCCGCTTCTCTGGTGAGCTCAGGCCAAGTCCGCGGCCTCGATCTCCCCGACTTCGATCGAGTTCGTCGTAGACGTCCCGAGCGCTTTGGCGATGTCCACGGTCGCCATGATGCCCCCCTCCACAGCCGCCGCGATCGCAGACCGATGCTGTTCCATGCCGTAGATGCGGGCCATGGTGCCGGCCAATGTCTGAGCCTCGAGGCTCTCCTTGCCTAGGGTAGCCAGCGGTGCTCCGGCAGAGCTGGCCCTCGTCGTCCGCATCCTCGGCGGGATCGATCCCTTCTTCATTCCCAAAGGGATGGCGAAAGAGCGTGAGTTGCTAGAGCCGCTGTCTCCTCCACACAGCTTATGAAGAGGCCCGTTGATCACCGTCGACGCCGATGAGCGTGTACTCCGCGTGTCTGGTGGGGATACTTTTTGTTCGGCGGCTCCGAGGCAGCGGACAGGGGGCGGCAGGCGTCGCCTGGGCCAGCAGGCGAGGCGAATTAGCTACAACAGGCAACGCACCTGCAAGAATGCGAGGCGTGCACATGCACTGAGCAGAGTGCTCCGCATTAAGGCGAACGCACCTTGGCGCCAGCCACGCCGAGGCGACGCAGACCGCAGCGGCATGCAACGGGGAGTCGCCCTGTCGGCGCCAGCCCGCTCAGCCAACCTAGCCGAAGAGGACAGGTAGAACCGAAGCGACACGCTGAAGGCTGAACCACTCAGCGCGAGGTCCGTACCACCGCCGCACTTATGAGATGCATGCCCCTCTAGGAGGCCCCCATGTTGGATTTCTTAAAAGTAGTCCCGGAACAGGTGTTAGATACGATCCGTGATACAAGCCCAAATACATGCAACACAACATTTTCGAGTATGATACCTGCACAAGGTATCGGTGCGCTTGCGGAGCCCATGTAAGATACCCGCATACATATCCCCCAACTACAAACCGTTTCGTAGGCCATGCGCAGCACCTCAGGAAGACATAGCCGCAATGTAGCCCGAGGGGGTTTGCTATGTGGTGTAATCTGCGCGCAGCGAACCACGTCCGCTGGCTACGCGGAGCAGTTCGCGTGGACGGTGCAGGCAACGTGGCGCAATATACGCGGGAGAGGGTAGGAGGATGAGGGGAGAAGGCGAGGAGGGCAGGGAGGGGGGCGTGCAAAGCCTGTCCATATACTTTCCGTGCGAGGCTGGACACGTTCTGGGTTTGAGCCTTGTAAGCCAGCTTGGGGCCATCGTTTCGAATGGTTAAACGCATTTTCCGTCGCTGTTTAGGCTCTGCTGCAGATGACGAGTTCAGTGTTGTGTGTTCTTTTCCTTTATGCAGCGAAGCGTTGCATGGATGTTTCTGGCGGCGCTTCTGGAGGCGAGTGTCTCGCGTCCTGGGGTGACGAGGTGGCCAGCGGCAGTGACGCTGGTGAGAGGGGGCTCGCGTCTTTTGGTGAGCCCGAGGTCGCCGAATTGTCGGGCTGGGCCTCTGATGGGCCCAGCAACGACGGGGGGCCACTGCGCGACGGGGACTCGCATCACGAAGTCGCAGCAGCTTGCCCTCGCACGTGCATCGCCTGACATTCGCGGCCACGGATTGGACATGAGCCTTAGATTCAGTGCCTTGCGGCACCGCGTGCGCAAGCGGCTCGCGACGTGCCTCGATCACCGCCCTGCCGCGCCAGAGCTTGTAGCTCTGGAGGACCTGGGCGTCCGCGACGAGGGCGCCGAGGGCGAGGACGACCTCGCTGAGGCGGTCGTCGCTGTCGAGCCTGGTGTGCCACCGCCAGAGCCCGAGCGCCACGCCTTGGCGGGGTCCCTCGAGATGATGGCTGCCATCGTTCAGGCTGCGTCTCTAAATGTTGCTTGTCGTGCCCATTCCTCCCCGAAATTCCTTGGACATCATGTGGGTCTAGCTTCGCGGCCCTGTTGGGCCTACGTGAGCTCTCGAAACCATTGCCTGGGCAATATCCGTGGGGGTTTGTTGATAGGAAGGTTTCAGGGCCTGGAACCTCCCCTTCAACAAACGCATTGTTTGACGTTGCCTTATCCGAGGCCCATGCGGGCCAGCTGCATCCCGACCCGAAGCGCGCCCTGGCACTGCAGCACTACGCCCAGACCAGTTCACATCGCCAGGCTGGCTTTTGTGCCGAGGCTGAATCGCTCGGCCTCGACCTCCGAGCTGCCCAGGCGCTCCTCCACTGCACGGCGTCCTCGAGTGTATTGATGCATCGGCGGGGTTTTGTTCGGATGGTGACTGGATTGGTCCGGGGCGTCGTTGCATCTGGAGGCGCGGCGATCTGCTATTATAGTGAGCTCAGGTACGACGAAACTCCAATGAGGACCAGATGTGTCGACCCAGAGAAGCCAGGACCCGCCGCTGGAGATCTTCAGCTGGAGGTCGCAGACCATGATCCTGTCAGCTCAATAATCACATCGTGTGTCTCTTCCCACGTGGCCAAGATCGTTCAGACACTCAGGTCAGAGAATGTGTTGCTCCAACTTGCCAATGGGCAGTTCTTGCTCGTCCGATGTCAGATTCCATGTTGGCTCCAGTGTACATCCGAAGGCAAGGGCGAGCACTACTTTCAAGCATTGGCTGCAAGTGACGTTGCTGCTGAACTCCCAGAGGACGTTCTGCCGGCATTTCGGCGTCGGCAACGGTGCGTCTGCACAGACGCCGACGCTGCCGTCGACAGGGCAGAGCGCGCAGTGGCGGCCAATGACAGAAGATGGGTGGTTCTCAAGACCAAGTGCGAAGTCCATCGCGTGTACCACTGGCATGAGGATGTGTTTGACCAGATAGGCCACGTGGTGAATCGCATGCGACACATCGCAAATGCTTTGAACGGTGGTGATGCCATGAGGTCGTTCCGCAAGGTTCTGCGACGCACCATCGGCGGCATGCTGCACTACGTGCCCAACGTTCGCCCTCAACCCGCACAAGTGCGTCGCAACATCAGCCTCCTCGACGTTGTTTTGGCACGGAAGCCTCCAACCCACCTGCTAAGGCGAGTCTTGCTGTTGACGTTTGCCAACGGCGATTGGAGCGACAGGAGCCGCATCACACATTATTGCAACGGTTGCTGCAAGAGTGAGGCTGACTGCAGGAGAACAATATCAGGTATGTTTGCTAGTGCTTTGGCTTCTTGCGCTCCTAAGCCTTGGCCGTTGAAGCGGTGGGTTGGCGCAGACGAGTCGGTGTCGTGGCTGGGGCTCATGGAGAGTGTTCACGGCTTGCTCACCACTGCGTTTCTTCAGTGGTCTGGTACTGCTCCATCTCCTTCGTCGGCTGGTCATCCCAAGTTTCGTGGCGACGAGTCGGACGACGATGCCGTTCCTGCCGCCTGTGGCGGCGGCGGTGACGGGCGCGATGGCCAGCCCGACCTTGGCGCAGCTGCAGGCGCCGACCCGAGTGATGCCAAGAGGAAGGATCAGTCGAAGCACCGCTATCTCGGCGGCAAGTGGTTGCGGGATAATGGTGGCTACGCCCTCGGTACTTTCATCATGATATCGAAGGTGATTGCGCCTCTGACGAATATCATGGATAACTACTTGCGTGCTGGTTCGGAACTTCAGGACAAGGTCGAGGAGCAGAGAAAGCTTTTCGGCGTTCCTGGGGTTGCACGTTGGGTTGTGAGAATCATGGGCTCAGTGTTGCTCACCGCCAGTATCCTTGGAAATTGTTCTTACTGTTGCGCCCTGATCGGCGCGCTGGGGTGCTCGCCGAGGTAGCGTCGGATTGCAAGCGCATGATGGACCCCTGGAGCGCAGCGATCGTGGATACGTATTCGGAGTCAGAGCTTGGGCTGCTGACCCCAGCTTGCTTGGCCGAGATTTCCGCCAGCGCGGAGCTGCTGCAGAGGGAGACGATTAGCGTCGAGGCCAAGCATGCTGCGATCCGGAGAGTTTTGCAGCAACATTCTGTTCAGACTCACGCTGTTTTGTTCGCTCACATGTCGGCGAGGAGGACTTGCAAGGAGTTTCGGCAGTTGTTTGCAGAGTACAAGCGGCAACACCGAGACTGCGCAGACACATCCAGCACAGTTCCTGCTCGATCGTCGGACGAGCAGGTGAAGCCGACCAAGAAGCGCCGCGCTTGCTATGGCGGAGCTTGGAGGTTATTCATTCGGGAGCAGACGGTTGGCACCCGCGAGTTCGGGAATATTGCGCAATTGTCTGAGCAGTACCGTGCGCTTGGCGACGAGGAACGGCGTCGTCTCACTGAGCTTGGCAGGGAAGGAACTGCCCGTCGAGCGGCTGGGCACAGCTCCACCTTCGGTGAGAAACCTCGGGACGAGCGGCGGAAGCAAGAGAAGAGGGATCGAGACCTTGCAGTACAGAGGCTGGCGCATGCAAAGCGTCACGGTGGTAGCATACCTGACGTTGTCGGTTCAGAGCTCGTTGCTTTCACTCACGTGCCGCCCCGTCTTGATGGCGGCCCTCATTAGCTACCAAATCAGCGGTCTTTGGACTACTTGATTCAGTTGAGGTCAAACTTGAGGCTGGCATCGGATGCTCGGAGACTCGCAGATCGCAGAGACGACGAAGACCGAGTGGCACGCATCAGGAGTGGCGCTGATACGGTCAAGCATTTGTCTCTGATTGCGCCCGAGATCGGCTTGCGCGCCGCTGATTTTGCGTCCGTTTCTCATGCAGATGCTGCGGTTGGCATCCTTCGCTGGAGTTCGGGGGATCTGTCGCTGAGGGTACAGCGCGCTCTTTCATTGCCGATGCGGGGGGCTCCTGCGCGATTGGCCAGGGCGTTGCTGGACACGTGGGCCCAACTGCACCAGGCGATCGATTTCAAGAGCATCCCGATCTTCGCAGAGGCTGGCCATGGCACCTGGACCGACTGCGCGGAGGCAGGCATGTGCTTGTGCGGCGTGCATGGTAAGGTCATGAAGTCGTTCCAGTCGAAGCTTGAGCACCCCATCAAGCGACAATGCCCTCCTAAGTCAACTTTGCGCGAGAAGCTCGTCAACGCCGAAGTTGTCATCTTGCTGATCGGGCAATCCAAGCCAAAGGAGTATGACAGGAGCCAGGCATGGGACGACAGCTTAGTCCCAGATGCACCAATCCAGGCAGCTCGCTTCCTACACGTCGGCCATCATTCGCTGAACCCTTGGAGATCAATGTTCCATGAGCTGATCGGTCCTGTTATCGTGGATGCATCTGTGCCGTTGCCTCCCCTCGTCAGCTTGCAAGGCACCCGCAACTTCCTCACGATATGGGAGCTGGTATATTCAGTTGGCTTTGATTTGAGGTGGGCCTGTGCATTGTATTCGGCAGTCTTTTCGGCGTCTGGGACGGGCGAGTTCTTGCCTGACGGCTTATCTTCTCAATTTGTCGAGGGGTCGATTCGGCTGGTGTGGAACCCCTGGTGCCCGAAGCCTCGCAAGCGTGCTGGTCGGATGCCGAGTGGCATGCTAGCCAGCTGGGCTGATGATGCAGATGTCTCGGAGCACCAGCCTGGGGTCGAGGGCCCGCTTGCCATCCATGACGGGGACGGTGTCGAGGGCTCGTTCGAAGATGCTGACCCAGACGATATGTTTGCATATTGTGGCGTGGATGATTCTGGGTTGGGCAACGGCGCGCCGCCTGAATGCGGTGGTCTAGATGTCCCTGTTGACTTTCCGTCAGAGGTGCTGGAGTACGAGCCTGGTGGGGACAGCGATGCCAGCTCTGTCGGCGACATAATCGATGCACTTGTCGTCGCAGATGCGCTCCAGCTTGAGGGGCCTGGGCTCGACCATGATCGAGACGCGGCTCGACCTGCTGGAGCTGTGCTTCGGCCTGGGGCAGCATCGAGCTCAGGCGCGCCAGCTGCCGTGCCAGAGGACCCGCCTCCCCCGCCACCGCTTCCAGTTGAGCTGCCAGGGCCGAGGTCCATCATTGTCGACATTGGTTCTGGCACGCTGACTTGGTATCGATCGAGCCACGACTTTGTCGCTAACTGCCGCGCCGCTGGGCACGGCAAGTCAGGTCAGCGCAAGAGGCACAAGACGTCGTATGCTAATGCTGTGCGCCCAGCGCAGGGGGGGCCTGCTGTTTTTTTGGCTGCGTGGCTGCTGGATGGCGCCAGGGGCGAGTATCTGGACAATCGCTCGCACAAGGCGGATTTCGTTGTCTCGTGGCAGCAGAGGAACGACGCCAGGGAGGTGCTGCGCGGGCTGCCGAACGGAGCCCTTCTTCTTTCGAAGGAGAGGCCCAAGCGGCCTGGGGAGGATACAGAGGAGCCGCGTGAGCTCCCATAGAAAGATTGACACATGCCAGTATTTCTTGTGTGCACATACACAGCTTCGCTGATGTGTCCTTCTCATCCGATTCAGCTTCGCTGGCCCCGTTACGGCCCAGCTTCGCTGTTGGCACGCCTGGCGGGGACAAGGTGTAGAACCAACCTGAGGAGGGGGGGGGGCTGCCAAGTAGAGGGGTGTGCCTGGGGGGGTTGGGGGAGGGGGCTAGAATGGGGACGGGGGGGGATCGGGGCGGGGGAGGGAGGGACAGGGCCCCACCAAAGCGATTTCAGCACGACCACGGGGACAACTCCAGCACTCCCCAAGCACACTTGCCACACGATTTCTCGTTAACTGTCCATGGGGGGTGGGTGGGCCTCAGGGCACCAAGGGGGTCTCCTTGGGGCTCCAACTACTGAAGGGCCGTGCTGGCCTTCCTGGTGAGTTCGATGATGCACGGAGCGTGCGTGCGCTTGAGTCCCGCTAGATGGGAGGCGGATCCTTAGATTGTGTCTTTGGGGTCTCTGGGTGTCTCTTGGACCTCTGGGGTCTGCGAGGTCTCTGGGTCGTTGGGTCTGATGGTGTCTCTGGCATTTGCGCCGCGCGTGGTGCTGTTAAGGGCGCCTGCGCAGTTTACGCTGTGCAAGTCCTAAACATACGATCGGCTTGCGGTCGAATGGCGATCGGCGGTTGGCCGATAGGCAAACATGTCGATTGTATGGCGGTCGATTTAGACTTAAAAGGGCTCTCAGGTGGTTCCGATGGGGGATCTAGAAGGCCCTGAGCTGGCCCGATTGGCTTAGACGTAGGGCCATCTGCCTGGGTGTCTGATCGTTTGCGCGGCTGCCACCCCCCCGACGACCACTAGAGGCCCCCAATGGTCCAGAAGATCCTTGAACGCAGCCTCATATAGCACGTGCTCTAAGCCATAGGACGCACATGGTTAGCAAAGCAGGGCAACAAGCACAATGCACTATTACAACATGGCGGCACGTTGCATGCTTGGGCGCCGCAAAGCACTGCAAGGCTAGGTGTTCACTCGTATGTGGGAAGCGTTTGCCTCGACCATCTTAACATTCGTGTTGGGGGGCTCGCGTCAAAATTGTGCCCCATACGGTAACATAGCTGATGTATAGGCTCGGGACGTGGGCGTGAACACACAGTGCTTCCCAGTGTATGCACCCAACGGCTTAACACCCGAGCCTCCTATGTGCTGTTGCCGAACTGAATGCCCATGCTGCTGAAACGCTACATTCATGGCAAGCCCCCACATGTCCAGATCCTCAACCTCTCCCCCTTTCCGCAGCCATCTCACCGCGAGACTTTGAGTTCGGGGATATTGAGATATCGTTCCAGAGATGGCTCGTCGCGATGCGATTCCCCCCGCGGCCGTCGGGCCACATGTTCGGAAGCGTTGGCGCCGCCTGACCCTGCAGCTGAAGACAGAGAAACTGAAAAACAAGAGCCTCCGCTCCAGGGCCAAGAGCCCCCGCACTTTTCTGAACAACCTGAAGACCTGGACGGAGACCGCAGAGTCTGACGACAACACAAGGGCCGTCAACGGGGCGGCGGCGCTCCCGGAGGCCGTCGCCGCGCATGAGGCCGAAAACGAGGAGCCAGAGTGAGGATTAGTTGCCTCCCAGCGCGCGCCTTGAAGGGGGGAAGGGGAACGGACTAGCGGTAACATAAGCAGCAGTGGCTGCGGAGGGCAGGGGGGGGCGGGGACAGAGGGGGAGGAGGCGGGAGGGAGGTGCGGGTGAGATAAGGAAGAGGATAGGGAAAGAGACTTGGGGCGTTTGGCTAACTTTCCCTGCGGCGCAGCGGTTCGGATCGCCAGAGAAGCGATGTTAGTCTCTCAATTCTTAACCCCTGTCGGGGAACCCGCCTGGCCGTTATTCCCGACCCCTGCCAGGGAATCCGCCCGACCCCCAATGAAGGTAACCAATCGGCGGTTCGCGCTCAACGTATGGGTGTCCAGCTGCACGCCGCTTATATATGTGTATTGCAACGTATAGGTGAGAACTGCGTGGTATGCTATGCTGCGCTATGGCACGGGCTATGCGTGATCATACTAGCTATCACTAGCTTAATGCCTACGGACTACACTGATGGATGACTGCTTCTTGACACGTTCCCTCCCCAGGGCTGCATGTGTCAGGTCATCGTGATGGCCATTCCAGGCGTGGTTTCGCAGTGTTTAGGGTACAGCTGTATAGTTCGACGTGCGCCATTAGCAGTTATGCAGCATTTTGCTGTGTGCGTGTTCATACATCAACATGTCGTGCCACGCATTGTGTCACATGTTCACGCGGAGGATTGTGCAGCATGTTCACACCGCCTTCGTTTGCATTGCTACCTCCTTCCCCCCTCCCCCCCGAGCCCCCAGGCGGCGAGCGTGGACACGGGCGCCTGCGATTGGGGCAGGCGTGTCGCCAATTGCAAGTGCTGGTGAAGGCCGCCTCGTTTCTTCTGTTACGCTTTGTGCCCCATGTTCACGCGCAGGACCAGGTGTGGAGCATGTTCGCAGCGCCACTTTGCATGCCTTTGTACACCGCCATCGGCATGGCCTGCGTTTATAGGCTGCCTGAGCAGTATAGCCAGGCACCCAGCAAGTGCCCTGCGGGTGCGCGCCCCAACCCGCGGCCCCCTTGCAGCTATTGCAAGGGGTGCCAGCAGGTGGCCGCACCTCCCAGCAGGTACTTTGCGCGCGCGTCAACTCCTAGGCGGTTCGCCAGCAGGTACCGAGCATGTACTTCGCACGTACTTCCCAGGTGCTGTCGCACCGCGACGAGCGTCGAGCAAGTACTTCGCAGGTACTTCGCACCTACCCTGGGTTCGTAGCAGGTGCCGAGCAGGTACTTCGCAGGTACTTGGCAGGTACTTCGCCGCAGGTACTTAGCAGGTACTTAGCAGGTACTTCGCAGGTAATTTTCAGGCGCAGCAGGTACTTCGCAAGTACTTTTCAGGTACCGCAGGTACTTCGCAGGTACTTCGCAGGTACTTCGCGGCGGCGCCACGTTCGCCACAGGTACTTCGCAGGTACCTTGCGGGTGGCGCTCGTTCTGGTAGGTACCCAGCAGGTACTTAGCAGGTACCTCCCGAGGTGCCCCAGGATCGGCCGCTGCCTCAGCAAGTACTTAACAGGTACTTGGCAGGTACTTGCCAGGTGCGCCTGCACACTCACAATCTACCCCCCCGCCAGCCGTGCCCCCCCCCTGCCCTACCTCGGCGCGCGCGGGCAGGTCGCGCTGCGTGTTCCCAGCCTATGCCGCTCGCGGCAGCAGGTATCGCTGCGCGGCGCAGCACTAGGGGCGCGCGCAAGGGGGTCTACACCTGGCTAGCCCCGTCCAATTTCCAGAGGCCGCGCCGACGCTGTGGGCGATTGAACCTCCGTCGGTGCGCGTTACCGATCCTGGTTCCACCAGTTTGGCAGGGACGTAGGGCTGCATGGCGAGCGGCGCAGCAGGTTGCGTTAAATACGGGGCGCGGCTAGGCATGTGGTTGCCCGCGACAGGGCTGCGGCGCGGGCACATTGCCAGGGATTTGTGGGGGGCTAGCGCGCGATTGTATGTGGTGGGGCAGCTGTGTTTGTTGCGTCGCAGTTTGCACGTGGTCATATCCTGGGGCTGCGGCGCGCGGGCGTGCTTTGCCGCGCACGGCGGAGGGCATAGGACAGCGTTGTCGCATCGACGATGCTGGCGGGCCCAAGTGCATTCGACTCGGCAAGCGGAATGGTCCCGCGAAGGCTCGCATGGGTCTTGTCGACGAAGGCATGTTGTAGGTCTTCGCGCCTGGATGCGTTGCAAACAGGCTGGTTCGTTTGCATATGTTTGGAGGGTGTTGCGAGGGAGATGGCGCGCTGGTGGGATGTTTCCAGACTCACGCCAGAGGCTTTCGGTTGGATCGTTCGCGAGTCTAGGTAGTTTGCCCAGAAGGGTTCTGCTATGCGTGCGTCCGAGAGTAAGTTGGAACAAAGGCGAGCATCTCGACGGACAGCGAGCACTGTTGTATTTCAAGTGGGTGTTCATCATGTAGGTGCAATCGCCTTAGCTTCAAACTTAGCCCGAACCCTAGCCGTAGCCGTGGCCCGAGCCTTAGCCCTGGCCCTAGCCTTAGCGTAGCCCTAACCCTTACCTGGGCCCTAGCCCTTGCCTTAGCCTTGGGCCTGGCCAAAGCCTTCGCCTCAGCCCTGGCCCTAGCACTAGCCGTAGCCGATGGCTCTAACGCTAGCCTCAGCCCTAGCCTTGGCCACAACCTTAGCCTTAGCCGTGGCCCCTTGCTCCCCATAGCCATTGCCCTAGCCCTAGCCCTAGCCTTAGCGTTAACTGTAGCCCGAGCCCCCGCCCCCACCCGAACCATTGTTTCTGCTTCAGCTTAATGTTTTGCCCTGATATCTTGGCTGTATTCTTAGCTCCAAACATCGATGCGGGCCGCAGTTATTCCAACCCAACCAGACTGGTTTCCAACCGGAGCACGGGACCGCCACCGTTGCCCTGCAGCCGTGGTTTTCTGGAGCCACTTACCTGGCAACATTTAACGTATGAGCGCGTTTCCGCCAAGTGATTCCATATGCCTTATGCTTCCTCCGTGGGACTCGACGATTTGATTCGCGCGCGCTAAGTCAACAATGGGGCGCCTCGGGTCCTCTGGCGTCTTGGGCTTCGCAACTTTGGGGGGGTTATTGGTGTCTGGGGGCATTGCGGCGTCTTGGGGTGTCTTGGGGGTTCAGCGTCTGAGGGTGCCTGGGGGCTTTAGGCGCTTGGGGATGTCTGGAGGCATTGGGCCTTTGGGGTGTATTTGCATGTTCGGTGGTTGTGTTTCGTCTATGGTGCACTGCATGCGTAGGAACACGCGAAGGAATTGGAACACGGTTCATGCAACCATCCATCACCATCGCTGTTAATCATTGTTTTTCGTAGTCGCAGCCGCGTTTGCCAAGCAATTGCATAGTCTTGTTTTGCTACCTCCTCGGCATGGAGGGCCGCGCCATTGAGTCTTTCGAAACGAGTGGCCACCTCCAACTAACGTTTCGGTTGCCAAGCATGCCGCAAACATGGTTTCGTACCTGTACTGGCAACTTGCCATGTACAGTGCACCTGAGAGGGGCGCAAGAGGTTCCACCAGAGGAGCTTGAGCAGCAGCACGCTCGCGACTTGAATTCGGCAATGCCGAGCGTTTGGTCAGCCGATCCAACGCCAGTGCCAGCGGCAGTGCCGACGCCAGCGCCAGCCAGCGGCAGTGTCGGTGCTGCAGGAGTCCCCGAGGGTGGCGATGAAGAGGCCGTCGTGATGAGCCAGTGGAAACTAGGCGTCAGTCCCCCCCCCCCCCGAGATGAGTGAAGTGAGCGACGGTGTTGTTGCTGCCACACAGGGCTCTCCGAGCGAGGTCAAGGGGCCAGGCGAAGAGGGGCCTGGCGGAGCGGCATGCTCAGCGAAGGCCAGCTCTGTTTCGCAGCCTGGGGGGCCTCAGCCTCCGAGCGCCTGGCTCCCCAAACTTCAGTCTACTTTGAAGCTTGGCCAGCTGATTGACATCAGCAGCCCTGGGGGCTCTCCCAAGGCCAATGGGTCGAAGTCCCCCTCTCCTTCTCGCGTGGCAATTCCGAAGGAATGCGTCAGTGCCAAGCGGCTGGCGCCAGCCGACGGCGCCGAGTCGATTACGCCAGGGGGCGCTTCCGAGGTTCCTTCTGCGAAGAGGCGCAATTGGCCTCTCAACCCTGAGTTTTGCAGCGGTGCGCCTGGTGCCGCCTGTTCAGGGTCTGCCGCCTTGCAAGGGTCTGACCTTGCCTCAGCGTGTCAGGCTCCTCTTGATGAGGGCATGGACCCATTTGCGATGCATGGCCATCGCCTCGTGCATGCGCCCACTGTGGTGGAAGAGTTCGCATCGTCGGATACTGTTGTGGAGACGCAGGTGTATCATGACAGGCAGTGCTAGGTGGCTCCAACATGTAAGCCTGCAGAGGGGGAGGAAGAGTAAAATAGAGGAGGGACGATGTCCTCATTCCGGAACAGAAGGGCTGTCTTCGTTCCAGAACAGGAGGATGCCACGGGGAGGAAGGTGAAGGCGCTGTGCTCTCTGACTCTGCTGCCGCCTTCAGCCAGTCACACTTTCAGTTTGATATGGTGTGAATTATCGCGCGGGCTTCAGGCGTGAGGACGCCCCAAGCCCGCGTCGGGCGTGAGGATGCCCTTGGCCTCGATCTCGTTCGAGGCACGTTGCGCTCAATATCAGATCGTTTCGCCGCTTCTGATCGGTGGAAATGAACGAGGCTCACCATCGAGGCCATCCTTTGGGTCTAAAGAGGTCTCCATGGGGTCTCAACGGGTACCCTCGAAGCCACCATCCTTGGGGCCTAACGGCTTTCTCTGCGTGTGCGGTGTCTTGGGACCATGTGCGTCTTAGGATGTCTTGGGGTATTAGGGTGTCTAGGGGCCTGAGGCGTCTGAGGTGTCTAGGGGCCTTAGGGCTCTTGGGGTGTCTAGGGATATCAGGTCGTGTTAGGGCGTCTTAGGGTGTCTTAGGATGTCTTAGTGCGCGTAGGGGTCTGAGGAGGCGTCTTCGAGGCCTTAGGGAACTACACTTTAAGGGTGTCTGAGGGTCTTGCGCGTCTTACCGTCTGGTAGCAGTCGGCATCATGTGAGAGCTTGGGGCCTTAGGCGTCTTGGCACTAGGGGCCATGCAAGCAAGGGAACCCTGCAGATACATGACCTTGTGGTAAGAGTATCAAACACATAACGGTCGCCTATTTGCATGCGTGTACACATGAAATTCCGATTGATGTGCCATTCAGTCCTGACATACACTTGCGCATCTAGTACCACTGAGGCCACATGGGGCCCAAGGGCCAACGCATTCCCTGCAACTAAATAAACGCTGGGGCTCCATAGGCAACAACACAAGGTTTGCATATGAGGCACCCCTTGGATTTCACATTGGGGGGGGGGGGGGCTCGGTTGGACTGCTCACACTGATCATCTTACCGACCTCTTTTTGCATTCGGGCGGTCGTGCCCTGAGCATATTGATTACGTACGGCCTGGATTGGTATCGTTTTGCAGAATGCTTCGCTCTTCGGGGCGTGATGTTATCTAGCGGGCGAGAGGCCCTTCCCATTACAAATGATTGTGCAAATGCGGTGTGACCCACACCCTCCGCTCATTGACATTCGGGCTCTAGCCAAAAGCAGCTGCGGGTTGCACGGATCACCACGTTTTACTACTCCAGCCAAGCGCACAGGGCATCGCGCAGGATGCCCGACAAGAGATCCCGCAAGAGGGGCGATGATACCCAGGAGAAGGCGCCTCGTGGCGCCAGGAAGGTGCCACGCCTGTCCGCAGGTGCCCTCGCTCAGCACAACGGCGAGAACGAGGGGTCTGCGGCTGCAGGCTCGACTGCTCGTGGGGCCTCCGCCCATGACAAGGCTTCAGGCCCATGTTGCTATGATTGTGGCGCTACACCCTCGGCTGCGTCGAAGTTCCCAGCTGGGGTGACCGACGCTTGCACGTTCCACTGGGGGCTCTACCTTTCTGGCTTCACGACCTACGGCAGCTGGCGGGAGTTCAATGCGAAGAAGGACAAGGACACGGCGATCCAAGAGGCGCGGACCAGCGCAGAGGGGACCAAGACAAACGGCGAGAAACACTGGCTGCCCACGCAGGTCTCGCAAGGCAAGGTCTACAAGTGCACAGTGACGAAGAGCATGGCAGGCCCGAGCCGGGCTCAGCTGAAGGATCTACTGTCTGTCTCGCCAGAGCGCATAGGCGTCAAGATGCAGGATCTCGTGGACGTCAACAACGCCCAGTACAAAGGGTTGCTGATCCCGAACCCAGCGAGGCCGTTCACGGAGTTCAACTTCACCAAGACAATCGGCGCCGAGAGGTCTACAGTCGCCATGGGCAGCGCCGACCAGATGCACGAGCAGCATGCGGACGTCGTCTTCGATTTCGCCAAGGCCGAGATGCAGAAGGAAAAGGATGTCAAGGATGCTGCAGTCAAGATGAGGACAACGCCATGGGACCTCACAGACCTGGTCAAGAAGTCTTGCGAGTATCGCGGGGTCGACGTGCACCCCATGAACTGCAGCCCCATGGCAGCGATGCTCATGGGCCAGCTTGGCAACGTGGACGAGGATGCCGCCCGCACCTTTGGCCCACCACCTCGCCACGAGCCGCGCGAGGACGTTGCCAATCTTGCCGACGTGGCCGACCACGAGGCTGGCGAGGGGGAGCTCGACGAGGGCGCGGCTGCAGATGCGGAGGAGGCAGGTAAGACTGCCCGCGCGCCCTACCTCAATCGCCGTGCGGTCTTGGATAGCATGTCGTCGGTTGGCCTGACTCCTGCTGTGAGGAGGCGCGGCTCTGGTGCTTCCCGAGTTGGTGAGGATGCTGCGAGCGCCATCTCTCCGAGCGCGGCAGGCGGCATCGGCAAGGGCAGCGGGGGCAAGCGGGTGCCCATGGAGGACGGCTTGCCGATCACAGATGCAGCTCGAGACGACCTCGTGCAGCGGAGGATCAACGCCTACGACATCGATAAGATCATGAGGAACGAGAATATGGGCCGTGAGAGGCGTTGGTGTAGCGACCCCCGCGATCTCTTCTTGCGCAAGGGCAACGCCAGGGCCGATGCCCTGTCCAAGCACCTGGACCTCGCAAAGCACGCCGAGAACCTGGTCAGCAGCTCCATATCAGAGATGGGCGCTGGCATGCTCGAGACCGCTGTGAAGGAGCTTCAAGACGGTGGGGTGTTCATTCCAAACAATGTGAAGTTCCAGCTTTGGCGCAGGTATTGTGACGACAAACTGGGGGACGCCCTGAAGTCCCGCGACGCAAACACGTTCATCCATGCCATCGTGCCGTGGAGCGGGACCGAGAAGACGTTCGATGGGAACAAGCCGCGTCTCGGCCTCCTAGACTGCTCGAACGAGGAGAAGATCCACAACTTCGAGATGATGTCGGAGAAGCTTTTGTCTAGCGTCGTGAAGCTGGGCGGGTCTGGGAAGGAGGCCGTGCACACCATCGCGGACGCGAGCCTGAAGTATTGCGCCATGATCGTGGATCGGGAGGACTGCGAGGACTTCGACAAAACGGTGACCGACCTGGAGCTGTCCGTGAAGGGCATGAAGGCGTTGGTGGATCCCTTTTTTCGTGGACGGGTATCCTGAGCTGATTCGCATGTTTGCCATCGGCGCCAGCAAGGACATAGGAGACAAGAAGCGCGTGCCATACAAGGTGTACCAATCTCTGATGTTCATGCCTTACTACGACGGGCTACTAAAGGAGTTTGGCGCGAAACACGATTTCACCAAGGAGTTTCTTGCCGGCCTCTCTGCGCAGGAGGCGGAGCTTCGCAAGGACGCAGCTTCCGCTGGGAGGAGTAGTCGTATTGCAAGTATGCTGACGCTGATGGAGCAAACGAGCACCAAATTCAGGGCAGGGACATTCGAGCACCTAGCCGAGCTGTTAACTGAGTCGCTCGAGGGCTTCATTCGTTCCCTGAACATCGAGAACACGAGCACCGCCGACAAAGATGCCTACAAGAAGTTGGTGCTGGCAGAACAATGTCTCAAGCAGGCGCGCACCGTCCTGCCCGCCAATGTGGAGATCTGGATGGCGCACCTCAGGATTTGCGAAGTAGCCGTGGCCGCGATTGGCAAGGCTGACTACGCGAAGAACCTGACCACCGTGCTCGAGAAGTACAGGACCTTGCAGCCGAAGTCGGTGAACATGGAAGCCGTGGTAGATGTCGACTGCGCCGTGAAGGATGCCAGCTCTGCGGGCGCGGAGCTCGACGCGGAGTCCTTGAAGCAGCTCTCGGAGTTCATTCAGGCTGACAGAGGGTGAGTCAAATGCTGCAGATGGGGGAGGGTGGATAGGCATGGTGGGCTAGGTAAGGCGGACGGGAGGGACAGGAGTTGGTCCGTGGGCCCGAAGAAATGCAGCATTTGTATTGCCGAGAGTGTGTTCGACTTCGCTGAGCATGCTCTTGGTGAGACTCGATCTAGCCTCGACCCGATCCTTCAGCTGGCCATGTCGGTGCGTGATCTGGTTTCAGCGACTGTTGACGTCACATTGAAGGATTCAGTCGCCAAGTTCGTCGAGTGCATGGCTGCGTGGACTGATGCATCCAAGAGCTTGGCAAAGTTCGAGTCGCTTGGGCCCGATCTGGCTGCGAGGATTCCTGCGAAGGGTTCGGCCATCGCCATCAAAGCGTTGCTGAACGACACGGCTCTACTTCGTCAGAAGGTCGGTGAGAGGCCGCCGTGCCAGGGGATGAGTGACTTCATCAGCCAGATGGAAGATATGACTGCTCATATTCGGGATGCGTACTTGCAGAGGACGCGTGATGCCATGGAGACCGCAACAGACATGCTCAAGTGCCTCGCGAACCTAGGGCCAACTGAAGGAACTTCTTGGACTGCCGACGCCCCTGCCGACAAGGGCGACGACTTCGCTACGGTCAGGAAGGTGTTCCTGACAGCGGCTGCCGAGCTCGACGGCAACAACTTCACTGCAATGATCAAGGATCTAGAGATGTCTCAGAAGCAGGCGGCCGCCGCCCACGAGCTCTTCGGGTGTCCTGCTGAGGCCGCCATCTTCGAGTCAAGTGACGATGTGGTGAGAGCGAGCTGTGTCACCAGGGCGACGGCGAAGTGCCTCCACGCCTACGAGGTGCACAAGAAGGACGAGAACGATGCCAAGTTGCGCAGGGAGCTCCGCAAGACGCTGAAGACGATCACGGAGCACCCGAGGCTGGGCGACATCTCTTCCGAGACGCAGGCGTCGCTGCGGAAGTGGGCGTTCGCCGCCGCCCAGTTGCCTTGAGAGGCGCGGGCCGCAGGTCAGCCGCGGCGACCGCCTGCAGGTGGCGACGCGGCTGCTGACAAAAAATGGGAACGAGTCCCACGAGAGGCAGCCAGGGGGAGACAAGAGAGCACTGGCTGCCTCTCGTGGGACGCCTGAGCCTCCAAATGGGCCTTCTGAGGGGCATCTAGGGTTAAGCTTTGGGAAGTCATCTTGGGTCGTCTTCGGTACATCTGGAGCCGTCTTGGAGAGATCTTGCGGCCAGCTTGGCGTCTCTCGGGCTCTGCGTGCCACCTTGGAAGCCATCTTGGGGCCGTCTTGAAGCAATCAAGCCGATTCGTTGGCCTTGCCAGGGCAAGGTTGGGAGCGCATGGGCCGTCGTGGGCCCGTCTCTGGGCCTTCTTGACATGTCTTTGGTGGCTGCATACTCACAGTCGCAGTAGGTCAATTGCATAACGTTGCCTGGTGTCTTGCGTTGCGTGCTGCGTTGCATGCGTCATGTAACTGCTAATCGCAAGTCGGGCGGCTACTTTTACGATATCTACGTTCTTCACTCCCTCTGCCAGCAACGGCTGGTACTTTTTCAATATCCACTGCTAGTGGCCCTCGCGGCGCCGATATCAAACAAGTACTTTGCACGTACTTCGCATCATACCTCGGTTTAGATGTAACAGGTATCTAGGTGCATTTTTCATAATCAACGTTCTAGAGGGACATGCATCTCATAACGCCGCACGCGGGGCCGGCTGGACTGAGCCTTACTGTAGACGGGGGCCAGCACACTGAAGCAAGCACCTAGATGCCGACCTGGCCCACGATGACGATCGCCCCCGCCCTCGGCAAGGGAGCGACCTCCAGATCGAAGGCCTGCAGATTGTCGCAAAGGACCCTTTCCCCAGCACGAGTTTGTGGCGCGAGACCATCCGGCACGCTGCACAGTCGGCCAAGGTGGAGAGATCCTTCACGGATTGCGCCAGCTTCTTGAATATCACAGGAATGGACTTGCCCTGCATGTCCACGCCGAGGTCGTCGTGGATGGCGCGGCGGCCCAGCAGCGAGTAGTCCGCATCGCGAGCCATGTAGGACTTCGCGTTGGCCAACCCCACATTGCGGATGAGGGTGTGGTATAGCTGGCAGAGCGCCTCTGTCTCGATTGTGTCTGAATAAAAGTAGTGGCGCAGGCGCGCTTCAAGGAAAGCGCTGTGGAATGTGAACAATGTCCTGAAGTCCGGGCGCACTACTCTGGTCAAGTTCTCGCGCAGGATCTCAGCCCCCTGCAGGGCCAGGTTGGCGGGCGGCGGGATCGAACGCGGCTCGCCCTGGAGCACGTGCGCACAAATGGCCGGCACATCTGGATCAACAGGAATGTCTTCCTGCAAGGTCGCCGTGATCCAGCGCAAGATGGGAACGACCTGCATCGAAGACCAAATTGCCCCGATGGCCTTGCGGAAGGCAGGGGCGAATCCGTTGATCGGCGACCCGGGCGCCTTGACAACGCGCCCGATGGCATGGTCGTTCTCAAACGGTGAAGACGGCTGTCCGATCCCGTGGCCAGTCACCATCATTAAATGTGTCGAGAGAATATTCGCCCCCCGCTTGGCGGTGTTCATGTCGCCGCCGATGCCAAATGCGGCGAACCCCGCGGCCGCCCCCGCAGCGTCGTTCCAAGTCACGAACCCCGCCGCAATGCTCGGCCTGAACCCCTGGGACGACAGGGCGCCGATCGCGATGAGGGCGGCGACGAAGTAGATGAAGAGGGGCGGTACGTTGGTCGCGGTGAAGCGCGAGACCGCGCGGCCGAGAAATTCGCTATCGATGGCCCGCTGGTCCGCGCAGGCCGCAAGCTGCCCGTCCGCGAGGTGCTGGGCCGTGTTCTCCGCCGGGAACAACTCTGCGGGGATCTCCGGGCGGTCTTCTGTTCCCAAGACTTAGCCAGCTCCCCGTGCGGCACCTTCCCACGAGGCGCGGAATAGCAGAACATGCCGACGGGGGGGTCGTAAGGTTGATAAAACCGTGCGTGCGTGCGTACCACCTCGGTTTTTGGTCTATTACTTCTGATGTGCTTGCTTTCCTGTTGATTATGCTTTTCGCCATCTCTAGAGGGATTGCTCAAAGTAGTGGAATGCAGAACGATTCCTGTTGTAGCACATTTTAAAGTGAGTTCTTCTGTGGGGAATTACAAGGGAATTCTGTTCATGGCGAATTACAAAGTGTTTCCTTTTGTGGCGGAATACAAAAGGATTCCTTTTGTGGAGGATTACAAAAAAGGATCCCTTTTGTAAAGGATTATTAAGAAATTCCCTTTGGTGGAGGAATGCAAAGGGATTCCTTTTGCGGGGGATTGCAAATTGATTTCCTTTGAGTGCTTTCCTGGAAATGAACCAGGGGGCAAAAAAAAAAAACGTAAATCCTTGAAAATTAAAATATAAGTTTTCAATGATGTCCAACGCTTTGAAGCAAAAGCATATATATATATATATATAAGAAAAATGTTCACAAACCGAATGCAACAATAAGTTGTTCCCATAGGGCTTCGGCGTCAAAACCTTGGAAATACTGTGTTTTTGATATGTTTTTGCTTCAAAACATTGGAAATTCATTGAAAACCTGCAATTTTTCCTAATTTCCAAATTTGTTTATTATTTTTTCACATTTTTTCTCTCTTTTGTCCCCTGGTTCACTTCCAGGAGAGCCCTCTCAGGAAATCAATGTGTAATCCTCCACAAAAGGAATCCCTTTGTATTCCTCCACCAAGGGGAATCCCTTTGTAATCCTCCACAAAAGAAATCCTTTTGCAATTCACCGCAGAAGGACTCCCTTTTGTAATTCGCCACAAAAAGGAATCATCATGTGATCCTCCACAAAAGAAGTCCTTTTCTAATTCTCCACAAAAGAAATCCTTTTGTAATCTGCCACAAAATAAAACAATGTGTAGTTCACCACAAAAGGATTCCCTTTTTGTAATTCAACAACAAAAGAAATCAATTTGCAATCCGCCAACGTTTGTTTCGGGCCTCCGGAGGCCGGAGAATCGAGGGATTCAGGCATATTAGTCTCTCTGGAACGCGCTTCGGCGCCCACCCACTGGAAGTGAGAGGGGCGAGGGGGGAGAGACGGAGGTGGAGGCGGAGGAGGGGGAGGAGGAGGAAGAAGGGCAAGGAGAGGATAACTTATGGAATCTGCGATGGGCGCCTAGCCCCAGGGAGTTATTCCCTTAGTCTGGCGGGCTGCGCATCCCACTCGATTGTGATCTGCGAAGATCATTATGACAACGCAATGCTCCCAACGCATGCTCGTCGTCACCATCGTCATCAGCAGAATCTTGAAACGCATACTCATCATCATCATCGTCATCAGCAGCATCTTGAAACACATGCTCGTCGTTACCATCGTCATCAGCAGCATCTTGAGACACATACTCGTCATCATCGTCATCGTCATCAGCAGCATCTTAAAACACATACTCGTCATCATCATCATCGTCATCAGCAGCATCTTGAAACACATGCTCGCCATTACCCTCGTTATCAACCGCATCTTGAAACGCATGCTGGTCAGCACCATCGTCATGAGCTGCATATTGAAACACATGCTCGTCAACAGCATCGCCATCAGCAGCATCTTGAAACACATGCTCGTCATCACAATCGTCACCAGCAGCGCATTGAAACGCATGCTCGTCATCACCATCATCAGCAACATCTTGAAACAAAAGCTCGTCATCATCATCATCGTCAGCAGCATCTTGAAACACATGCTCGTCATCATCATCATCGTCATCAGCAGCATCTTGAAACACATACTCGTCATCATCACCATCGTCATCAGCAGCATCTTGAAACACATGCTCGTCATCATCATCGTCATCAGCAGCATCTTGAAACACATGCACGTCATCACCATTGTCATCAGCATCATCTTGAAACACATGCTCGCCATCACCATCGTCATCAGCAGCATCTTGAAACACCTGCTCGTCATCACCATCGTCATCAGCATGAAACAAATGCTCGTCATCACCATCGTCATCACCTGCATATTGAAACACATGCTCGTCATCACCATCGTCATCAGCAGCATCTTGAAACACATGCTCGTCATCACCATCGCCATCAGCAGCATCTTGAAACACATGCTTGCCATCACCATCGTCATCAGCAGCATCTTGAAACGCAGACTCGCCATCACCATCGTCATCAGCAACATCTTGGAACACGTACGTGTCATCACCATCGTCATCAGCAGCATCTTGAAACACATACTCGCCACCATCATCGTCATCAGCAGCATCTTGGAACACGTACTCGTCATCACCATCGTCATCAGCAGCGTCTTGTAACACATACTCGTCGCCGCCATCGTCATCGCCATCACCTTCAGAGGAATGCGCGTTGCCACCGTCGTTATCAGCAGCATCTTGAAACGCGCGCTTATCGTCGCAATGGCCTTCGGAATCCCTTGCGAAGCATAATCGTTATCAACATTGTCATAACCTGCCAGCAGATTCTATTTGTAGTTTATTGCATAAGGAATTTTGGTTGTTACCCGCTGCAAAGCAACTAATACGGTAATTCGCTCATGTTTGCTTCGGGCCTCCGGGGGCCTGAGAAACGAGGGATTAAGGCTTAAGATGTCCCTCTGGAACGCGCTTCGGCGCTCGCCCACTGGAAGTAAGAGGGACGAGGAGGAAGAGACGGAGGTGGAGGCGGAGGAGGAGGAAGAGGAGGAAGGAGAGGAGGACTTATGGAACCCGCTATGGGGGCTTAGACCCAGGGGGTTATTCCCTTAGTCTGGTGGACTGCGTTTCCCGATGGTGCCCTGTGAGGCCCATTATGATAATGGATTGCCCCCAACGCATACCAGAAGATTCGTAACTCTCATTTCTGGTACTCGCGACCTGCCCCTGACAGGGGATGACCTCGGGGATCCCAGGGTGATGTCGAAACCGCCATCTCCGAGGATAGGGCGGGGGCACGACAGGAAAGGGCAACATCTTGAAACACATACTCGTCATCACCATCATCATCAGCAACATCTTGAAACACGTACTTGTCATCACCATCGTCATCAGCAACATCTTGAAACACATACTCGTCATCATCATCGTCATCACCAGCATCTTGACACACATACTCGTCATCATCATCGCCATCATCAGCATCTTGAAACACATACTCGTCATCACCATCGTCATCAACAGCATCTTGAAACACATACTCCTCATGATCATCATATGTGTGTTTCTCCATATGGGAAGATATCAAGTTAAGTTCTCAACTCGGGTACTCTCTTCCGTAGCTGGTTTGAGGCTCAATCACCTTCCTGCTATCGAGTACCGCCATCATCGCACGATCGTCGTCGCAGTCGCCATGTTGATGGATTCGACGCACGGATTATCTCCGGGGATGCTTGGGTCGCGACAGCGATGATATGAGAACGCACTTTGTGATTGCATGAAAACACGCATGTACACGCGCGCACAACTTTGTCAACTGATGCCGAAGATGATGATGCTAGTGACGGCGATGCAACGCAGCAGAACGAAGTTGTACGCACACACGGTTTTATCAACTCCACGCGGGGGGGTCCTCCGTCCTCCAGTAGCTCTGCTTGAACGCGGGAAGAGTCCTCAAGAAATCCACGGCTTGCCGCAGGACCCCGCTGTCACCGCTGTCGACGCTCAGCCGGTAGAGGTCGTTCTAATTCGACAGCTCGAAACATATATTGGCAGAGGACCTGACAGATGCCTTCTCGGCCTGCAGTACCTCGTGCAACACCGCCGACAGATGTGGCAAGATGTTGCTCCTGGTCGAAGCTCTGCCCCCCCGCGCTGGGGGCCCCTGTTCGCACGGCAGCCACGTGGGGTGGTGGAGATTTTTCTGAGCGGCGGCTCCAAGGACAGCTCCAGGAGGCGGGGCGGACTCGGCTGGGGCACATGGCGAGATAATTAACTGCTGGGGCGCATAGGCCGCGGCAGCGGGTGCACGTGCCAGGGGCAAAATGACCCTCATTATGACGCAGGCGTCCCGAATTCGGGGAACGCAGGCACCAAACAAGAAAACGGGCGGAAGGAGCAGTCGCACAAGTGGCGCCAGCTCTGACCGTACCGAACAACGCGCAAGGGCGTGGATCACGCCGCGCTGCGGCGGCACGGAGGGGCCGGGGTGGCCGCACCGCCCAACACGAAGAGGAGGCCAAGGAACAGGAGAGACACGGAGGGCGCAAGGGCACGCGGCGGCAGGAGAACGGGGGAACAGGTGGAGGCCTCACTCACAGGGACTCACAGGATGCACTTGGGCATGAGAGCGACCGTCCTAGTCAAGGAACCGGCGGCCCTGTCTTCTGAATCCACAGCCTGCAACTTGCCTGACACTGAGAGTCGGGGGGGTGCAGTCCCCCGGACCACCCTGCGGGAGGGCCGCGATGAACTGCCAAAGGATAAACCACTTGTGCAGTAGCTAGAACTCGAAGGCGACGCCCACTGTGGGAAGCGAGTCGTCGACGTCGTCGGCGTACAACGCGGGCAACTGATCCGTCTCAGGGGACGGGGGCGCAAAGTCGCGAGCGTCAACCGAGGTAACAGAGGCGGACCTGCCGGGGGATCCGCGGTGACCTGCCAAAAGATGAACCACTTGCCAGGGATACGCTCACCCCAGGCCCGGCCTCAGGTGGCGCCTGGAACGCCGCAAACCAAAACATGTCCTCGCGGGCGATCCGCGCCCCGTCGCAGGGGCTGGAGGATCCCGTTCCTGCGGGGTCAGACTGTCGCTGACCAACGCTGTCCGGATCACTCCTTGGCAGCCTCTGCTGTCAGCATGCTCCTCGGAGCCTTGCCAGTGAGCCTTCAGGATGCCCATTGATGTCCGCGTCGCTCCACGGCATCAGACTCTGTAAAGGGGCGCAGCCAAGAGCCGCAGTGACAGGTGCATCTTCGTTGGGTAGGGGGGGGGTCCGAGCGGCACTGAGCGCCGCATCAGCACAGAAGGAGGAGGAAGGGGAGGGGAGACGCAGCCAAGAGCCGCACAAACCGGTGAATTGGAGGAGGAGTAGGAAGAGGCAGCGCCAATGTCGATGCTGTGCGGTCGGAGTCACCTCTGTGATACCTCCACCGCTCCCTGTGGAGGGTATTCAGCGACCGCGGGGGGGAACAACACGCCAGTCCTCTGGTGGGGGACTGCGCTGTCACTTGCCAAGAGCAGCACGACCTGGAGAATGTACGTGAGGTGTGCCACCACGTGGCGTGGCACGACGGACGTGACCAATGCCTCCAAACTTGGGATGGTCCGTCGCACTGCCCCGTACCCAGCCAAAGCACACTTGGACGGGGGCGCAGCCGAGAGCCGCACAAACTGATGAGTGGCAACGTCAGGTGGAGCGCTGGAGGTGGGCCTCTGGCCAACATTCCCAGTCATCCAAAGTGGGTGCCCCGGAGGGGCGACATTGACGGCCCCCTGTCCCGTGGGGCAGTCAGGTCTAAGGTGGGACGCGGGGGGGTGGATTATTTCAGCCACCGGGCCCACTGTCCAGGATGGAACCACGAGACCAGCGTGGGCTGTCTAGTACGCAGCGCATGGGCATTGGCGCACCTCTGTGCCATAAGAGGTAGCACGGGGGTATTAAGGCCAAGGCCTGGCGCTGCGACGAAATCTGCCCACGTCGTGGCCAGGAGCAACCACGAGGGAAGCTTGACCGTGGGGTGACTGACACCCCCCATTGACCTCAGCCCCCAAGCCCTGCGTCGCTGTTCGAGGCAAAGGGCCGGTTGAGGACCATGGGGCTGCCAACCCAGCGGGCTCCGCCCACAGGGTCAGCGCGACAGAGACCACCTTGCATTGGGAGGGGGAGGTTGTTACCAGCTGCCCAAGATCATTGTTGCCCAGGAAGCACGCGTTGCGTTCCATGGCGGGCCGAGTTGCAACTCTGAGAATTGACGTGTCCCGGTAGACCAGACATGGCTTGAGCCACAGACAAGCTGCGCGGGCCATCCTCCACGAGAAGCAGGGAAGGGAGACGGGCGAGGCGGGCGGGGGGGAAGCGGGTAGCAAGCACAGCGATAGTTTAGGCAACCGGCTCCAGCAGCAGGCCTTTGTCGGCCTTCCGCGCCATGGCGCGGAAGTCGAAGGGGCCGACGAGGGTGCGCAGCGCCTCGCGAGCAGGGGCGCCCAAGCCAGCGGGCTTGATGCCAGCCCAGGCAGCCTCGAGCAGCTGGCGGCCCTCGGGCCTGAGGTCGGCCCACTGGCCGGCAGGGGCCAACGCCACATGGCCGGGCCCCGACGTGTCCGCGCGGGTGAGCGAGGGCACATCGCGCTTGCGGCGCAGCCTGAGCTACAATCGGCTGGTGGCGAACCTCTCCGGGTAGGCCCCGGCGCCCCCCGACCGACATGGGCGTGGCCAACCAGGTAACCAGGCCTCGATCTGGGCGCGGGGGGGCGAGAAGCCTCGCGCGAGGTCGCGCTCCATGTGGACGCGAACCGCAGCCTCGTCGCACCCCCGCGCCACGAGTTGGCTCCACGCGCCCAGCCGGCCCAGCGGGTACCCGAAGGGCCCGCTGACCCAGGGGGCGCTCCGGAGCAGGGCACCGACGACGTTGGCCCGGCAGGCGCTCCAGCCCTCCGACGTCGTGAGCACCTGCAGGAACTCGGAGCGTGAGCCCACCGACTCGAGGCCCTTGCTGGGGCTGGCGATGCCGAGGGCCGCCATGGCTTTCGAGACGCCAGCGCTGCGAACCACGTCGGCGAAGAACGCCTCGACGTCGTCGCCGAGCACCCTGTAGAAATCGGGCTCGACTCCGACGTCGAGGCAGATGGACAGGGGGAGCGCCACCGCGAGGATGCTGTCCAACACCTGCGTGCTCCGCCAGCCGCTTCCGACTCCGCGGTCGCGTGGCACCTCGAGGCCGGCCACGGTGACGCCCTGGTCGAAAAGCAGGTCTGGCAACCCGGCCATGGCCTCCGCGTAGCCAGGCGGAGGGCATGCACCCGCCTCGTTGGCAGATGGTCGAAGTGCCTGATGCCGAGGGCCAGGGCGCGCTGCCCGGCGGCGAGGCAGGCGCGGGCCCGCTCCTGGCCCGCGGGCCCTCCACGCCAGCCGGCCCCGGCGTAGCCGGTGCACCGCCCCAGGATGGCCTCGGCATGCTGGAGGAGCCAGGCCTCCCTGACGTGGACGTGCAGACCGGACGGGAGCGTGTCCCTGGCCTTCTTGCGCTCGCGCTTGACGAAGGGACGCTGGGGGGTGGCTTGAAACCGGGCGGCAGGCAGCAGGCGCACCCCTCCCGGCCGGCCGCGACACCAGCCCACCCCGCCAGCTTCGACCTCCCCGAGGCAGCGAAGCCTGCATATGAACCGCTCGCCCTCTGGCTGCGTGGGACCCACGCGCCCGGTGGAACCACTGGTCGCCCACTTGCCGGGCGCCCTGAGCACCTCGTCCCACGGGACGAAGCGCTCGTCGTCTCGTCTCTGCGATCCCCCGATCCTCTGCGCTAGGAGGTCCAGCCCCCTGAGGAAGTGGCGCTCGACCGTCAGCGCCTGCCACTTGGTGAGGTGAGGGGCGTGCTCGCCGGCACACCACGCACGCACCCTGTGCAGCTGTGCGCGCTCGGCTGGGACCCATGAGCCAGGGTGGGTCGCGCTGCCGAAGAATGTAATGTGTTGAGGCCCTGCAGGTACCGCCACGCCCCGTGCTTGCGCCCCTCCGGCCACCACGTGGGCCCCGCTGTTGAGCCAGCCCAGATGCCACCCCTCTTGCCCCTGCTCTGGAGGCGCGGCCGCCCACCGCCGAAGATGCGCCGCCTTGCTGCTGCCATCCGCCTACGACCGTCTGCCTGCGCCGACGCAGAGCCGGCCCCGCGCCCACCGCACTTGCTCCTCCGGGCCTCGAAGGGGCGCTGGCCCGGAGGAGGGCTGCTGTCAGTTGGGGGGCGCAGCCCTGCCGCCGATGGCCGCGCGCGCGGCGATCGGGTCGGCAAGCTGCCGGAAGTAGCGGGCGTTGGGCGTTGCAGCCTGGGCGCCCGGGCGGTGGTCGAGCGCGACGCGCGGCGGCAGCAGGCCGGCGCGGGCGCGCGCCAGAGGCGCCTCTGCCGTGCCAGGGCCGCCGCGCGCGATGGCAGGCCTGAAGTCGCCCGGCGGGGGCGCCGGCCTGACAGGGGTCGACCCGTGCGTGAAGGGCTGGCCCCGCATGTCCACGTCGACCCACGCGGCCTTGCCTCGCCAGACGGGGGCGATGCACCAGCCGTCAGAGTGCACCAGGCGGGGAAGGGGCCCCTGCCACCCCAGGGCGCTCTGGTCGCCCCTTGTGACGAGCAAGGGCATCGTGTCGGCCAAGTACGCCAGCCGCTGGCCCTTGATGACCTGCGGTGCCGTGCCAGGCGGTTTCTGGCCACGCCGATCGAGGAGCGGCGCCCGCAGCGGCTCGCGGATCCCAGGCCCCTGAGCGGCAGGGAACCCGACCTGCTGCCCCCGCGCCAGGTCGCCGCCCGCGATCGCCAGCCCAGGGACCGTCACCTGGCCCAGGGCTGGGCCCTCCTGGTAGGGCTCGCCGGCCACGACCGCCGCCACTGCCGTCGGGCGCCGCTCGACCATCGTCAGCGCGTCGACGAAGAGGTCGGGGGCGGCGGGGAGCAGGGCCCGCACGCCGTTGTTGGGCCAGAGGAAGGCGAAGCCTCCCGCAACGAGCTGCGCGTGCGTTGGGGCGAACGGGGCCAGGCCCCAGGACGGCCACCCTCCCCCAAGCCCGACCCCAAGTGCCACGATGGCTGCGCTCTCGCTGCCGAACCCCTGGGCGTCCCAGAACCGGACGACCGCCGCTCGGTGGTTGCTGAGCGGCGCCGCTGCTTCCTGCTGCATGTCGTCGCTGCACCACGTCGGAAGCATCATGCAGTGGCAGAGGCCCCGCCCGGCCGTGACCCTGCACGAGGCCACAGCACGGTCCCGGAGCGCCTCGAGAGCCACCGCAAGCTGCTCGATCGCCAGCAGGCCGAAGCCAGGGCCGATCGGGACGAGCTCCGCAGCCTGCATGCGCGAGGGGGCGCACTTCAGGTCCGCCCAGACGATCTGGGGCAGGGAGATCTGGAACGTCTCCCCGCCGCTGACCTCCAGCTGGGCGTGCCCTCGGCCCTGCCAGTCCGCCTCGAACTCGGCGGCGATCCGACGCTGCTCGACGCGACGGTCAAGCATGCCCACCCCCCGACGGGCGTCTGGATCACCGAAGATGGCCTGAACCCTGTCGGCGCAGTGCTCGACGGGGATGACCGGGCCGGCCGCCCCACCCAGAGCCGGCGGGCATAGCCTGGCCGCCTCGATGCCCGCGGACTGCGGGAGGTTCTGGACCTTGGCGCAGTTGCGGGCCGGGTCAGCGTCGCTGATGCCCACCTCAACCACGACCGCGTCGACGACGTGCCGCGCCCAACCGCGCGCCGCCGCCTCGTTGGCGTAGGACGAGCCCTCTGAGCCAGCAGCGGCGCCCGCATCCCCGTTGAGGCGGTCCGTGCGCCCGCCCCGCCTGAAGTGCCAGACCGTGAACCCGGTGGCCATCGAGACCGGGGCGGCACCATGGTACTGGCGCCCCAACAGGCGGGCGACCCAGGATGGCGCCACGTTCAGGCCCGTGTTGAACACCCCGTAGACCACGGTCGCGTCGCTCGGGAGGCACAGTCCACCTCCGAACGCGCGCTCGAGCTCGGCCCAGCAGAGGTGCGGCCAGTCCGCCGCCCCGACGATGTTCGCCAGGGGACCCCACCAGTAGCTGAGGTGGCACGTGGCTTCGCCAACGCACTTCCCCCGCATGGCGAGGCACACCTCGCCGAGCCAGGCCGCTGCGTCGTCGGTGCAGGAGCCCGCCGGCGACGCGACATGCCGCAAGGGGTCCATGGGCACCTCCGCCTGGAACCCCACGTTGCGCATCGCGCACGTGAAGCGGCACGCGTCGAGCTCGCCGTTGTAGCCGGCCTGGCTCCAGAACCACCGCAGTGCCGACGCCCAGTCGGGCTTGGTGTCGTAGCGGGGCCTCGACCGCCCCACCCACGTCACCGCCGCATCAGGGGCCCCGAGGAGCAGGCACTCGCACCACGCGAGGACGAAGGCGTCCGACTGGCCCTGCGCCGTGCCCGCGCTGCGGGGCTGGGGCACGGGCATGGAGATGCCCTGGTCGGGGTCGCCCGGCTGGGTGGTGCGCCACCACCACACGCCCTTGGCCTCCGCCACCTCCTTCTGGAGGGGCAGCATCCCCGAGAGGGGGTCCTCTGCGGCCTCCTCGAAGAGGCGCGCATCCCATGACCAGCGGCGGCGCCGCCAGGGTTCGCCATGCGCATCCCTCTGGACGCGCTCGAAGGCGTACCCGGCCGCCGACCTGCAGCTCGTTGCCCAGCCCTCCGCCGCGGCGGACTGCGCCCCGATGACCAGCCTCGACCGGCTCTGCTGGACGGTCAGGTCGTAGTCCCTTCTCAGCTGGCCCCGCTCCAGCTCGCTGTTGTACACAGCCGTGCTGGCCTGCATGCTCCCTACCGCAGGGGCGACCCTCGGCATGGGGCTCGTCTGGGGGCCCAGCGCTCCTCGACTGGCCCAGAGGGTCTGGGGGGCTGTGGCCGCTGCCTCGACCTGGAGCAGCCCCTCGCCTGACCGGAGGCTCTGCCGGAAGTTCCTGTTCACCGCCTGGTGCGCAGTCTCCAAGAGCTGCTGCGCAGCGGCGGCCCTGTCGTCTACCCCACTGCCTCCCACGTCCTGATCCTGAGAGGACCTCGAAGCATCCTCGCGCTGCTTGCGCGCCCGCAACTCTTCCGCCTCGGCTGCCAGGGCGGCGGCCGCATCGAACCCCGGGGGGGCTGACGCGGGCTGTCCTGGGCCCGCAACGCGCTCGGTTGCCAGAGCTCCTGGCTCCTCCGCAGCGGCCCCCTCCTGTGGACGTGTGTGTCCCAGCTTCATGGTGTGACATAAAGCCAGGGTGGTGGGGATACGCGAAGCGTAAAGAATTCCTGTTCGACAAACAAGAAATGATTAAGGTATTCTGCGGGAGGCTGGGACTCGGCCGTTTCCTATTGAATTCCCATTCAACAAGACGTAGGTTCATGGGGAATTCTGCTGGAGGCTGGGGCTCGACCATTTCCTATTCAATTCCCAATCAAAAGCCACACATTATTCAGGAATTCTGCTGGGGGCCGAGACTCGGCCAATGCTATTTGAATTCTCAGTCAAAAACTTATACACAAAAAGTATTCAGGAATTCTGCTGGAGGCTGGGACTCGACTCTTTCCTATTGAACTCCCATTCAAAAACCAATAAACTAATCAAATACTTCTGCTGGAGGGTGGGACTCGACAGTTTCACATTGAATTCCCATTCAAAAGCCAACAACAATGTACGGAATTCTGTTGGAGGCTGGGGCTCGGCCATGTCCCATTGAATTCCTAAGAACCCTGGGGGTGCCGTAAGGGCGTCGGCGAGAGTTTGTGCCGTCTTACTGGACAATGGGAACCCTTGCGTTTCTATTGGAACCATGCTCTGAATGCTGCGACACGAAGGTGACGTGTGAAACTGCCCTGTTTCTGCATTTCTTAAGAAGGCCCTAGTGCTTGCTTACTAATGAATATAGTACATGAAGGTGACGTGTGGTGCAAGCGACACGAAGGTGACCTGTGAAACTGACGTGTTTCTTGATTATCCCATAAGAGGTCCGATACTGTCGTTTTACATTCTATAGTACACGAAGGTGACGTTTGGTCAGACACGTAGACCATGTATGGCCCGACCTACTACTACTACTACTACTACGACTACTACTACGACTACGACTACGACTACTACTACTACTACTACTAATACTACTACTACTACTACTACTACTACTACTACTACTACTATTACATACTACTACATACTACTACATACTACCACATACTACTACATACTACTACTACTACTACTACTACTACTACTACTACTACCACTACCACTACTACTACTACTACTACTACTACTACTACTACTACTACTACTACTACTACTAAGACTACGACTACGACTACGACTACGAAGACAACTACGACTACGACTACGACGACGCCTACGACTACGACTGCTACTACGACGACGACTACTACTACTACTACTACTACTACTACTACTGCTACTACTACTGCTACTACTACTACGACGACTACCACTTCTCTACTACGACTACTCCTACTACTACTACTACTACTACTACTACTACTACTACTACTACTACTACGACGACTACTACTTCTACTACTACTACTACTACTACTACTACGACTACTACTACTACTACTACTACTACTACTACTACTTCTGCTATTACTACTACTACGAATACTTGTACTACTACGACTACGACTACGATTACGACTACGACTACGACTACGACGACGACTACTACTACTACTACTACTACTACTACTACTACTACTACTACTACTATTACTACACCTACGACTACGACTACGACTACGACTACGACTACGACTACGACTACGGCTACGACTACGACTACGACTACGACTACTACTACTACTACTGCTGCTGCTGCTGCTACTGCTGCTGATACTCATCCTGTCCTATCCTCACTCGCTCCCTGCCTCCCTCTTTCCCTCCCTCCCTCCATTCTTCCCCCTGCCCTCCCCTACCCTTCCCTTCCCTTCCCTCCCCTCCCCTCCCCATCCCCTCCCCGCCCTCCGTCTCCCCTCCCCTACCCATTCATCCATCCATCTATCTATCCATCCTCCCCGAAGAAAAAGATAGGAGAGCCAAAATCGAATCGATAAGTCGGATCGACAATCGAAATGGATCGGATCGGCGGAAGCCGGCAGCCGAGTCGGGAAAAGTCGAATCGGCGGAAATCGGCAGGTTATAAAGTTTCTACAGAGAAATCGGAGCCCAAATCGGAATCCGAAATCGAATCGAATCGGAATCGGCGGCCATCGAAATCGAATCGAACCGAATCGGCGGCATCGGAATGAGCCCTGCGGAGGAGGAGGAGGAGGGGGAAGATGAGGAGGATGAGGAGGAGGAGGAGGAGGAGGAAAAAGAAGAGGAGGGCGAGGAGGAGGAGGGGAGGGAGGGAGGGAGGGAGGGAGGGAAGGAGGAGGAGGAGGAAATTCTGCCACGGCAGTCGGCTGCGGGCAGCCCGCCCGCACCCAGTCCCGCGATGAACGCCGCCTGCGCCTGCCTCTGCCTCGCGCGGCAGATGGGGGAGAGAGGCAGCAGGCAGACAAGCAGACAGGGAAACTGGCAGACGGGCAGGCAGGCAGGCAGACGGGCAGGCAGGCAGGGAGGCAGGCAGGCAGTGAGGCAGGAAGGCAGGCAGGCGGGCAGAGAAAGAGAGAGGTAGAGGCGGGGCAGAGAGCGCCAGGAGGAGGAGGGGCCGTGGACGAAAACCCAGACCCTGGAGGCCAAGCCGTTCATCCATGCCCTGCCCCTCCCCTGGCAGCCAGATTGGGGGCTGGGGCATGGAGCGAGCGTCGATCCCCGGCCTCGGGTCGGCGCTGGACCTCCCTGGCGGCGCCGGAGGCGGCGCCGGAGGCGCTGCCAGGGGGCGCCCAGCGCCGATCCAAGAGGTCCGCTCGGGCCTCCGAGAGCGTACGCCCATGCCGCCCGTGCTCCTCGATCGAGGACCTCCGCAGGAGCCCGGAGGGCCTCGCGGGCGGCCGGGGGCCTCCGCGCAGGCGGACCGCCGCACACCTCCAGAGGCCCCCGGCAGGTTCGAAGCCGCCCTCGGGGACCTGCTGATCCGGTCGACCCAGACCCGGGTCTGCCAAGCCCTGCAGAATCCCGCAAGATCCTGCAAGGTCCTGCACCCAAGCCCGGGTCAACGCGAAGGATCCTGCAAGATGCTGCAGGATCCTGCACCCAAGCCCGGGCCAAGGCGACCCTGGCCCTGCACGATCCTGAAAGATCCGGCGCTCTAACTGACCCCCGTCTGCCTCGACCTCCGTCTCAAGGCTCCCGACCAGGGAGAAGGGCTGGACCTCCCCGGAGCCCACGCATCGAAGAGAAGCCGGCTGCCTGGAGGGCCAGGCACCAGGCACCATTCTGCGCATACGCAGACCGGGCCTGCGCATACGAGGACCAAGATCGACGGCACACCCGGGGGGAAAGTGAGAGCCCCGATGCCCCCACGCCGCGGCAGCGCACCGGCGCAGGCGTCCGGGGCAAGAGGATCGGGCGGGGGCCCGGGAGCGGCGTACACGCCTTGTTGGCCAGGCCTGCGCGGGGTATGCACACCGAGCGCAGGGCCAGAGCCGGACAGGCCAGGATCTTCGGCGCGGGGGCGGCGCAGAGGGCGCCAGGAGCAGGAGGAGGAGGAGGAGGAGGAGGAGGACGAGGACGAGGACGAGGACGAGGACGAGGACGAGGACAAGGACGAGGACGACGACGAGGACGAGGACGAGGACGAGGACGAGGACGACGACGACGACGACGACGACGACGACGACGACGACGACGACGACGACGTCGTCGTCGTCGTCGTCGGGAGGGCGAGGCGGGTACGTACGTCGGCGTTCTCGGGCGCCGCCCGCCGACTGTCGGCCCTGATGGCCGGCGCCCCCCCTGGGTGCAGCGATAGAGAAAAAAGGGAAAAGAAGAAGAAGAAGAAGGAGGAGGAGAAGAGGAAGAATAATAAGAGGAAGAAGGAGGAGAAGGAGGAGAAGGAGGAAGGAGGAGAAGGAGAAGGAGGAGAAGGAGGAGAAGAGGAAAAGAAGATAAAGAAGGAGAAGGAGGAGAAGAGGAAGAATAATAAGAGGAAGAAGACGGAATACTTCTACTGATGGAGGGCGCCCAGGCCTGGCTGAGACCAAGCGCTGAGAAAACAACAACAACAACAACAACAACAACAACAATCACTTTACCCGAACGCTCAGTGTTCTCACCAGTGCCAGGGTTTTCATGCGACGCCAGCCAATACCCCCACTTTGTGGGGGGGCAGTGCAAGCTCTACCAAATATCCACACGACTCTTCGCCACCACCCACACCCAGCTTCCCGCCCTATGACGTTCGGACACTTCACTTCGTGGCCTGCGGACGACCGTGGCTACTACACTGGCGTGGAGTACACACCCACAGAAGTTGTTAGGACAGCGCGCGCGGGTAGAAATTTTGAAAAGTCGTGCAGGTGTTTTTCGAGGACCTACGGTGCGATTCGTGTGATTTTATGATGCGCGGTGCTAAAATTCTTAAGAAGCCCAATGGTTTTTGGAGATTTCGGCGTGCGCGCGCGAAGAAAAAACGAATGTGTCCCGCATGGTATTATTTGACAGGGATGATGGCCCTGGCAGGTGCGCAACCGTTGTCGCAGAAGTTCGAAAAAGTTGCTCGCAAAAGCCCGTTTGACAGAAATGTTTAAAAAGTGTTGGGTTTCCTACGAATCCGCAAGAGCGCGCGGGATGAGATTTTGACAATTTTTTGTTGAAAAACCATTGGTTTTTTGATGTTTTTATGTTAAAATCGCTGCGAACACTAAGCTTTTGGAAGGATTTCGTCTTGCGCGCGCGAATGTCCACTTTACCTTATTTTTTGCAAGGGATTCTTGAAATTTGATTATATTAGAACAAGAAATGTCATTTTATAGTGTTTTTTGCAAGGGAAAACGGATTACAACAAAACAACCGGATCTGGACCCCATCCACTTTTCTGAAGCTTTCGCGAAAATGATGAAAATGTAGCTGCGGCCTAGGCGCGGCGGGGGGGCCGTGCACCAGGGGCCCCAACAATAATTATTCTTTAGAATTAATAATGTTCAACAACAACAACAACAACAACAACAACAACAACAACAACAACAACAAAAACAATCATTTTAAGGTTGTTCGCCCTCATCTGCTCGATTGTCCAATAGCGTCTATTTCCCAAACCCTGGATACACGCCCTCTTCGTCTTCGATCGAACCCCTTTCTGGGGGGGTATACCTTTCTTCCCAGCAGGCCGGGCCCCGGCAAGCGGCGGGGCGGCCGCGGACCGTCGGCCTGGCCAGCGGAAGCGCTGATCGGCGGGGCGGCCGCGGACCGTCGACCCGACCCCAAGAGGGACGGACAGGGGACCGACCACGACGACGACGTCGACGACGACGGCGACGACGACGACGGCGACGATGACGACGAGCGAAAGCGAGAGCGAAAGAGAACGACAGCAGGGCCACAAGGACACGAAGTAGGCCACGAAGGACAACAGCGGGTACACGAAGGGAACGCGTATGCGGCCACGAAGAGCGCGAACGAGCGGGGGCCACGAAGGGCAGATAATGCGGGGCCGCAAAAGGCAACGGTGGGGCAACTGAGGGTAGCAACTGGGCCACGCAGGACAGATGCATATGGGTGGGTGGGTGGGTGGGTGGGTGGGTGGGTGGGTGGGTGGGTGGGTGGGTGGTGGTGGTGGCTCACACGGGCCGCCGGCGCGGCACGCTGCTTCGGGGCCGAGGGCACCCTCAGGCCACCCTTGCGCAGGCAGCTTGGGCTCGAAGGTCCGCGCGGCCGCCCCCGTGATGCCCTGCGCCGCTCCACGGTGTGAGTATCGTTTACCCGATCCCCATCCCCAGCGGCGTGGCCTGGGCCCCGCTGGCCGATTGAAGCCCCTAGATGGGGATATGGGCCGTCCCCTTCGGGTTTCGAGGGGCGTATCCCCAACAACTGGGGTGGAAATCCGGTGGGGGTCTCGAAGGGGACGAGGATGGGGATGGGGGTCGGATAAACGATACTGACTGTACTCGCCAGGGGAGGGGTGGCCGCCCGCCTGCTGTACGAGGTGATCCGCACGCCCACCAGCACCTCGGCGGCCTCCTCCAGCCGCCCCAGCTGCTGCAGCACCTGCGCGGGCCGCAGTTGGCGACCGCCGCCGCGGCCATCACCGCCGCCGCCGACGTCGGTTTCGACGTCGTCGGTCGTCGTCCTCGCCGCTCGCTCGTCGCTCGCTCGTCGCCGGCGTCGGCTCGGAGATCGACGTCGTCGTCGACGTCCTCGCCTGCGTCGACGTCGACGACGACGTCGCCGCCGTGGGCGCGTGGCCGCCTGCGGGCCGAGCTGGCGGCCCTGTTCCCCGAGCTCGGCCTCCGGGGCCCCGCGCCGGGCTCCGGGACCAGTAGGGGGCGCTCCGAGAGGAGGCCCCCGAGCGGGCGCGTCTCCGTAAGGAGAGGAAGCGGAAGGGTGGACCACTGGGAGGGAGGAAGACAAATAGACGGAGGACGAGAAGTAAAAGGGGATGCGGAGGAAGACTGGGAATTCTGGGGGAGATGCGAAGCATGAGAACAATGTTGCAGCTCGGCGCACATGACTCCAGCGCGTGAAGCGTGGACCCCGAACAGTGACTCCGTGCGTTCTATGGGATGCAATCCTTAAGGGGCAAACTGGTGGGATTCAATGCGGGGCGAGACCTCTCAGGCACAGAATCCGCGGTGCAATACGCGGGGCGCGATTGGATGCGGTGCAAGGGGTGCCATATGTATAATGAATACATGCTATGGGGTTTGTGGGATGGTATACCACGTGCGCTGTCGGGAACAATTCGGTTCATTGCAACGAACGAACGTGATCTAGGCGGGGGGTCCTATTGGTGGGACGCTACCGGTGTGACCCTATGGACGGGACCCTATGAGTAAGACCTTCCAAGTAGGAGCCTTATCATCCGAACGCAAACAAAGAAAACATCCTGATAGAACCCACGATTTCACTGCGAATCAGAACCCGTAGCGCCGTTTCCCGAAACGCCCCAAAGATGACCCTGCATGCATTTCCCTGTGTCGCTGGCACGGTGGTGTGATTTGCTGCAGGGAGATGGAGCAAGAACTCCTACGGGGACCCTGCCATCTTGCGGCAGCAGCAGGAGAGACAAGTGATTTATCATTGAGCCAAAAATGGTCACCGAGCATAGTCAACTCGCTCGGAAACTGAATGCTAAGCCTATTTTCGAAAATACAGGAGACCTGCCACACTGGTCAAGATTTCTCCTAGGTTTAGCAGCCCTGTTGCTGCCCGTGTCCCCTTCTCATCTGGCAATTCTACGCCACGGCACCCCTGCCGCGACCTCAATCTGATCTAAACGAAACAGTACGGATCGGAAAAGAGACGGCACAGGCCACAAAGAAAGAGACGATTGATAGTGGTGAGACAAGGTGGAACTCACGACAGGAATGGAGGCAGGGAGAGAGGAGAAGGAGGGAGAACCGACCGAAGCCCCGCCAACCACCGACCAGCCCTTCGGGTCCAGGAACTCGCTCCAAGTGACAAGCTGCTGGTTCCGGGACAGCACTTGGCGGGAGGCGGCCTGGGATCTGCACATGAGATCTTGGGTGACGCGTCTGCTCTCTACTTCTGAGCTCTCGTCGATTAAAACAATTCGACCGTTGATCATCAGGTCGAATAGAGCAGCGCTCCCCTTCGTAATCTCATCCTTGGCGAGACAGCCGACTGGCATGCGCCCACGTGGAATCCATCTCACATGGCCTCTCGCTCGCTCTAGAAACTCACGGATGATGGCCAAATCCAACGCAGTACGTCGGTCCCGGGCGCTGGCGTTTCCCTCCTTCTGCATCATGTCGTAGATAGACTGGGCGTCGACGACGTGTACTTGGCGCTCCCGGGATCCCAAAGAACAGTCCCTCCTGAGGACGGCGGTAAATGGACTGGAAGCCCGGGCGCAATCTGGAAGGTCGACATCTCGAAACACGACATCACGATACAGCACCTGAAGGTACTCTACTTCAGCCACTGCTGCCGACAGCGCCTGTGTCTCACCAGCCAGGGTCGACGGCGCTTCGCGCCTGAGCTTGCAGCTGCGCCAGCCGAGAATCGATGCCCGGACAGCCTGGTTCTCGATCACAGACTTGTCTGCTGCCAGCACCATCCAGGCTCCCTGGGTGGAGTCCACGGCAGTCCTCGGTCGTCGTCCAGACCGCCCGTAGATCCTACCCCATCCCGCGTCAGAAAAGGACACGAAGGACATCTCCTCTGGGTCTAGGCGCCAAGTAGTCAGGCCACGTGACGCCGCAGCACGAAGGTGTCTCACGAACTTGTTGGCGTTCATGACATCTCTGGTAGTCAGGGCTCGGAGCTCACTGGCCAGGACACTAGCAGCTCCAGCGGCCTCTGGACGCGACTCTCCCCCGACCCAGCTAAAATCATAAACCAAGGGCCGCAAAGCTCGAAACGCAGATTCTTCCAGGGCGGGACCCTTCTAGGCGAGACGTCCTCGGGCCATGGAAAGCGGTTTGATTTCCTCCAGGATGCAATTTCTCCTGATCGGTAATCGTCTTCTGGGCGGCCATCGCGATCCGTCGGCCCGAGGCCTCTACCAGCCCGGAGTGACAGTCACGAAATTTCCCGAGCCGAAATCGACTGTTCTGCACTTTTCGGAGCCACGCCCTGGACGTAGGACTGTCGCTGGCGATCATAAAGTCATCAACCTCTAGCAGCATCACGTTGGAAATCCCACCTTCATCATAGCGCACCCACCAGCAAGGCTCGAGCAAACTTCGGGTGAAGCCGCGTTGTTCTAAATACTTGATGACAGTGCGCCTCCAAGCCATGGGAGCGCCATCCAGGCCGTATACAATCACTAAAAGGCGCATGAGCGACCCCGGTTCCAAACTGATGCCCTCGCACGGTTCCACGTAGACTTCACCCTGGGCGCGACGCATCCTGTCTGATCGACAGCACGCGTTCCCCACGTCTGCAACGTCTCCGAGAAAGCCTTCGTTCATAACCACTTGGATGAACATCATTATGGACGATGTCTGCGGGGTGAGAACGCACACTTCCAGGGCGCCTGAGTCGGGGTCACGTGGCCGTGAGCACACCATCTGGACTTTGCCACCGGCTGCGCGAACGTTCCCTCCGTCGGCTTCCACCTGCGAACCATTCGGCTGGACGCGACTCTGTCGGTCCGCAATCTACGAATCTCCGTGGCAGGGCCTGGCGGAACGACCCCCACAGCTCCCGCGGCCTTCATGCCCCCCCGCTCACTGTTGTCAGCGATCTCGAACTTCGCTCTCAGCGGGCGCGAGCCGCTTCAGAATTATCCCCCCGCCTCTGCTCGCGGCGGACACGCGATCCTCGTCGCGACTCTTCTCGACCGACTACTCCGGGAACACATCCTGGGCAGGGGGGGCCTGGACACCATGGCCACAAAGCAGAAACGCCCAGAAATCCCCACCCCTCTCTCTTCCTCCACAATCCCAGGGCGGGGAGGGGACCGACTCCTCCCACCGCGGCCCTCGATGGCCTCTACCCTCTCAGATACGGAGCGCTGGGCCTCCGCCCCGGCGGCAACGCTGCGACTCCTCGGCTCAGCGCCCGTCTCGGATGCCGACTCGCCTAGAGGGCTGACAGGGGAAGGGGGGGACTCCCGAAAGAGAAAGGGAGAGGGCACGAACTCCCCAGAGGACGGATCCTCGGGCCCCTCGATCCCCATCCTCTTCGCGTCGGGAGGGCTGCTGGCGGCTCTCGCCACTCGGCCCCGCGCAGGGGCACGTCCGAGGGCCGCTGCAGCCTCTGGGCCCTCGGGCGCCCCTCTCCGACGTCAGGGGCCCCTGCGGCCGAGACTTCCCCAGCAATGCAGGGCAATGGCGAGCAGAAAACATTTCGGTATAGGTTTTAGATAGGTTCAAAAGCAGGTTCGGGAGATAGGTTCGCAAGCATAGTAGGTTCCAGGAAAAAGGTGCAACGCGCGGGGAAAACGTGTCATCGGGCATATAGCCTCCCGTTACTGGGTTTGCCAAAGCGCGTCGGCGCAAATGCCGCGGGCAGCTAAGTTGGCGAAGCGAATCCGCCAAAGTAGCCCTGGCAGGTGCACCCGGGGACGCTCCCTGGCCGCAGTAACCCCGCCAAGAAGGTTTGCAATTGAAAGGGCGCCAGGGCTGCATTTCAGGCAGGGGCCGCGACACTTTTCGCGCGATGCGCCCTCGGGCACTAAACATAGAAAATTATCGAGAGCGGCTGCGGAGAAGACCTCCGCAAACGCGACCCGCCAGAAAAGCAGCCACGACAATGGGTGACCCAAAAATCAATCGGGGCAGCCCCAGCAAACTGCCACGGCGCACAACGCAATGTAAGGAATCCTGGACAAGCCGGGCCGCCACCAACAATCACCACCCCAGCAAAACCCCCATGCCGTGTCCCGGCGGGGTTCGGACACGCTATGGCTCCTCCTCATTATCACGGCCGCCCCACCAGAGGTCATTCTGCCCTCCCCAAAGCCACTCGTCATCAATCACATCATGCTTCCCATCATCGCCCCCCTTGCCTCACCATCCTCTCCCTCGTCAGCCGCAGCATCCATGTTCTCATCCTCCTGCCCCCGATCCTCCCCGTCCCCCCCTCCTCCTCCTCCTCCTCCTCCTCCTCCTCCTCCTCCTCTTCCTCCTCCTCCTCCTCCTACTCCTCCTCCTCCTCGTATTCCCCCTCTTGTTCCTACCTTTGCTCCCTCATCCTCCCTTCGCCCGCCCCTCATCCTCCACCCGATCCTCCGGATCCTCTTGGTCCTCCCCCTCCTCCCCCTCTCTCCTGTTCCTCCTTCCTCCTGGCCCTCCGTTTCCTCGACCTGGCTCTCCTCCTCCTCCTCCTCCTCGTCTTCTTCCTCCTCCACATCCCCCTCCCGGCTCACCTCGTCCACCTCCTCCTCCTCCAACATTCCTCTTCCTCCTCTTCCTCCCCCACATTCTCCTCCACCTCCTACCTTCAATCCCTGACCCTCCATGCTTCCGAAAACAATGTGAAGTAGGTTTGAAATAGGTTTGAAGTAGGTTTGAAATAGGTTTGAAGTAGGTTTGAAGTAGGTTTGAACTAGGTTTGAAATAGGTTTGAAGTAGGTTTGAAGTAGGTTTGAAACCTACTTTGAGGCCCCCCAAACCTACTTTGAGGCCCCTAAAACCTACTTTGAGGCCTCCGAAACCTACATTGCGCTACCGAACACCTACTTTTGGAGCCCGGAAACTTTCTTTGGAACCTACTTTGCAAAAACAAATTCTGCAAACCTACTTTCCGACCTACTTTGGGGGCGCGGTTCCTTGAAACATCAGCGCACGCTTGCCCGAGCCTTTCCCAGAAGTCGCCCCCGGGGGTGGCGCGCCAGAAAAGGAATCTGCGAAGTACCCCCAGAAGGTGAACAAACCCAAAACACTTGCAGGTTGCCCCCGACAGGCGGGAGCCCCCCAAAGGGGGCGGTCTCCCCCCCCCCCCCGAGGGTCGAGGATCGAGCGCGCGATTTCGCTGTCGGGCGACAAGCGAACGTACCGCGACAGGAAAGGGCCTTTTGGCGGCCCCCCCCGCTGGCGGGCACGGGGCCGCCGCCTGGCGCCCTAGGTTCTTCAGAAACCAAACCTGATGCGGCCGCCCCCCGCCCCCCGGGGCCCCTCCGGGCCCGGCCCGACGGAGGCGCCACTCCCCTTCCGTTTCTCTTTCCTCCCCCCACCTCTCTCCACCTCCTCTTCTCTTTCACGCGTCCTCATTATTCCAGCCTCCTTCCACCTCCTCCCCCCGGAAACGCCACCTCCCCCCTACCCGCCTTCTGGAGCCCCCCCCCCCTCCCGTTTCTCACCTTATTGACCTTCCTGGTCCTCCCTCTCGTCCCCCCCCCTCTCCCTTGCTCGGGCCCGCGGCCCTCGCCCCGCCCTCCATGCCCCACTTCCCGCCGTGGTCAGACCAAGGGGGAAACGCAATGCCCCCAGATCTCAGGACGGAGGTGGTTTAGAGCGCTTCCTGTTCCAACAACCCCCAGTCTTCCCTTCGGGGATGGATGCACCCCTCCCCCCCCTCCTTCCGGGGTCTGCAATGGGGGGGGCGGCGGGTCGCTGGAGCGCCCGAGACGGTCAAAGATAGAGCCGGCATGACCTCGCAGAATGCAACGCGGTCTCACAGATGGTTCAAGATAGCCCAAGATGGATCAACATTGTTTCCCGCATGCTCCAAGAAACCCAAATACCGCTCCGAGACCGCCCCAAGTGGCCGCGGAGCCACCCAATAACACCCCCGAGAAGCCGAAATCTTTCCAAATCGTACGAGACACGAACGAATTTGGCCTTTTGGCCCATGCGCTTCCGAAGACTTTGGAAGCCTGAAGATAAGCCCCGAAGGAGTCCAGAAGAACCCAAGACAGCGCACTTCACGAATTACTCGGCTGGTTTGCTAGCAGAAGCCGCGCCTTGCCGGCGGCATTCCAGCATTTCCCCGAGAAGCTTGTTTGGAAAATATCATTACTGACCCGATCCCGACAAGTTACTTTTGATATTGTGTTCCCAACAACCTTCCCTGGAAAGCTACTTTTGCACATGAATGTCGCATTCCTTTCCCCTGAAAGCTTCTCGCGGCAATCGGTTTCGCCATCCTTTCCCTTCGAGTTACCTGCGCCGACCACTGTTGCCAGGCGCGCTGCAGACCTACTTCGCCGACCTACTTCAGGAGCTACTCTAAACCTACTTCATTTGTTTTGCGCCTCAAACAAGCCCTGCATTCAAAGGGAAGTCTCGGCCCTGCGGCAGACGGCGGAGTAGGCAGAGGGGGAGAGGAGGGAACTTCGTCGACCATGGGAGTCTCGGGCTCCCCGATCTCTCCTGGAGGTGAGGGCGGAGAGGTACGAGAGGAAATCGGTCCCCGCTCGGCACTGGGCTCTCCCTCCTCGGAGATGAGGGGCAGCCGAATCCGCTCGGAGCCTGCCTGGGCGGCTGCCGATCCGGCCTCGGGCGCGGGCGGACGGGTGGCACCGCGCAGTGGGAGAAGAGCGGGACCAGAGGAAGAAGAAGACCGGGGGGGGAACGAAGTCGGAAAGGGGGTTCGGCGAGTCAGGATCGGTCAGAGAGGGAGACCAGTCGAGGCCTGGAGCCCGGGAGCCAGGATCGAGGTCGGGATGCCCTGGCTCGCCCCGCGCCTCGTCGGGCGGGGGGCCCTCTCGTTGGACATCGACGGCCGTGACTATCCTGGCCCTGGCGGCCTGGGGCAAGTCCTGCCACCGCGGGCCCTGCGCAAGCTCGAGACCATACCTCCTCGGGACCGGCAAGATGCAACTGTTCCGCAGCGCACTTCCGCAGACGCGTACGCACGGCAACCCACGCCGTCGACCCCTCACACAGCACCACGACACCCGGCCCCGTCCACCCGTCTCGCCGGCGGCCGAGAGCGTCAGCTCGAGAAGAGGTCCTAGAGAAGTGGCGCCAAACAAACACCCACTGTCCTGGAGTGAAACGCCCGGCGCCGGGGACCTTAGCCCGAAAAGCCCTGGATACCTTGTCCCGGCACGAAACCCCCATGGCCAGGCGACGGGCAGTAGCCCGCACCACCTTGGGCTCGGGCAAATTCGGCGCCGGCAGCATCCTGTCCTGAAGAGGGCCTGAGGGCATCCTGCCACCCTGGGAGACCTTTGTGGTGCCGAGGGGATGTCGTGGGGAAGGCAGGGATTCTCTCCGAACGCATGCTGGAGTGGAGAGAAGCCCCCCCGATGCCAGAAACGGCTCTTGTGGGCGACGAGCTCATATATGAGATCGTCTAGCTCGGGAAGAGTGGCAGGGAGCCCTGAGCCAGCCTCGAGCTCCGATTTCACAATCTTTCACCCATCCCCCATGACGCTCGACCCAGCCGTTCTGCCACGGCGAATCTGCGTCGCAAGCGTGGTGGCAGACGCCCCACTGTTCCAACCCTCTGGCAACCTGGCTCCGAACTCCGAACCTCCATCTGAAATCAAGAGATGAGGAGCACCGAGAGGACGCAACCAGACCTTGACAAACTCCGACCACACCGAGGAAGCCTGAGCGTTGGGAAGCCTAGACACGATCTGGAGATTGGAACCGTGTTCCACCAGGTTGAGAAAGGGGTGAGTAGCTCCCTGGAACTCGAGGTAACATGAATCCACGCCCACGATGCGACTAAATCTGACAGTCCTGGGAAGCGCCACTCGCTGGTGAGACCCTGACTTGGCGCGCGCCGCGCGCTCCGAGCAGCTCGAGCACTGAAACTTGCCCCGGTCCCAGAGCACGCGCTGCTTCGCCCCGCCAGCTCTCAGCACGCGGACACTTCATTATGTCAGGATGGCCCATGTTGGCATGAAGCTTGAACACCAGGCGCTTCTCCTCCTTGCAGGGCTCGGGGTCTTACTCCTGGGTCCGGCTGCGTGGGTTGGGTCGCGTTTCTAAATCATCCCCACTGTCGTCGGACACGTCCTCCCCTTGGGTCTCCCGGAGCCCGGCCTCCTTGGCCCCCTCGGGAAAGGCCTCGGCAAGCTCGGCCCACGAGGGCCGGCGCGCCGTGAGGCGCCACTCCACCGCTCTGCCACGGCTCGAGCCACCAACCTCGAAAACGGGGCCGGATACTTCGCGGCCCTCGAAGCCACAGAACCACCCTCCAGGATCGCGCGCTGGTGGCCTCCAGCGCCCAGATGACCGCCCAACAGTGGCAGCAGCCGAAGGTGGTTCGACAGGATGCCCGCGGGTCTCTCACTTAGCTCTGATCCTCGCACCGAGAGCCCAAATTGACACATGCCCACTCTGATTATCCCAACCTGGCGAGGACGAGACGTGCTCCACGACCTTAGCTCCCAAAGAGGAGGCGTATAACGGGCGGTCGACGGCGAAGTACCGACCTTGGCCTACTTCATGTTGGACTACTTCCATGCACAGGATCACATCGCGCAAACCGGTCGCCACGAGATCCCCCCCAATCCCGAGGGTTCATCCGATCCTTGCTCAAGCGATTGATCGCAGAGAAAGCCTTACACTCTGGGGAGAGCCATGCTACTTCGGGCTCATCTTCTTCCAAGTGCCTCCAGAGCTCCTGCACGCGGGGCCTCCTAGACGCACCCCATCCCAGCTTGAGACCCCAGCTGGGCCCCCTTCCCAGAGGTGCCCCTTGTCGCCCGACTTCGGGAGCGATCCCTGATGGAGAGAAGATCTCCGTGAAGGCCACCCTGGGTCGCCCCGCGACCGCCAGGGTCTGCTCGCCCTCGCAGCGGCGGTCACAGCCCCCCAGGCGCGCAGCCGCGCTTCGCTCGAGAGCTTTTCGGGCGGTCGCTCCACAGGGGACCTCGCGATCGTCGCGGCACCAATCTCCATCGAAAAACTCGGGCCCCATCGAGGCCTGCCCAAGAAAACATGATCACGGTGAGGAGATGGACTGGCAAGGAAAAGGCACAGTGGAGCGCTGAGCACGACCTCCCTCCGAGCTCGGAGTACCACCGTGGTGGTCACAGCATTGCACACAACACGAAGTGAGGGACAGGCTCGAGCCTCCGTCGAGGTCTAGAGCCCGTCTGGCAGAACCTCCCAGGAGGCGGATGGGGGGCAAGTCCACGAAAGCTGGCACAGACGGCATCGCAGTGGTGGCGATCGCCGCCGGACGGCTGCCCTGGAGGCTGGGCCCGGTCTCCGGCTGCGAGGCACCCCCGCCAGAAGAGGACGCTCCTCCGCTCCCGGACGGCGCCTGGCGCGTCCAGGGGTCGCCCACCGCTGCGTTGTACATCGCTGCCACCGCCGACCAAACATCGTCGCCAGCTGTCCGATGGGGCCCTCGGCGCTGCTCAGCGTGGTCGCCATGGTGGGCACCGTCGTCGCTGGTCGACCGCTTCGCCAAACTCCTCGAAGCTCTCGAAGGTGCGATTGATCTGCACCACCGACAGGTAGATCTGCTGGAGCCCCTCCTCGATCTGGCTCGGCGCGAACTCATGGGAGTTGATCACCTCGCGCATGCGATCGAGCGCGGTCTGCTGAGCGCAATCCTTGGAGCAGGGCCGCCAGACTGTTGACCGTCGCCAAGGCGGCCCCCCCCGCTCGGAAAGACGGGTCGTTCTGAAGAATCTCGACTGCCTTCCGCGCTGAGCACGCTGCTGCACGGGCTGCCTCCGCGGTCCCCGGCCTGGCCCCGACGAGGCACCCAGACCAGTCTCTCGCCGCATCGACTGCGCCGACCCCCGCCCCCGCGCTGGCTGCCGCGGCACCTGACAGCCTCGGGGAGATGATGGCATCCAGGGGCCAGCTTGGGCGGCGGCTTCTTCGGGACTGCTCCGATCATGGACGGTGCCCATCTTGCTGGTAGAGGGGGGCCCCCCGGCCCTGCTCCTACTGAACTCGACGGCGGACCCGCCCGGGCTGGGAGCTCCGACGGCCAGCGGCGGCTGAGATCCTGACGCCGCGCCGCCGGATGAGCCAGCTGCCATCGACATCGCTCCTCCGGGACTCGCCGGAGGGGCCGTGTCCATGAGAACTGGCGGAGGGCTCACCGCGCTCATGTCGGGGCCACCCGGTGCTTGGCTGCCTGGCGGAAGCACCGTCTCGACGCCGTCGATCGTCTCAGCCGCGGAGTCTTGTCCGGGCGCCCCGGCTCGGCGACGAAGAAACTCCTCCGTGGCCTTCTTGGCTCCAGGATTGTTCTTCTTGGCGGCACTGGCCCCGAACGCCACGAGGAGAACGCGCGTCGCCACCGCCGGTCTGCGGCCTGTCATCCTTGACACGAAGCTCTGAGGGTGGATATGGACATCGTGAGAGCGGGGACCGCCTGGAACGCCTGAAGCTCGAGCTCGAGCCCAAATGTCCCACCGATGACACCAGTCTAAACGGTTCCCTGGCAGGGAGGCGGCCGCCTGCATCTCTTCCACCTGGATGATGCGCCTTAGCTCTCTCGGTTGATCCTGGGCCCGACACCTGTTCACAGCGCGCTACTTGAGCCCGCGACTGGAAACAAAGGCTATTCAGGGACCCCATTGTAGTCGTCGACACGCGTCGCCTCCGGGAGCTCGAGGGCTTCCTGGTTTGAGCGCCTCTTACGAGTCCTCTTGGTGATTGATCTCCTGGAGTACCTGAAATAGAGCCTCTTTGGAATCCTTCCTCTTGGTCATTGATCTCCTGGAGCACCTGAAATAAAGCCTCTGGGCCCCTGTGAGCATGAAAACTTGAATGATGAGCTGATGGACGTACGACGAGATCGCCCCAGTGTCTGACATTATAGGAGGCCGCGTGCCCCCGATGCAAAACGAGTCTGGCCTGAGAAAAGGATAGCGCCCCAGCGCCTTGGGAGGCACCTCGCATCCTGGGCTGAGCGGCCAGACGACGTCTGCCACCCAGCGCCCGGACCCCAAACTGGTCAGAGGAATCGACTCGCCGAGGGCGTGGGCCTGCAGACCGTTCCGCGGCAAATCAATCACGCAGGCCAAGAAATCAAGAATATTCACACTGATAATGTGTGGAACGTCATCCTGCAGCACGGCAGCCTCGACGATCCCCAGCACCCCGCCAAGGCACAGGGAATGCAAAATGACTCTGGTCACCCTGGCGGGGCCGCCCACTCCATGGGCCGACGTGCCGGGCTGCACAGGGGCAGGAATCTCCACGTAGCGTAAGCCTATCTCGGCCAGGACTGTGGACTCTCGATTGAGTGGCTCTCGACCAACGAGATCACTCCCTGCTCCTGGGTCTACGAGGCCCTGAGTGGCCCGGGAGGAGAGAAAGACGGCGTCGCTGGACACCTCCTCCTGAACGTCTCGCCAGGTCGCCAAGTTCCACGACGCGCCGTCGAACGTGTAGGCAGAGAACCTCTGCCGATCGTTCTTCTCGACAGCTCCTCGTGACCCGACATTCGGGCAATCGCGTCCCCAGTGGCCCGTCTGGTGGCAGATCCTGCACTTGGTCACCTTCGCCAGCTGCTCGGGGGACCCCTGTCGGCGCGCCCGCGGCCGCCCCCTGCTCTGCCGCCAGGTGGTCGCGACGGCCGAGGTCCCGAGGCAGAGCCATCCTTCGCCCAGCCGCCGAAGTGCCCCTGGTCGATCTTGGCGTCGCGCTTCAGGTCCTCGTTCTGCTTCCAGGTCCTGGCATTGGGCCTCGACTCGATCATCGCCAGCGCCTCGTCGGCTTAATCCTCGCAGAGATCCAGGTCGTCGATCTCCGCCAGGAGGGCAGCTGCATCGTCCTGGTCGAAGTCCTCCAGGTCGTCCTCGTCGTCGCAGTCGGGTTGGTCATCCTCTGGACCGTCGGGCCCACCAACTCCCAACTGACCAAGACCAGAAGGAGAGAGGACAAAGGACTGAGAAGCACCTGCTGCAGCACTGTCGCACACTGGACGCGGACTGGTCCTCAGAAGATGACGTCGCCAGGGCCGCAACTCTCGATCCCGAGCGTCCGGGGAGAAGACGCCCACCTTCCCCCGCATCTATCTGTCGCAGGGCCTACGCTACATTCTGGCAGTGGAGTCGCCCCTGAGTGAGAGTCCGAAGGTTCTGAACTCCCTGAACCGTGAGACCCGCAACCTCTTCTAGCAGTAGGCCCTTCAGTTCGGGCGCCATCCAAAGGTCATGTCCTTCTGCTTCGAGCAGCCGAGGCTCACGACGGCTCACGCACTGGGTGAGACTCTCTCTGTTCTCGCGAGTCGCCTCGAAGAAGGCCCTCCGTCCTGCTCGTCTGAGATCGTCGCCGCCCTCTCGCTCACCCACCATCATGTCCATCCTGGGGAGGATGGTGACCAACCACTTCTCACTCGTCAGGCCATGTCCGCTGAGATCCTCGCACTTCGCCCGGGAAGTCCACTCGAACTGTTTCATCAGCTTCCCTGACCGACACCAGGTGGGAACGTCCGTGTCGGTGTTCCGTCTCCTGACGGCCTTCGAAAGTGCGCCAGTGGATCTCCCTGAATACACTAAACGGGGGCCCCCTTCCCTTCCCCCCCCCCCCCCCCCCTCCCCGCCCACACACCCCTCCACCTTAAGGGGAGGTGGGGGTCCGACCCCCCCCTCCCCCCCCCCCCCCCCCCCTCTCCTTGAAAGGAAAGGAGGAGGGGGGGGGGGGGGGCGGCGGACCCCCCCCCCTCCCCCCTCGGCGCTGGAAAAGGGGGGGGGGGGGGGGGGGGGGGGGAAGCGGGGGGGGGTCGGACCCCCCCCCCCCCGCCCTCGTGTAGGGAGTACGGAATTGGGAGTAGGAGAGGTGAGTAGTGACTAGTGAGTTAGTGCGAGGTACTGAGTATTGGGTCATGAGTAGTGGGTAGTAAGTGGCGAGTAGGGAGTAGGGAGTAGGGAGTGGGGAGTAGTGGGTAGTGAATAGTGAGTAGTGTGTACGGATAAATGAGTAGTGAGTGGCGAGTAGTGAGTCGTGAGTAGTGAGTAGCGAGTAGCGAGTAGTGAATACTGAGTAGGGAGTAGGGAGTAATGAGTAGTGGCAAGTGAGTAGTGGGTAGTGAGTAGTGGGTGGCGAGTAGTGATTAGTAAGTAGTGAGTAGTGGGTAGTGCATAGTGCGTAGTAAGTAGTCAGTAGTGAGTAGTGAGTAGTGAGTAGTGAGTAGTGAGTCGCGAGTAGTTAGTGAGTAGTGAGTAGTGACTACTGAGAAGTACGTGATGCGTAGTGAGTAGTGAGTAGTGATGAATAGTGAGTAGTGGGTAGTGGCAGTGGGTAGTGAGTAGTGAGTAGTGAGTAGCGAGTAGGGGGGGAGCGAGTAGTGAGGAGCGAGTAGGGCGTAGAAATTAGTGAGTAGAGAGTAGTCCGTAGTGAGTTGTGGGTAGTGATTAGTGAGTAACGAGCAGGGAGTAGCGAGTAGCGAGTAGTGAGTAGTGAGTAGTGAGTAGGGAGCAGTGAGCAGTGAGTGGTAAGAAATGGGTAGCGAATAGTGGGTAGTGCGTAGCGATTGGTGGGTAGTGGGTAGTGAGTAGTGAGTAGTGACTAGTGACTAGTGAATTCTGACTAGTGGCTAGAGACTATGTAGTGACTAATGAGTAGGGAGTAGTAAGTAGTGAGTAGCGAATAGTGAGTAGCGGGTAGTGAGTAGTGAGTATTGAGCAGCGAGTATGGGAGTAGCGAGTAGTGCGTACTGAGTACGGTGAAGTCAGTATTGTGTAGGGAGTAGGGAGTAGGGCGTAGCGAGCAGTGGGAAGTGAGTAATGATTTGTGGGCAAAGAGTAGTGAGTAGCGAGTAGTGAGTAGTGGATAGTGGGTAATGCGTAGTGATTTGTGAGTAATGAGTTGGGAGTAGTGAGTAGTGCGTAGTGACTAGTGAGTAGTGAGTAGTGAGTAGTGAGCAGTGAGTAGCGAGTAGTGGGTAGTGAGTAGTGAGTAGCGAGTACTGAGTAGTACGTAGTGCCTTGTGAGTAGTGAGTAGTGGGTAGTGATGAATAGAAAGAAATGGGTAGTGGCAGTGGGTAGTGGGTAGTGAGTAGCGAGTAGCGAGTAGCGAGTAGTGTGTAGTGAAGAGCGAGTAGGGCGTAGTGAGTAGTGAGTAGTGAGTAGAGAGTAGTCAGTAATGATAGTGGGTAGTGATTAGTGAGTGACGAGCAGGGAGTAGCGAGTAGTGAGTAGTGAGTAGGGAGTAGGGAGTAGTGAGCAGCGAGGAGTAAGAACTGGGTAGCGAATAGTGGATAGTGAGTAGCGATTGGTGAGTAGTGGGTAGTGGATATTGAGTAGTGACTAGTAACTAGTGACTAGCGAGTTGTGACTAGTGACTAGAGAGTATGTAGTGACTAGTGAGTAGGGAGTAGTAAGTAGTGAGTAGTGAACAGTGAGTAGCGCGGAGTGAGTAGTGAGTATTGAGTAGCGAGTATGGGAGTAGCGAGTACTGAGTACTGAGTACTGTGTAGTCAGTATTGTGTAGGGAGTAGGAAGTAGCGAGTAGCGAGTAGTGGGTAGTGAGTAGTGATTTGTGGGCAATGAGTAGTGAGTAGTGAATAGTGAGTGGTAGATAGTGGGTAGTGGGTCATGAGTAGTGATTAGTGAGTAGTGAGTAGGGAGTAGTGAGTAGTGCTTAGTGAATAGTGAGTATTGAGTAGTGGGTAGTGAGGAGTGAGTAGTGAGTAGTGAGTCGGGCGGAGGGAGTAGTGAGTAGGGAGTAGTGAGTAGCGAGTAGTGGGTGGTGGGTAGTGAGTAGTGGATAGTGAGTAGTGAGTCGTGGGTAGTGAGTAGGGGGTAGTGAGAAGTGAACAGCGATTAGCGAATAGTCAGAAGTGGGTAATGAGTAATGAGTAGTGAGTATTCTTCGGGGCTGGGGCTACTGGTTGGGGTTAGGATTACGGGCTTGGGTTCGGGTGAGGACTAGGGGTAGGGGTGGCGGGGGTCGGGTTCTGGAGTCAGGGGGCGGCGTGGCGAAAGGGAGGGAGGGGGGGGGCTGCGGCCAAAGGGGGGGATGGGAGGGGGGGGGTTCGGATCCCCCCCCCTTTTGAAAGGGGGGAGGGGGGAAGGGGTTCCCGACGACGGACGAGGAAAGGAGGGGGGGGGGGGTCCCCGACGACGGATCGGGGAAGGGGGGGAGGGGGGGGGGTCCCCGACGACAGATCGGGGAAGAGGGGGGGGGGACTCCTAACCCCCACCCCCTTGGGGAGATCCAGCGGCGCACCCTCCCTTCTTCCACTGGCGGTAGTGCGTCCACCCCGACCAGGAGGGTGGGTCGCTGAAGTCGCCCCGGCCAGTGCTCGTCGACCAGCTTGTGCCCGAGGCGCCCCAGCTGCCGTCTGCCCAGGTCCCGCCTCCTGGGCTCCATGCCTGCCAGGAGCTGGGGTCCCAAGCCTTGCTGGAGCCCTAAGAGCCGGATTGCCAATCGCGGTCGGGTTTCGCTGCTGCTGCCGACTCACTCTCGTCGCCGCGACCGCGTCCGTGATGTCTGCAGTTCTCCTGCCAAGGGTCTGACACCGCCCACTGGTCCTCGCCGTCAGTCTTCGTACTGTGTGCCTTGGAGGCCGGAGCGGCATCATCTTCGGCAGCACCTGGGGTCCCCGTTCAAACCGTCGACGCCGATCTCATAGAGGATGTCACTATGTCCCTGATCAGGCTCTCGGGCTCCCCCTTGGTGACCGGCGCGGTGCTGCCCGAGGAGGCGGCGCCTTCTGCTGAGGCGGCCAGAGGGTCGGTCGGCTGCCTCAGCGCCAGGAGCGTCGCCTCGATGTCCCCTTCACTATCTGCGCAGGGCATACCCTTGCCGTGGATCCCGCACCGCTCGCTGGACGGCGTGAGCGGGACTGGCCGGGGGCTCGCAAGCGCCGAGGGAAGGGCCGCTAGCAGCCTGCCCTCGCACCCATGGCCCGCCAGCCTACACCGCTCCGCTACTAACTGCGGCAGCAGCAGGATCGACAAGTGTTTTACCCTTGAGCCAAAATGGTCACCGAGCATGGTCAACTCGCTCGGATACTGAATGCTAAACCTATCTTCGAAAATACACGAGACCTGCCACAATCTGACAACACTGATGAGCATCCTCATGGGGTCGTAACGCCGCGCGTCGCCAGACAACCGTTGCAAATCCCAATGAAGCAAATTTCTTATATGACAGACAGAAGAACGCTTCAATGCAAGCACTGCTCAGGAAACACAAGTAACCCAAAAACCAAAACAAGGCCTAGAAAGATGCGCACACTTTCGGGAGAAGTAGTTTCCCAGCCCTGCGCCAGCCTTGCCAGCGTAGCATTTTGCAAGTGCAACAGGGTGATCAGAATCTGATCCAGCTTCATGGAGGCTTCTGACAAACGACGCCAGGCCCGAAAAAAAAAACTAATAACGATTACAATTGCCGCGGAGCCCACTCTACCCACCCACTCTCGCCTCTGGGTCCCTCCACTATGCGCCCTGCGTGCGAACCCTGGCGGCTGGCTAAAAATCCAAGAAGACCGCCCAGCTCTGGTGCGTGTAAATCCAAGAGTCGTCGGGCTCTTGAAAAAACATTCGGAGCACACTCGGCTGAAGAAATGATGGTCCTGATAAGACGCGGTACTGAGGAGCCAACGTTTCCTGCACATCGCTGCAGGTGGAGGCCTTTCGGGATCATCACCATCTCCATCACCATCACCATCACCATCGTCACATCATCATCATCATCATCATCATCATCATCATCATCATCACCACCACCACCACCACCACCACCACCACCACCACCACCACCACCACCACCATCATCATCATCATCATCATCATCATCATCATCATCAGCAGCAGCAGCAGCAGCATCATCATCATCATCATCATCATCATCATCATCATCATCATCATCATCATCATCATCCGGAGCGCCCCGGATCGGCGGCACTGGCTGGAGACCACTACAATAATTCAAAATCTAAAGCAAGGCCTAGAAAGCTGCGCACACTTTCGGGAGAAGTAGTTTCCCCGCTCTGCGCCAGCCTTGCCAGCGTAGCATTTTGCAAGTGCAACAGGGTGGTCAGAATCTGATCCAGCTTCATGGAGGCTTCTGCCTGACGACGCCAGGCGTGGACAACAAAAAAACTGATACCGATTACCATTGCCGCGGAGCCCACTCTACCCACCCACTCTCGCCGCTGGGTCCCTCCACTATGCGCCCTGCGTGCGAACCCTGGCGGCTGGCTAAGAATCCAAGAAGACCGCCCAGCCCCGGCGCGCGCAAATCATGGTGCGTGTAAATCCAAGAGTCGTCGGGATCTTGAAACGGCATTCGGGACACGCTCGGCTTCGCTGCCCGTAGCATGAAGAAATGCTGGTCCTGATTTGCGGCCAGGGCGCGGTACTGAGGAGCCAGCGCTGCCTGCACAACGCTGCAGATGGAGGCCTTCCAATGGGGCGCGGGTAACTGTAGACAAGCGCGTCCCACGACTCGCAAGGTAACTATACTACCAAATGGCCTGGATCTGCAGCGGGGGATCTGCGATCTATGACGTCGAGGCCGGTGCTTTGCGAGCAGTGGAGCGCGCTCAGTGAGTAATGGAATGTTGGGGGGCGGAAAGATACGGATACGTGTTGTCCCCGGACCTCTCTTGGGGTGCGTTCTGACCAGAATTTCGAGGCGAATCCAACGGTGACAACGAGGATTCCCCAGGAGGACCAGGAAAGGCCGAAAACGACGGGGGACAACACGTATCCGTATCTTCTTCTCCCCCGAGAATGGGCTCGCGGCATCGCCTGCGACTCCGGGCGGGCGGGGCGCGACGCGGCCCGCCGCGCGCCGCGGGCGGCCTCTGCACCCCGCCGTGCGCCGCGCCACCGCCGCGGCGTGGCGGCGGAGGGCCTCACGGTGTGACGCCCGCTGCCGGGGCGCCCTCCGCAGCTCCGCGCGGCGGGGCGCGCCGCCGCCGACCGCCGGGCGCCATCGGCCCCGCGGGCGCGGCGGGCCCCAGGGCCAGAGGCGCGAAGCCCTGCTCCACCACGGAGCGGACGTCGTCGGCCTCCATCCTGTGGGGCTGCGTCAGCCATCGTCCTCCTCCGCTTGCTCCCGATCCGCCTCCTCCTCCTCCTCCGTCCTCGCCGATCCAAGGTCCAACAGGATGGGTGCATCCCCCGGGCCAAGCAAGGAGGGCATACGCATACACCAGTCCTGGCTTGGCCCAGATATCGGAGAGGTGGATATCGGGGGGGTGCGTTGGCCATCCACCTCGCCGAGCCAGGGTACAACAGGATCGGTGTACAGCAGGAGCTCGACCACAAAAACCTTCCACACGAAACCCAACCCTGAGAACGCAGAACGCCCATTGGTTTTTGGTGGGAACGCTATGCTTCCCGTATCAGAACCATCGAAACCCAAGAAAACCAGGGAGGGCACCCTGGAGACAAACAATGTGTTTCTTGGCATGGGCGTCCTCTGCAGCCATCCACCTCGTCGCTCCAGGGTCCAACAGGATCGGTGTGTCTTCCCGGCCAAGCTAGGCTTCGGGGGCCCCTGAAGTCAAATTCATAATTTGAACCTTCCAGTGGGCCCGCTATGGCCATGATATTTCCATGCAATAGCCAGGAAATTGCAATGCTATTATCATGCTATTGCTATGCAGCATGGCAACTGCATGGCAGCTCCAGGGCAGCTGCATGGCAATGTCATGGCAACTGCATGGCCATACCATGGCAACTGCATGGCAACTGCATGGCAATCGCATGGCAATAGCATGGCAACAGCATGGCAATAGCATGGCAACTGCATGGCAATCACCTGACAATAGCATGGCAACTGCATTGCAATCACATGGCAATAGCATGGCTATAGCATGGCAACTGCATGGCAACTGCATGGCAATCGCATGGCAATCGCATTGCAACTGCATGGCAATCGCATGGCAATAACATGGCAAGATCATGGCAACTGCATGGCCATACCATGGCACTTGTACGGCAACAGCATGGCAACAGCATGGCAACTGCACGACAACTTCATGGCAATCGCATGGCAATAGCATGGCAACTGCATGGCAATCGCATGACAATAGCATGGCAACACCATGGCAATCACATGGCATCAGCATGGCAACTGCATAGCAATCGCATGGCAATCGCAGGGCAACTGCATGGCACTCGCACTCGCATGGCAATAGCATGGCAACTGCATGGCAAGCTCATGGCGACTGCATGGCAATCGCATGGCAATAGCATTGCGATAGCACGGCAACTTCATGGCAATCGCATGCCAGAATCATGGCAACTGCATGGCACTCGCACTCGCATGGCAATAGCATGGCAACTGCATGACAATTGCATGGCAATTGCATGGCAATAGCATGGCAACTGCATGGCAATGGCATGGCAACGGCATGGCAATCGCATGACAATATCATGGCAACACCATGGCAATTCCATGGCACCTGACTGGCACTCGCATGGCAACTGCATGGCAGTAGCATGGCAACTGCATCGCAACTGCATGGCAATCGCATGGCAATAGCATGGCAACAGCATGGCAATGCCATGGCAACCGCATGGCAACTGCATGGCAATAGCATGGCAACTGCATGACAATCGCATGGCAACTGCATGGCAATAAACGGCAACTGCATGACAATAGCATGGCAACTGAATGGCAATCGCATGGCAACTGCATGGCAGTAACTTCGCTATCGCATGACACTAGTATGGCAAATGCATGGCAACTGCAGGGCAATCGCATGTCAACAGCATGGCAAAAGCATGCCAATAGCATGGCAATAGCATGGCAACGGCATGGCAATCGCACGACAACTGCATGGCAATCGCATGACATTAGCATGGCAACTGCATGGCAATCACATGGCAATCGCATGGCAACTGCGTGGCAATAGCATGACAACTGTTTGACAACTATATGGAAATAGCATGGCAATAGTATGGCCATTGCATGATAATGCAATAGCAATTGCATGGCAACTGCATGGCAATAGCATGGCACATGGCGATCGCATGACAATCGCATTGCAATAGCATGGCAATGGCATGACAACAGCATGGCGGTAGCATGGCAACTGGATGGTAACTGCATGACAGTCGCATTGCACCTGCTTGATAACCGCATGGCAATAGCGTGGCAACTGCATGGTAATCGCATGGCAATTGCATGGCAGTCGCATGACGATCGCATGGCATCTGCATGGCAACTGCATGACAATCGCAGGCCAACTGCATGGCAACTGCATGATTATAGTTTGGCAACTGCATGACAATCGCATGGCAATAGCATGGCAACTGCATGGCAATGGCAGGAGCATTCCATGACAACTGCATGGTAATCGCATGACATTAGCATGGCAACTGCATGGCAATCACATGGCAATCGCATGGCAACTGCATGGCAATCGCACGACAATAGCATGGCAACTGCATGACACTCGCATTGCGATAACATGACAACTGCATGACACTCGCATGGCAATCGCATGGCAACTGCATGACAATCGCATGGCAATCACATGGCAATGAGATAGCAGTGCCATGGCCACTGCATGACAATAGCATGACAACAGCATGGCAACTGCATGGCAATCGCATGACAATAGCATGGCAACTGCATGGCAACTGCATGACAATCGCATGACAGCTGCATGGCAGTCGCATGGCAATAGCATGACAATAGCATGGCAACTGCATGGCAAAGTCATGGGAACCGCATAACAATCACATGGCAACTGCATGACAGTCGCATTGCAACTGCATGCCAATCGCATGGCCATAACATGGCCACAGCACGGCAACTGCATGGCAGTGGCATGGCAATGGCATGGCAACTGCATGGTAACTGCTTGGCAATTGCATGACAGCTGCATGACAATCGCATGGCGATAGCATGGCAATAGCATGGACACTGCATGACAATAGCATGGCAACTGCATGGCAATTGCATGATATTGCATGGTAAGTGCATGGCAATCGCGTGGCGATAGTATGGCAATATTACGACAACTGTGTGGCAATAGCATGGCAACTTCGTGGCACGAGTATGGTGTTTGCATGGTGGTAGCATGGCAATAGCAAAGCAACGGCGGTGACGTGCGCAAGCCAGGGGGGGTAAAGTTTCAGGAATCTACTGAACAATTACCCCCCTGACTTGCGCAAGTCAGAGGGGTCAGTGTGAAGGCCATGGCAAGGCAACTGCATGGAAATAGCATGGCAACTGCGCGGCAAGAGTATGGCGTCCGCATGGCGGTCGCATGGCAGTAGCATGGCAAAAGCGCTGCATTGCGCACATCGAGGGTGTCTCGTTCCCAACAATCTTGTGGTGTTGGGTCATCGTTTTGACGAGACGGTCCCCGCGTTCCCTCCTCCCTTCCTTCCTTCCTCCTCCCCTCCGCCCTGCACCGCCAGCATGCGCCACGCACACCCATTTCGGCACACCCTTCACACGATTCTCAGCCCCACAGGGAGCTCCACCGAAGGCCCCAGTGCACCGCCCGCATGCGTCACGCACACCCATTTCGGCACACCCCATCACACGTTTCGTGGCCCTACAGGGAGCCCCACCGAAGGCCCCAGTGCCAACGCCCACATGCGTCACGCGCACCCATTTCGGCACACCCCTCACACGTTTCGTGGCCTCACAGGGAGCTCCACCGAAGGCCCCAGTGCCACCGCCCACATGCGTCACGCACACCCATTTCGGCACACCCCTCACACGTTTCGTGGCCCCACAAGGAGATCCACCGAAGGACCCAGTGTCACCGCCCGCCTGCGTCACGCACACACATTTCGGCACACCTCGTCACACGTTTCGTGGCCCCGCAGGGAGCTCTCCGAAAGACCCAGTGCAGCCGCCCACATGCGTCACGCCCACCAATTTCGGCACACCCCTCACACGTTCGTGGCCCCACAGGGAGCTCCACCGAAGGCCCCAGTGTCACCGCCCGCATGCGTCACGCACACCCATTGCGGCACACCCCTCGCAAGTTTCGTGGCCCCGCAGGGAGCTCCACCGAAGGCCCCAGTGCCACCGCCCGCATGCGTCACGCACACCCATTGCGGCAAACCTCTCACACGATCAGAGAAACTATGGATTCAGTTTGTGTCGGGGTTTCGGTTTTCTCCTATGCCTGGCGGTCCATAGGGGCCAGACGGATCGCGAGGAGGCGGACGAGGAGGAGGAGGAGGAGGAGGAGGAGGAGGAGGAGGAGGAGGTCCGGCCTGCCTCTCTCCCCTCCCCCTCCTCCCTCTCTCCCTAAACCCCCCTCCCTCCTCCTCCCCCCGCCCCTCCCCCCGAAATGAGACGAATTACAACCGACTGGTCCCAATTCCAACCGTTCGGAGCGAATTGCAACCATACATGGGACCAATTACAACCATGGGATCTTCAGAAGCACTTCTTTCTTATTCAGAAATACTTTTTTCTTCTTCAGAAGTACTTCTTTCTTCTTCAGAAGTCCTTTTCATTCCTTGGGATTCCTTAGGGTTCCTTATGATTCCTTAGGACTCCTTAGGATCCTTAGGATTCCTTAGGGTCCTTGGGATCCCTTAGGATCCTTAGGATCAGGACTCCTCCGGATTCCGTCAGGAATCCTTAGGAATATTTGCGAATCCATCGGAATCCTGAAAAAATCCTTAGGGGAAGGGTGCGCTTTGGGGGCCTTCTTGGGGTCTCTCTGGGCCACTCTTAGGGCCCTCTTGGGGCCTTCTTGGAGCCCTCCTGGGGCCCGTATTGACTTTCTTGGCGCCCAAATGAGCCCTAGAAGGGCCAACGTTCGAGGGCTGCAGGGGGGCCCAGCAGAGTGACGTCCTATGGGGGCTCAGATTGGACCTCGCCATCCCTGGGGGGGGGGCTGCGATCTGCGAAACAGTCGCCACTTTCGAGGGGTGCTGGTGGGTCCAGTGGACTGGCGTCCTACAAGGGGCCCTAAAAGAGCCCGAAACGGCAGCAAGAGGGAAAAGCAACCGACAAATATGTTTCCTTTCGGATGGGGGCGGGAAGAACAACCGAACAATATTTGATTTTTCGGAAGGGGCTGCTTTGGGGGCCTTCTTGGGGTCTCTCTGGGCCACTCTTAGGGCCCTCTTGGGGCCTTCTTCGAGCCCTCCTGGGGCCCTTTATTGGCTTTTCTTGGCGCCCATTATAAGCCCTAGAAGGGCCAACTTTAGAGGGCTGCAGGGGGGGCCAGCAGAGTGACGTCCTATGGGGGCTCAGATTGGACCTCGCCATCCCTGGGGGGGGGCTGCGATCTGCGAAACTGCCGCCACTTTCGAGGGGTGCTGGTGGGTCCAGTGGACTGGCGTCCTACAAGGGGCCCTAAAGAGCCCGAAACGGCAGCAAGAGGAAAAAGCAACCGAAACATATTTCATTTTTGGAAGGGGGCGGGAACACAACCGAAACATGTTGTAT
>CAUYUJ010018468.1:85000-157500 GCA_963575745.1 Prorocentrum cordatum
AGCATGCGTCACGCACGCCCATTTCTGGCACACCCCTCACACGTTTCGCGGCCCCACAGGGAGCTCCACCGAAGGCCCCAGTGCCACCGCCCGCATGCGTCACGCACACCCATTTCGGCACACCCCTCACACGTTTCGTGGCCCCACAGGGAGCTCCACCGAAGGCCCCAGTGCCACCGCCCGCATGCGTCACGCACACACATGTCGGCACACCCCTCACACGTTTCGTGGCCCCACAGGGAACTCCACCGAAGGCCCCATTGCCACCACCCGCATGCTTCACGCACATTCAGATTCGGCACACCCCTCACACGTTTCGTGGCCCCGCAGGGAGCTCCACCGAAGGCCCCATTGCCACCGCCCGCATGCGTCACACACACACACACACACACTGATTTCGGCACACCCCTCTTGCGTTTCGTGGCCCCATAGGGAGCTCCACCGAAGGCCCCAGTGCCACCGCCCGCATGCGTCACGCACACCCGTTTCGGCACACCCCTCACACGTTTCGTGGCCCCACAAGGAGCTCCACCGAAGGCCCCAGTGTCACCGCCAGCATGCGTCACGCACACCCATGTCGGCACACCCCTCACACGTTTCGTGGCCCCGCAGGGAGCTCCACCGAAGGCCCCAGTCTCACCGCCCGCATGCGTCACGCACACCCATCTCGGCACCCCCCTCACACGTTTCGTGTCCCGATAGGGAGCTCCACCGAAGGCCCCAGAGCCACCGCCCGCATGCGTCACGCACACTTATTTCGGCACACCCCTCTTGCGTTTCGTGGCCCCATGAGAGCTCCACGGAAGGCCCAAAAGGAAGCTCCACCGAAGGCGCCACTGGCTGCGTTCGCATGCGCCTTTCGGCACACCCATCACACGTTTCGCGGCACTATTGGGAGCGCCACCGACGGCCCCAGTGGCTGCGTTCGCATGCGCTCACCGCACCTATTTCGGCACGCCTCTCACTCGTTCCGTGGCCTCTAGAGAGCTCCACCGACCGCCCCAATGGCTGCTTACGCATGCGCGCATGCGCCCACCGGACACATTTCGGCACACCCCTCACTAAGGCAGTTTTAGCTCAAGCTCAGCTCAAGCTCAAGCTCACTTTAGCTCAAGTTCAGGGCTAGTCCGAGCTGGCTACACATCTGCTGACGCAAAGTTCCCTTACCTAACCAACACTGGTCTCCTCTCCCCTTCATCCTTTCATCTTCCTTACACTCGATACCGCTGTGATGAGATGTCTTCTTCTGGTGACAAACGTATGCCAGGCACCCCGGTCTAAGAGGTGCTTAAGCAACACCGGATTCACAGCCCACTTCTCGAGATGGACGGCAACGACGACCTGAACGACCAGAAATCTGTCCTACCTCCTCCACCTGTGCTGTTTGGTCCAGGTCATGCTCCCACCGCCCCGCCCGAAGGTACACCGGCATCATCTTCAGGCTCCGTCACCATCAAGGCGATCACCGACGTCATGGAGACCATCCTTGAGAGGAAGTTCAAAGAGAGGCTCGATCCAGTTACGAAGGCAGTCGAGTCGATCAAGCTGCAGGTGGACACGATGGAGACGCGCATCACGACCCTGGAGTCCAATGAGGAGGGCACGACACTCAGCAGCATGGAAGACAAATTGAACAAGCTTCAGGAGACGACCATCACCAGGGAAAGCGTGGCCAAGATGATCGAAGAGACCCTGTCGCAATGCACGACCCCGCGCAATCAGTCTACGACACACAATCCATCAGCAGCAGCGGCCGTCATGGGGAACGTGCCGAACGCGAAGACTTTTGAGGATGCGGCAAAATGGGCATCTACTTTGTGTTCGGACCATGGTCTTCCAGTACCCGCTGCGCGCGACCTTTATTGCAAGAGCGAGTTCAAGGGCGTGTTCTTCATCAAGTTCTGGTCCGACGCGTCGCGCCAGAAGTTCCTCGACAGGGTCGATGACTTCGCGAAGGGGCAGCCGGGGGGGGTCGGGAACAGTCTGGGCGAAGCCGGACTTCCCCATCGACATCCGCACGCAGCACAGCGTTCTCTTCGGGCTCCGCCGCATGTTGGCGACGTGGGGCTACAACAAACAGTGCATCAAGGTGAACATAGATGAGTACTCTTTGTCGGTTGCGGGGACCGTGGTGGCCAAGACGATTGTAAAAGACTTCCGGTTGGAGCTGAAGTGGGTGGACCGGGAGTGGAAAAAATGGGGCGCACTACAGTCATCAGCAGAGCTCTCCGAGATCACCACCGGGGCCCAGGAGAAGCTCGACAGGGCGAAGGCCTTCAACGAGAGCAACGGCAAAGGGAAGGGAGGTAACCCCATGTAGGGGTCACAGCAGTGTGGGGGCAGACAGGTAGTTTCACCCCTCACGGCAGAGAGCGGCGAAGGCGCGGACTTACAAAGTATGGGCCGCAACAATTTTGGCAGTTTTGTACGTGTTGGTTCGTGGAACATCGAAGGTATGACAGAGTTGAAGTTAGCAGAGGTGTGTAGGTACATGCGGGATCATTATATCGACATTATGTGTATGCAGGAGACGCGCCGGCCAAATTCCGACCATTATGGTACCGAGGACGGCTACCTGGTGGTGCTGTCGGGCGCGGCGGGGACCAACCCTGAGTTCGCAGGCGTAGGATTTGTGATATCCCAAGCTTTTCGCCCACGAGTTTGCGGGTACTGGCAGCTGGACAACCGCATCGCCTCGATCAAAGGTCCGCACGGGCTCTGGCCGGCTTACGTTATGCACTGTGTACGTACCACACAATGAGAGGCCGACAGATGAAAAGTTTGATTTTTACGATCGCCTGCAGCGCCACATGGGGGCACTCCCCGGGTATGGTCCCCGTCTGGTGTTCGGTGACTGGAATGCCAGACTCGGCAAGCGACGTGCCGGTGAAGAGGGCATCATGGGTGAGCATTCGTTCGGGCGCGAGGTGGTGAGGAAGACAGAGATTCCCATCCGAGATCTGTTCATGGAATTTTGGACGGATTTCGATTTCCTTGTTGCAAATACTGTCTTCGATTTGCCCCCACAGTTCAAAGCGACATATCATGAACCATCTGTCCGGCCTGGGAGTCCGATTACGGCCAATGGTTATAGCGCTCTCTGTCTATTACTGGTGCCCGCAGATCTGGAGAGGGACTTGATGGACATTCGCGGCGACACGAACACCACTCTCGCCTCTCATCATTTCCCCATGGTGGCAAATTTCATGGCCGGCGACACAACGGAGCAGCAGGAACAGGCGGCGCAAAGGCGCAAGCGGAAAGACTGGAGCAAACTCCGCTCGCCCTCCGCACGAAGATCTTTCTCACTGGAAGTGTCATGCGTGGCAGGGTCGTTGCCTCAAGACGGTTCTGCGTCTCAACGGTGGCCTTCCATTTCGAACTCGGTGTTGGCAGCTGCTGACGCGATCTTGCCGGACGTGGAGCGCAAGCCGAATAAGCCATGGATCTCTCAGCGCACTTTGTCTCTGCTAGACGAGAGGAGGCTGGCTCGCGCAGACGGAGATTGGGAAGCAGAAAAGAGGCTTAGGAGACTAGTCAGACAGTCAGCTAAAAAAAGATCGGGGACGGAGGTTAGAAGATCTGACTGCCTCTGGAGATTGGAGCTACATTAAAAGAATTACAAAACGCAAGGCGAGACCTCAAGGCCGGCTGCACAACAGCCAAGGGACCCCCGTCGCCACAGACGAGCGTGCAGAGACTTTCGCACAACATCTGGATACGATACAATGGCACGTGCGCTACGTCACGCTCACGCCGGGCACAGATGACGTTATCCACTCCGGCCTTAACGTCAAATTGGATTCGTTCACAGAGGCGGAGCTCCGGACAGCTTTGCGAAAAATGCATTACGGGAAAGCGTGCAAGCCCGACGACATCCCGGCGGAGGTGTACAAGGCGCTGGCGGACGAGCCTGGGCAGTTGCGATGGGTGTTGGACATTTGCAATGCAGCGTGGGCCAACAAGGAACTCCCAGACGCATGGTGCATATCTACAGTGCGACTAGTATATGAGAAAAGGGACCCAGCAAATTGCGACAACTACCGCCCGTTGTCTTTACAATGCATCGCCATGAAGCTCTTCTCTGCCATGCCAAAGCAAAGGCTGCTGGACGCTGGCGTCGACGAGAGGCTGTGGCTTACCCGGTTCGGCTTCAGGGCGGGCTGCAGCACGGAACACGCCATATACGCAGCGAGGCGGCACATCGAATTGGCACGAGCTAAGAAGAATGGATCAGTTACTCTGGTTGCGCTCGACTGGAAGAAGGCATTCGACAGCATCAACACCGACAGTCTTTTGGACGCGCTCAAGCGCGTGGGGATCCCGATCGAATTCCGCGACATGATACGCGTGATGATGACGGTGAGGATGTTCGTCGTGAACAAATGTGGCAACGATTCCGCACCAAGACAGCAGCTTTCAGGCATATCGCAGGGTTGTACGCTCAGCCCACTGCTTATATCATCGTCATGACAGTGCTATTACATGATGCTGTTGGGCGATTGGAAGGGGTTACGAAAGATGCGTACGCCAACGGGGACATGTGTGATTGCATCTACGCGGACGACACTCTGCTGATCGGAACGGACGACGCGTGCTTAAACGAGTATCTGAAGGCAGTCGCAGAAGGAGGACGGCGGTATGGCATGGAGTTGCATTGGGACAAATCCCACCAGCCCTTTGGGCGTGAGTGGTTTAGAGAGCCCGCTCTGTTCTCAACCCCCTTCTTCCCCTTCGGGGAGGGGTTTACCCCTCCCCCTACCCCCTCCCCCTGGGCCTGGAGAGGTCCTTTCGCGGGTCGTTGGAGGGGTCTTTTTCGACTCCTGGGAGGGCTAAAATTCGACACCCCTCACGAGGATCGTGGCCCCGACGGGGGGAGGGAGAAAAATGCTCGCCCCATCTGTGATCGATCGCCCGAAAGATGGCCCCAAGATACCTCCCAGACCCCTCCCAAAGAGCCCCAAGAGGCCCCAAGAGGCCTCCAAGAGGCCCCCAAGATGCCCCCAAGAGGCCCCCAAGAGGCCCCAAGAGGCTCCCCCGAGGCACCCAAGACGCTCCTGGAAGCCCCTGGGGCCGCCAAGAGGCCCCCAAGACGCCCCAAACGGCCTCCAAGAGGCTCCCAAGAGGCCCGAAGAGGCTCCCCCAAGGCACCCAAGACGCTCCTAGAAGCCCCTGGGGCCGCCAAGAGGCCCCCAAGACGCCCCAAAAGGCCTCCAAGAGGCTCCCAAAAGACATCCCAAGAGACTCCGCGATGCATCCAAGAGGCCTCTGGCCCTTCTGCTCGTCCTCCCCTCCTCGTCCGCCTCCCCCTCTTCCTCCTCCCTCCTTCCCTCCCCCACCTCCTCCTCCGATTCCTCCTCCATCCTCCCCTGTTGGGAGATGGCGGCATCCCCTGTCCTTCGTTTCTCTGTATGCTCCCACACTTCCCTGATCGAATCAAAGCAACTCTTCTGGGCATCATTGCTGAAAAGATGACCAACAAATCCCGACAGTCGGTACTCTTTGCTAAAGTGGCTGTTTTAGGATGGGCTGGTGGGGATTCGCGAAGCGTGAACAATTCCAAGTCCTTGCTGTGAAGGCCAACGGTGACATTCGAGCTCCAGATGGCACCGTTCTTAAACATGTCGACCGGCTTCAGTATTTGGGCGCGCACTTGTCCTCGGACGCTGACGGTGGGCCGGAGCTGGGGCGCAAGATCGGCGAGGCAAAACGGATATTTCGTCGCTCAGTAAATTGTGGTCCCATTTATCTTTGACATGGTGTCGCAAAATACGTATCTTTGCTTCTGTGGTGGAGTCTAAGATGCTTTACGGACTGGCTGGCACCATGATGAACAAAGCCCGGATACGCCGTCTGGACGGTTTCCAAAACAGGGGCATCAGGCAAATAATCGGCGTGCGCCCGTCGTGGCTGTCGAGGGTATCAAATGCGGAGGTATTGAGCCGCGCCGGGCACACGGCAGCTAGCACCCAATTGTTGTATAGGTAGATGCTTCTGTTCGGCGACGTGCTGCGCGCAAGTGAGAACAGCTTGCTGCGTCGCTGCACGTTCGCACCGAAGTCTCTTACGCCGAAGGCAGCGGTCGTCGTGAGGCGCGTCGGCGCGCCGAGCAGAGAGTTTGCCCCAACGATGTTGAAGCATGCCGCCCGCATATTTGGTGATGTTCACGCGGCGTCGGCAGCAGCTCAGTCTGGACCCGCTTGGAAGCACACGCTGCGCCGTCACATTCTCACAGCTTAACTTAGGATAACTTTTTTGTGACATGTATCGCGTTTGTAGCGTACTGTTCCTCTCCTGTCCACGCACCGCTTGGTGTACGACTCACTTGCTTGCTTGCTCCGAATGCAGTGCATACAACGACGGTGCTCACAACTGCATATGGTTGGGTCCTTCGCCAGGTTAATTTTCAGGAGATTCCTGAAATCAGGGACCTGGCATTCCCGCTTGGACCCGCCCAAATCACCCCGCGAGTCGTCCCGCAAGTCATCCTGCATTGGCAGTGCGATGGCATGGCGATTGCGATGGCATGGTAATTGTATGGCAACAGCGTAGCAACAGCATGGCTCGGGCATGGCGACAGCATGGTAACGGCATGGCAATGTCATGGCAACAGCACGGCCACAGCATGGGAAAAACATGGCAGCAACATGGCAACAACATGGAAACAGCATAGCAAAATCACGGTACCATCATGGCAACGGCATAGCAAAATCGTGGAAACTGCATGGCCTCTGCATGACAACCGCATGGCAGCAAAACGGCAACATCATGGCGACGGCATGACAACATCATGGCAACAGCATGGCAAGCGCATGGCAACAGCACGGCAACAGCATGGCAACAGCATGGCAACGGCACGGCAATGGCATGGAAACGTAATGGCAACAGCATGAAAACGGCGTGGCAACAGCATGCCCACAGCATGCCCAAGGCATGGCAACAGCAGCATGGCAATCGCATGACACCCGCATGGCAATCGCATGGCAATAGCATGACAACTGCATGACAACCGCATGGCAACAGCATGGCAGCTGCATGACAAACGCATGGCAACAGCATAGCAACGGCATGGCAACGGCATGTCAATGACATGGCAACATAATGGCAACAGCATCGGGAGAGCATGGCAACACCATGACCACAGCATGGCAATAGCACGGTAACAACATGACAACGGCATGGCATCATCGTGGAAACAGCATGGCCTCTGCATGGCAACAGCATGGCAACAGCAAGGCAACAGCATGGCAACAGCATGGCACTGGCATGGCAACAGCATGGCAACGGCATGGCAACCGCATGGCAACAGCACGGCGACGGCATGGCAACAGCATGGTAGCATCATGGCACCAGCATGGCAACAGCAGGAGAACAGAATGGCAACAGCATTGCAACAGCATGGCAACAGCATGGCAACATCATGGCAATGGCATGGAAGTAGCATCGCAACAGCCTGGCAACGGCGTAGCAACAGCATGACAATTGCATGGACGCAGCGTGGTCACAACATGGCAGCAGCATGGCAACGACATGGCAATAGCATGGCAACAGCATTACAACATCATGACAACCGAATGGCAACAGCACGGCAATAGCATGACACTGCATGGCAAAAGCATGACAACCGCATGGCAACAGCATGGCAATGGCATGGCAATGACATGGCAGCAGCATGGCAACAGCATGGCCATGGCATGGCAACGGCATGGCAACGGTATGGCAGCAGCATGGCAATGGCATGGCAAGCGCATGGCAACGGCATGGCAATGGCATGGCAATGGCATCGACACTACATGGCAACAGCATGGCAGTAGCACGGACATAGCCCCACAACAGCATGGCGATGGCATGGTAACGACATGGCAATGGCACGGAAGCAGCATGGAAATTCCATCGACACTGCATGGCAACAGCATGGCAATGGCATGACAAGAGCACGATAGTAGCTCCGCAACAGCATGGCAAGAGCATGGGAATGGCATGGCAACAGCACGGCAATGGCCTGGCACCGGCATGGCAACAGCGTGGCAGCAGCATGGCAGCAGCATGGCAGCAACAGCATGGGCAATGATCATGGCAACAACGAATGACAACAACATGGCAACAGCAGATGGAACCGCACGGCAACAACATGGAAACAGCATGGCCACAACATGGCCACAGCATGGCCACAGCATGGAAACAGCAAGGCAACAGCGTGGCAACGGCATGGCTCTGGCATGGCGACAGCATGGCAACGGCATGGCAACAGCAACGCACACGCATGGCAACAGCATGGCAACAGCACGGCAACAGCATGGCAACAGCATGGCAACAGCTTGGCAACGACATGGCAACATCGTGGAAACATCATGGCCTCTGCATGGCAACAGCATAACAACAACACGGCAACGGCATGGCGACGGCATGGCACTGGCATGGCAACAGCATCGCAACCGCATGGCAATAGCACGGCACCAGCATGGCAACAGCAAGGGACCAGCATGGCAACAGCATGGTAACAGCATGACAATTCCATGGCAACAGCATGGCAACAGCACTGCAACAACATGGCAACAACATGACAACCGCATGGCAACAGCATGGCAACGGCATGGCAATGACATGGCAACAGCATGGCAACACCATTGCAACGGCATGGCAACGGCATGGGAGCGGCATGGCAGCAGCATGGCAATGGCATAGCAACAGCATGGCAACGGCATGGTAACAGCGTGGCAGCAGAATGGAAACAGCATGGCAACGACACTTCAACAGGATGGGGAACCGCATGACAACAGCATTGAAACAGTGTCGCTACTGCAGGGCAACAGCATGGCAACAGCATCGCATCCGCCCGGCAGCAGCATGGCAACAGCATGGCAACACCATTGCAACGGCATGGCAGCAGCATGGCAACAGTATGGCAACTGCACGGCAGCGGCATGGCAACAGCATGGTAACAGCATGCCTACGTCATGGCAAGAGCATGGCATCGGCATGGCAACATAATTGCAACTGCATGGGAAATCGAATGGCAATTGCATGGCACTAGCACTCCAACTGCATCGCAATTGCCTTGCAGTTGCCGTGCTGCCACGCTATAGCCTGGCAATAGCATAGCAACGGCATGGCAATAGCAGGGCAAAAGCAGGGCAACTGCATGGCAGCTGCTTTGCAACTGCATGGCAATGGCATGTCAATAGCTCGGCAACTACATGGCAAGTGTATGGCAACAGCATGGCAATAGCATGGCAACTGCATGGCAACTCCATGGCAATGGCCATGGCAATATTCTTGCAACGGTCTCTCCATCACATGCGCCGGCAACGGGCTCGGACAGAGCGCCTCAGGTATTTGCCCGAGGAGGCCCATGGCACCGTTCGCTCTAGGGAGCCCTGGCAGCAGTCGCCACGGCAACAGTTGACATTGCCAACTATGGCCACAGTTGCCATGGCAACTACCATGGCAACTGTTGCCATGGCAGTTGCCACGGCAACTGTTTCCATAATTGCCGCGGCAGTTGCCATGGCAACGGTTGCCATGGCAATTGCCATGGTTTGGTCTCCGATCACCTACCTAATCACCCCTACCTCATCCTCATCCTGAATTCCTTCTCCTTCTAGATATCAGCCAGCGTTGACTCCAAATAGATAGGAGGAAAGGAGGATGACGAGAGGAGGATGGGAGGAGGACGAAAGGAGGACGGGAGCAGGACGGGAGGAGGACTGGAGGAGCAACATCAAGCAAGCGCAAGCAAGCGGAGGCAAGCAAGCGCAAGCGAGCAAAAACAAGCAAGCAAGAGCCAGCGATCAAGTGCAAGCCAGCAAGGGCAAGCAAGAGCAAGCAAGCGATAGCAAGCACGCAAGAGCAAGCGCGTCAGAGCATGCAACAACAAGCAAAGGCAAGCAAGCAAGGGCAAGCAGGTCATAGGCATAGGCATAGACATAGGCATGTGAGCGCTCAGACGTGGTGCATAGGCATAGGCATAGACATAGGCGTAGGCATAGGAGTCAGGGGGGAGGCATTGGAATAGGCATAGGCGTAGCCATAGGAATTAGGGGGGGGGATAGAAATTAGGGGGCAGCGGACCAATTAGCAGAGAATAACAGAACTCCTATAGGGCAAACCTATTTGGACAATAACTCTCTGTCGCATCCCCTGGCCTGGTCGTTCGGGTGGTCCTGGCGTTTCGTATGAGGCTTCCTCACCGTTTATAGCCCTGACGCTTAAAACTTACAACATCTTCACGGGTGGAGTGTGGTCTCCAAAATTGGACTCTCGCCTTGGCGCTGCGCGCACTGGCCTTCAAAAGTTACAACACTTACGCAGCATGAGGGCGGTTCGTTGTCGAACTGGGACTATGGCCTTGGTGCCAAGCACGTTGGTCTTCCAACTTCCCAACACTTAGACGGATGGAGGGCGGTTAGTTTCAAAATTAGGCTCTCGCCTTGGCGCCGCGCATCCTCGCACATTCGTGCCATGGCAACCGAATGGCTACAGCATGGCAATATCTTTGCAACTGCATGGCAATTTCATGGCAGCTGCATGGCAACTGCATGGCAACACCATGGCAATGGCATGGCAACGGCATGGCAAGGGCATGGCAATCGCATGGCAACGGCACGGCAAAAACATGGCAATAGCATGGCAACTGTATGGCAATGGCATGGCAACTGCGTGGCAATCGCCCGGCAATAACATGGCAACAACATGGCATTAGCATGGCACCTGCATGGCAACAGCATGGCAGTGGCATGACAACTGCATGGCACTAGCATGGCGATCGCATGACGACAGCATAGCAAACACATGGCAACAGCATGGCCCGCCCCCCACCCCCCCCCTCCACCCCTCTCTCCGCGCTCCCTCCACCCTCCCCGGTCCCCCCCCCTTCCACCCCCCCCATCCCCCCCCCCTCCACCACCCCACCCACCCCCCTTGGGAGCCTCCCAGAGGGCCCCCAAGGCTCCCAAGAGTGGCCCAACAGGACCCCAAGAGGCACCCAGGAAGCCCCAAGAGGCCTCCAAGAGGCTCCCAAGCGGCCCCCCAAAGGCCCCAAGAGGCTCCCCCGAGGCACCGAAGACGCTCCAAGAGGTCCCCGGGACCGCCAAGAGGCCCTCAAGACGCTCCAGAAGGCCTCCAAAAAAGCTCCCAAGAGACATCCCAAGAGACTCCGAAGGGCATCCAAGCGGCCTCTTGCCGTTCTACTCGCCCTCCTCGTCCTCATCCACCTCTTCTTACTTCTTCTCCCTCCTCCTTCTTCCTCCCTATTCCTCCTCCTCCTCCTCCTCCGTGTCCTCCTCTGTCCCCTCCGATTCATCCTTCATCTTCCCCCTGTTTGGGTACGATGGCTTCCCGAGCCCTTTGTTCTTCTGTATGCCCCCTCCCCCCACTTCTCTGACCAGGGCAACTCGTCTGGGCATCATTGTTGGACGGGCTGATAGGGATACGCGAAGTGTCCAGAATATGGCACAGGCATGACCATAGTATGGCACCAACGAGCCAATATCATAGCAATAGCATGGCAAAAGCATAGCAAGGACACAGGAAAAAAGGCAAAACCGAAAAAAAAAAACACCAGAGGCCAGCCTAGGCATGGCAACTGCATGGCAACAGCATGCAGCATCACGGCAATAGCATGGCAACTGCATGGCAATAGCATGGAAACAGCATGGCAACAGCATGGCACTAGCATGGCAATTGCATGACAACTGTATGGCAATAGCATGGAAACAGCTTGGCAATGGCATGGCACTAGCATGGCAATAGCATGGCAATCGCATGACAACTGCATGACAAAACCATGGCAACTGCATACCAATAGCATGGCAACTGCGTGGCAGCTGCATGGCAATAGCATGGCAATAACATGGCATCTGCATGGAAATTGCATGGCAATTGTATGGCAATTGCGTGGACACTGCATGGCAACAGCATGGCAATGACATGGCACATGCATGGCAACAGCATGGCAACTTAGCACTACCATGGCAAGTGCATAGCAATTGCATGGCAACTGCATGGCAACAGCATGGCAATGGCATGGCAACTGCGTGGCAATCGCCTGGCAATAACATGGCAACAACATGGCGTTAGCATGGCACCTGCATGGCAGTTGCATGACAACCACAGGACAACCGAATGGCAACTGCACGGCAATTGCATGGCAACTGCATGGCAACAGCATGGCAATGGCATGGCAATTGCATGGCAACTGCATGGCAAACGCATGGCAACAGCATGGCAACAGCATGCCCCCCCCCCCCCCTCCACCCCTCTCTCCGCGCTCCCTCCACCCTCCCCGGTCCCCCCCCCCCTCCACCCCCCCCATCCCCCCGCCCCTCCACCACCCCACCGACCCCCTCGGGAGCCTCCCAGAGGGCCCCACAAGCTCCCAAGAGTGCCCCAACAGGGCTCCAAAAGGCGCCCGGGAAGCCCCATGAGGCCCCCAAGAGGCTGCCAAGCGGCCCCCTCAAAAGCCCCAAGAGGCTCCCCCGAGGCACCGAAGACGTTCCAAGAGGCCCCCGGGACCGCCAGGAGGGCCCCAAGACGCTCCAAAAGGCCTCCAAAAAGCCCCCAAGAGACATCCCAAGAGACTCCGAGAAAGCCAAGCGGCCTCTTGCCATTCTGCTCGCCCTCTTCGTTCTTATCCGTCCTCTTACTTCTTCTCCCTCTTCCCTCTTCCTTTTTCCTCCCCCCTCCTCCTCCTCCTCCTCCTCCTCCGTGCCCTCCTCCACCTCCTCCGATTCATCCTCCATCTTCCCCCTGTTGGGGTATGAAGGCTTCCAGAGTCCTTCGTTTTTCAGTATGGCCCTCCCCCCACTTCTCTGATCAGGGCAACTCGTCTGGGCATCGTTGCAGGCGGGCACCCGCGCAGCGTCAAACGGTCGGACAGCGCAGAGCCAAGGCGAACAGTGCAACTGTCGCCAGCGGGGCGCAGGAAAAGGGGTACGATGGTGGCGAGAACTACCTAGCGGAGCACGGCGGCAACGCGGCAGAAGCGAGGGCGAACGAAAGAAACAGGGGAAGACGGCGCAAGCAAAGTATCAATAATATGGCTCAGGCATGGCCATGGTATGGCACCAGCGTGCCAATATCATAGCAGTCACATGGCACTGGCATAGCAAGGACACAGAAAAAGGCAAAACCGGAAAGCCACACCAGAAGCCAGCCTAGAGGAGGGCACACACATGCACTGGTCCTGGCCTGGCCCAGATATCGGTGAGGTGGGCATTTAGATGACGCCTCCGATCCTCTGAGTGGGGTCGACCACCAGCATCCCGGTGAGCATCGCGCTGCAGGTGGGCAGCAGTGAGCGGAGCTCTGGGCGGCAACTCTTCTCCAGCATGTTGGCAACCGCGGCAGGCATCTGGAAGAAGGTCTGGATGCACTCGGTGCACGTTGTGTTTTCGCCCTCTGGCCGCACCTCTGGTTCTGCGTCCTCGATCGCGAGCTCCACCACACGCACCCCGCAGAATACCTCCGCGAGCACGACGCCCAGGCTCCAGATGTCCGCTGGGCAGGGGTCGTAGGCGGGACCATCTCGGAGCACCTCTGGGGCGGCGAAGGGCACGGTGCCGCAGGGGCTCTGGTACATCTTGCTGTCGTCCTGGATGATGACGGAGAGGTCGAAGTCGGCCAGCTTGATGGTGATGGTCTCGGGCGTCTCATTCACGATGATATTTTCTGGCTTGATGTCGCGGTGGCAGACCTGCACCACTGCGTGCAGGTGCCACACTGCCTCGACGCACTGCGAGGCGATCTTCACGACCCTGTCGATGCTCAGTGGTCGCTGCTTCTCCGGCTGAAGTGCTTGGCGGTGGTGCAGGCGGCGGTACAAGTTCTCTGGGCCCCCGTACTCCAGTCGAAAGATGATGTGCGTCGGCGAGTGGTATGTCTGGTGAAGGCGAATAATGTTCGGATGACGCGCCTTCTCGTCGCTCAGCATCTGCATCACGCGGATCATGCGGTTGAGGTACATCAAGTCTCTGATTTCCGTGATGGCCTCAGTGGACACCACCTTGACAACCTGGACCCTGTTGCCCACCCCGGGCCTCTCCGTCAGCTTGTAGACAGACCCAAACATCCCCTGTCCGAGCTTGTTCCCGATGATGTAGCCGGGAAGCTCCTGCGGCTCTCCGGGCTCAAGGTTGTGGTCGACCGGCGGGATCTCGGGCGCCAGGCGGGCCCTCACGTAGTCCCACAGGGCCGCGTGCGCGCAATGCTGCAAATACTCCGCGTACTGCGTCCGCGAGCGGGTCTCCGCGACCATTTCGGTCAGGTTCCGCGAGAGGCTCGCCGACTTGCGGATCATCGAGCGCACGGCCATGGAGAGTCGCAGCCCCGCTGGCTCGCCGCACACGATGCCGTCCAGGCCCTTGCGCAAGAGATCACCCACCAGCTCTGGCCTCACTAAGTCCGAGTTGTCCTGGCGTTGGGAGCCAGGCGCAGCGGAGTGGGGCACCCAGAACATCGGCGGGGCGTCCTGGCTGCCCGTATCTATGTTCGTGATGATGTCGCAGAGCCTCTTGACCTCGTTGCAACTGTTCTGGTTGCAGAACACAAGGATGGTGTGCAGATTGGCCGAGTCCTCCCCGCTGAGCAGGGGTGTACCTTCGCGTATGTCCGAGTCCCTGGAGATCACGTGCCACACGTCCTGGAAGGCCTCCGGAGGCACCAGGTTACTGGTGCAGAAAATGCGGAGTCCTCCCTCGAAGTCGTCCTCTGCGAGGCGGGGCTTTATCCACAGCCATCGCCTGAGGTGGCGATCTTCGGGGACCTCGGCAGGTGGTGGATATGGATAATGGCCAGCCCAGGTCCCGAATATATCCATGCCGACCGCCGCCCGAGGTTCCCAAAGGTCGCCCCCCCAGGCGGTCAGGATGGACGAATCCCCGGCCCGGCGGGCGCAGGCGCGCCACAGTGGCGGCCGCACAGCCCTCTCGAGAAAGGAGAAAAGGGCAACTCGATACTCGACCTGGGAGAGTGGGGTCGTGCTTGAATTTCTACCCAATTAGGCTTGCCTCAGGGGTTCTTACCTGGTTAAAGGTTGGTGCTTCGGGGGGTTACTTTGCCCAGTGCTCGGAGGTTCCCAGGGTTCCCCAGGTGCCTCATGCCAAGCAATGCCAAGCAATGCCGAGAACTGCGTCCATGCAATAGGAAGCTTTCAACTAATTGGGGTCGCGCTGGTTTCATTTATCAGCTTCACGCAAGGATGGCTGATGTTTTTTTTCAAAATGTGGCTTTCGCCTCAGCGCCGCGCTCGTCTTAAAAGCTTGCAGCAGTTTCACGGATGCAGGGCGGGTGGCTTTCAAAATGTGGTTATCGCCTCAGCGCCACGCACATTCGTCTTTAACGTTTGCAGCAGTTTCACGGATGGAGGGCGGTTCCTTTTCAGAATGTGGCTCCCGACGTGGCGGTACGCACATTCGTCTATAAAATTGTCCAGGGGTTTCAAGGGTTCGCATGGTCGAAGTCCCTGGAACGGTGTTCTGGCCCGATTTAGGACTGTCATGGATTGTCGGGACCTAACAGTCACGCTGATTTGCAGTGTTGAAATCGCAGGAGCGGCGTTCTAGCAGGATGTCGGATTGTCAAGACCCACCAGTCATGTTGATCCGCGGCGCTGGAATCCCAAGAACGGTGTTGGCACGATGGAGGATTCTCAGACTGTTGTCTTCTGACGGGCCACTTCCCGCAATGAGCATAATTTCCCTTCAGGGACCTATGAAGATGGAACGTGGAGGATCTTGAAGGGAGGGCGCATTGCAACATCATTGATACGTCTTGGATTTGCACTGGTCCTCCTCCTCCTCCTCCCTCTCCGTCATCCTCGTTCAGGTCGCGCAGGCGGCTGTGAAGCCACGCCTGTGCTAAGTCCTCTGGCGAAGACGCGGCACCAGACTCGCCGTTCTCGCGTTCCGCCTGCTGCGACGACACGCGCCTCGGCGGTCCGATCGTCATGCTCTACGACAGGTGCGGTCCTGGTCGTCAAGGGGGCAACGACGACGCCGGACACGTCGGGGACGACAACGACGACGATGGCGACGGCGACGGCGGCGACGGCGGCGACGGCGATGGCGACGACGACGACAACGACGGCGACGACGACGGCGGCGGCGGCGACAGCGACGGCGACTAAGACGACGACGACGACGACGACGACGACAACGGGAATGGCGACGTCGACGGCGACGGCGACGGCGACGGCGACGGCAACTGTGACGGTTGACGACAACGACGACGACGACGACGACGACGCTGACGGCGACGACGACGGCGACGACGGCGACGGCGACAACGACGACGACGACGGCGACTTCTACGATGACGACGGCGACGGCGACGGCGACGGCGATGCCGACGGCGGCGGCGGCGGCGGCGGCTACGACGACGACGACGACGACGACGAATTCTACGATGACGACGACGACGACGACGGCAACAGCGACGACGACCACGACTGGGTGGAGGCTCTGCCGTCCTGGAACTTCGGGCAAGCCACTTGGCGTTCCGAGCGGGAGGCTGCCAGGACCTCGCTGTTCTTGAACCAAATGGGCGCGGTGGGAGGGGGGGATGCGGCAATATGCGTTTGAGGCGGTCTTCAGCGCTCCCGGTGGCTCTACCGGGGCATCATGGATTGCTGCGAGAGATTTGGCTGGGGGAGGTGGAGCGAAGGAGAAACGAACACTGCCATGCAAGGCCAGCTGCGACCTGGTGGACGCGCGGGCCTTTTCCAATGGCCTGGTTAGGGCTCGGCTTGGATCCACTTTCGCATTCGAGGTCATTGTAGTTTGCCTGGTTTGAGGCCTGGCTTGGCCACGTGGCGAACTTCCGCAACCCTGAACCCAGAAACGTTTTCATCTCTTGGGGGCACATGTTTCACTTCCGCAACCTTCCGCCGCCCTTCCGAAGGCAAGGCCCTTTTTGACAAGACCCCAGCCTGGGCCTGCTTCTGCCTGGGATTCCCTCACCATTTGCCTGGCCTGGTGGATGGCTTGGCTAGGTCCGGAGCGAGTTTCGCCTGGCAAGCCTTCACACGCTGCACGGATCGGCGCCTGGCTCGGCCTGGTGCGGGGTGGGTCTCGACCAGAAGCTCCTCACGATCTGCCTCCTCCTCCTCCTCCTCCGCCTCCTCCGCCTCCTGCTCCTCCTCCTCCTGCTCCTCCTCCTCCTCCTCCTCCTCATCCTCCTCCTCAACCTCCTCCGCCTCCTCCTCCTCCTTCTCCTCCTCCTCCTTCTCCTCCTTCTCCTCCTCCTTCTGCTCCTCCTGCCTATCCTCCTGGTGGACTTCGCCTGGGATGCCCCGACACCTCACGTGGTTTGTGGCCAGACGTGGCCTCGGACTCGGCCTTGGCCCGAGGCGGATCGCGGCCTCTCGGCGCCCCCGCAGGATGTGCTCCGCCGGCGCGTGCGCTCCGCCGGCGAGCGGCGTGGGACTCTGCCACAGCAGTGGCAGAGTCTCCTCCTCCTCCTCCTCATCATCATCATCCTCCTCCTCTTCCTCCTCCTCCTCCTCCTCCTGCTCATCCTCCTCCTCCTCCTCCTCCTCCCCATTCTCCTCTTCCTCTTCCCCTCTCCACGCCTGGTTTCGGCAGTGCTTCGGGCTCGACCACCAGAAGCCTTCCAAGAAAAACCGAACCCTGAGACCCCAGGACGTCCATTGATTCTTGGCGTGGGAGCGGCACTCTTCTCACAACAGAGCCATCGAATCCCAAGAGGCCCAGGGCACCCTGGAGGGAAGCAGGGCGTTTCTTGGCATGGGTTCCCACTGTAGCGGGGCCTCGAGATGGAATGGAAGAGGGGGATGAAGTCAGGATTGGGTTGGGGAGGGCCAGGCGCACATTGAAGTGGATGAAGAACACGTCGCAGAATACAGCAGTCGCAAGTGGAGGTGGGTGAAGAGCACGTAGCAGAATACAGCACTCGCAAATCTGCCTGCGCGTGAGCCACCGCATCGGTCCCCAGATCAGTCCCAGCATCCATGCTGGTCAGTTTCTCGAGCTGCACGCCACCCGAATCGACGAGAGCCTGCAGAAACGCCCAACCAGATCGTCCGACCCTCCAGGGCACCGAAGGGTGAGTGTCCGATCCAGGCAAGCCACCCCTGGCATCCAGGGGCTTTGGGAGTTCTGACTCGACCCTCTGCCCAGGGCCAGCTTCTGATCCTGAGTCGTCTCTTCACAGCCCCTGGAGCCCAGAAGCGGGCTCCACAGGCCGAACATGGCGAGAAACTTGGGCGTTGTCCTTTTCCTTGTGTCAGGGCGTTGGGGCACTGGGGCGGGAGCCGCTCGGATAGGGCGACGAGATCTATACATATCCACCGCCGCTGGCCAGACCAGTCGTGGGCCCATGAGCAGTGAGTAAGCCAGGGGGGGTATACACCCCTCCTGGGCCAAGGATGGGACTGGCCAGCGGCCCATGTTTTGCCAGAAAGGTTGCCATCTCTGGCGGGCGCATCATTTACTTCAGCTGCCTTTCGCCGGCCCTCCGCCCGCTTCAGCCAGCGGAACTGCCCCCGTTCTACGTGCGCCGGCTCCCGCCGAGAAAGAGATACCAACTCCTTGTATCCTCTATTAAGGCGAGGCCTTCCTGAAACACCCCGTCGTCGCCGTCGTCGGCGTTGTCGTCGTCGTCAACATCATCCACATCATCATCGTCATCATCGTCATCATCATCATCGTCGTCATCGTCGCCGTCGTCGTCGTCGGCAGCATCTTCGTCGTCGTCGTCGACGTCGTCGTCATTATCATCATCGTCGTCATCGTCGTCGTCGGCGTCATCGCCGTCGTCGTCGTCGTTGTCTCTGTCGTCGTCATCTTCGTCGTCGTCGTCGTCAACATGATCATCATCGACATAGTCGTCGTCGTTGCCGTCGTCGTCATCATCACCAGCATCATCATCACCATCATCATCACCATCATCATCGTGATCGTCATCACCATCGTCGTCATCGTCTTCATCGTCGTCGCCGTCCTCTTCATCGTCATCATCATTCTCATCCTCATGATCATGATCCTGAGAATGATGATGATCGTCATCATCGCAGTCATCGTAGTCACCGTCGTCGTCGACAACATCTTCGTCGTCGTCGTCGCTGTCGTCGCCGTCGTGGCCGTCGTCGTCGTGGTCAACATCGTCATCGTCGTCATCATCAGAATCACCATCACCATCACCATCACCACCGCCACCACCACCACCACCATCATCATCATCATCATCATCATCATCATCATGTTCATAAACATCATCGTCGTCGCCGTCAGCGTCATCACGGGGTCGTTGTCGTTACCATCATCATCATCGTCGGCATCGTCGTCGTCGTCATCATCGCAGTCGCTGTAGTCGTCATCGTCGTCGTCGTTGACGTGATCGTCATCGTCAGCATCATCATCACCATCATCGTATTCATCATCGTCATCGTCATCGCCATGCTCGTCGTCGCCTTCGTCCTCATCACCATCATCATCATAATCGTCGTCGTCGCCATCATGATCCTCGTCGTCGTAGTCATCGTTGTGCAATGACCATCACCATCACCATCACGATCACCAGCGCCAGCATCAGCACGCTCACCATCACCATCACCATCATGATCACCATCACGATCACCATCACCGTCGTCATCGTGGAAGTCGTCGTCATCGTCGTCTGTGCTGCAGTCATCATCATCATCATCATCAGCATCATCATGATCAGCATCGTCTTGATTATCATCATCATCATCATCATCATCATCATCATCATCATCATCATCATCATCATCATCGTCATCATCATCATCATCATCATTACCATCATCGTCCTCGTCGTCGTCGTTTTCGTCATCGTTGTCGTTGTCGTCGTCGTGCCCGTCCTCGTCGTCGTCGTTGCCATCGTCACTGGCATCGGCATCGGCGTCGGCGTCGTCGTCGTCGCCATCCTCATCCCCATCGCCGTCATCGCAGTCCTCGTCGTCGTCGTCGACGTCGTCGCCGTCGTTCTCACCGATGTCGCCGTCATCAACAGCATCACCCTCGTTACCACAATCATCAAATTCATCATCATCAACATCATCATCAGCATTATCACCAACACCATCACCATCGCCGTCGTCATCGTAATCGTCGTCGTCGTCGTAGTCGTCGCTACCGTCGCCGTCGTCGTCGCCAATATCACCATCGTCGCCGGAGTCATCCTAGGCGTCGTCGTCGTCGCCGCCATCATGCTCATCATCATCGTCATCATCATGATCGTCATCCTCATCGTAGTCATCCTCGTCGTGGTCCTTGTCGTCGTCGTCGCCAACGTTGTCGTCGTCGTCGCCGCCGTGGTCATCATCGTCGTCGTCGTTGTCGTCGTTTTCTTCGTCAGCCGTCGTCGTGCTTGTCGCCGTCGTCAACGTCATCATCTTCGACATCGTAACCGTCGTCGTCGTCATTGAAGCCACCTTCGCCATCGAACTCGTAGATGTAGTCGCCATCGTTGTCGCCGTTGTCGCCGTCGTCGTCGTCATCGTTGTCGTCGCCGTCGTTGTCGTCGTCGTAGTTCTTCCCGTCGTCGTCACCATCTTCACCACCAACGTCGTCCTCTTCCGATTCCTCTTCCTGTTCCTCCTCTCCGCCTCCTCCTCCTCTTCCTCCTCCTCTTCCTCCTCCACGTCGCCTTCTCTCCCGATGTGTCCACATATCTGGCACGTGTTGAGCACTTGCCAGATACTGGGCGCAGCGAGCGAGCGATCACTGTGGACACATCGGTGGCACGATGGTTGTTGTTCACTCCTGAACGGCATGCTGCTGCACCACCCTCATCAGGGCATTTTGCCTGGTAATTGTTGTTTTCATGAGCTGGTGGATATACGCGGAGCGTGAAGAACTACGCCCCTCTGCCCCTTGCCCACGCCAGTTGGAAAAAACAGGCGAGGTACAAGCAGGAGAATACATGCGCCGAAGGAAAATGGAGGGACGACGACGAATCAAGAGAAGGACGACGAACGAGAATGGGAGGAGGAATAACGCGAGAGGAACCTGGGGAAGGGGAGGAACGGAAATGAGACAGTTTTTGTTCTTTTCGGCGCGCCGCCCCCCCCCACGCAGCCAAACTCCTGGCGCAGAACCAGCGACTGTGCCATCGCGAGCGCTCGCCGCGACTGCGGCGAGCGCATACCATTTTCCACCTCACTGGTTCGCAGGCGGAATCGACAAAGCAAGGGACCCAACTACCCAGCTAGACGGCGCCTTGTCTCGGCAAACGCAATGTGGAAAACGGCAGCGCCGTTTCAAGTATCAGGCTCCTCGACGACACCCTGCACCCAAGAGGCAAGCGTCTGCGGCCAGTCCGCATTGAATTCACCCATGCCTGCTGTGTCCCAGGTGTCGCAGAACCAAAAGAATGCGAGCGCTGCTGCGGGGGCGGGCCAGAGCCCAAAGCCGAAAACCGCTGCAGAAGATGCGCGCCTTCTTGCACGGCTGGTCACAGCAACTGCGGCGGCCAGCGCCTAGCTCAGAGGGATCGCAGTCGCGAATGGTCGCGCGAAGTGCTGCAGCCGACTCGGCATCAACGAGCTTCGCCCGCTCGGCCTTCAAGGTCTGTCGCGCTCTTCTGACATTTGTCACCAAACCTTCGTACTCGATTTTCATCGCGCTGGCTTCATCCCGCTGCCTCTTCGCTCGTCTCTCCGACGCTGCTCGCGCGTCCTAGCGCGCAATCAGCGCGGGCATGACGTCGCTGCTTTCGCGGGTCAGCTCCCGGACGCGCTTCCTTTCTTTATCTCTCCGTTTGTCCAGGAATGCCGCCCCCGAGATGTCGCCCCACCAAGTTCAAGGAGGCCCCAGACTCATGCGCAGAGCCGCGCTCGCACTACTGGGAGCCGGCGGTAAACCGTCAACCAGGTTACCGCCGGGACCCTCGTAGAGCTCTTGACACGCAAAGTAATGCTCAGAATCCGCCGACCCTGTCGGCGCGTGGCGCTACCCGCCCTTTCCCTGAGCCGTCCCCCCTACTCCTCAAGCGTGCAAGCCAAAACAAAAATGAGCAACGTCGTAGATGCGTCGAAGGGAAGCCCCTTCCCTTTGATCCCTTCCCCACCGGGGGGGGGGGGTCCCGGGGGGGGGTCCCGGTGGGGGTCCCGGGGAGGGGTCCGGGGGGGGGTCGCTACCCAGGCACGCATCCCCCATTTGCGGCTTTTACAAAGGGGCCCTCTGTAGACGCGCTGGAGGAGGGGGGGGGGTCGCCACGACGGATCTGCAAGAGCGCCCCAAGACGGCCCAAACCCCACAACACAGCCCAAGAACGCCTTAAGGACGGCCAAAGGGGACCCTCTGACGGGTCAAAAGAGCCCTGTAAGGACTCTCTAGAAGGCCCGGAGAGGCCATCATACTCATTGATTTTCGGAGAGGTTTTGTCTCCGCCCTCTCCCTCCCATTTCCGTCGAGAGCCGAGGCCTCCGGAATTGGTTGCTCCTACTCGCTTCCTCTCGCTCTCCTCTCCTCCTCCTCCTCCTCCTCCTCCTCCTCCCTCCTCCCTCCTCCTCCTCCTCCTCCTCCTCCTCCTTGCCTCCTTCCTCCTTCCTCCTTCTCCTTCCTCCTTCCTCCTTCCTCCTTCCTCCTTCTCCTCCTCCTCCTCCTCCTCCTCATCATCATCCTCATCACCATCACCATCACCATCACCATCACCATCACCATCACATCATCATCATCATCATCATCATCATCATCATCATCATCATCATCATCATCATCATCATCATCATCATCATCATCATTCATCATCATCATCATCATCATCATCATCATCATCACCATCATCATCATCATCATCATCATCATTTCAACCTTTCAGCCTTTATGCCAACAGATCCCACGGCGTGAGACCAGCAGCAGAGGAAGGGGGGGGGTGTGAGGTCGGAGCAACCCACATCATCGTTTGATGGGGATGCTGCGACCAAAGAAACGTCTGGCGCTGGGGTCGATACCTCTCTTGAGGAGGTCCAGGGAGGTCGCCGCACTCCTGTTCTCGGGGTGCCCCAAACAGGGCTCCCCAAGACCAATAGTCTTGGTCCTCCCAAACCGCCCGCACCAGACACACCAGTACATTCGAGAGCCTGCATATTTTTCAATCCCACCCCAGAGCGTGTGGCTGGAATGGGTTTGTCTGACAATACGAGGCAAGCCCGTGCACGGGCTAAGGGCCAGGGCCGTATAAGACCGCTCCCGAGAGAAACAAATTCGGCACGAAAAACCTTTCCCACAGTGCCTAACCACATGACCAGTGGGGTCAGGCACAATGAGAATGTCCGAGGGTTTGCTACGGCCCTTGACTCTTACTAATTCTACATCCTTCATGCCACTACGAGACAGATGGCCAAGCACATGCCCTGTGTACATCGCAAGAGAAGTGAGCCGCTCGGCCTGCTTTTCCTCCTGCTGCTGGAGGAAAGCACTGTGGGGCACATGTGATGCGGCCTGGCGGGCGAGGAAGTCGCAGGCCTGGTTCCCGTGCCAGGCCCACGCAGGGCAGCCGAGGGCGGTCGCCCTTCGCCACGACTTGTGCGCAGGGACCTTGAACAAGGCCGTCTGGCCTTCCCCGCGGTCACGAACTCTAGCCAGAACTTCTTCCCAGTATTCACCGAAGGGGATGTTCATTACATTCTGATGAGGACCTCGGGCCCAGACGTCGAGAAGCGACTGGCAGTCCACCCCAAGAAGAATTTCCCCTGGGCCCGAGTGCCTCAAAATCATGAGCACAGCATATAATTCAGCACCATATATATCCTGAAGAGGGTGGGGCAAAGGGCCGTGGGCACTAGCAAGGATATCTCCTGCCTCGCTGACCATCGTGAAAGCCCAGCCCGCTCTACTAAAGTGCCGAAACTTGGGCTCCAACACCGAGCCGTCAGAACACATTTTCCCATGGACGAAACCATCCGGCGGCGGGATGACCCACTTCCACCTGTCCAGGGACTTGGGCACAGGGGAGAGCCTGACGGGGGAGGGTAAGAGGCAGCGAGTGAGGAAGGGGTCGCCAGGCTCCCCTTGCTCCCAATCAGGCAGGTCCCTCCAGAACCCTAAATCACGTCTGTACTGTTTGGTCCCTGGACAACCAAACAACCTATGACCTCGGTCGCCCCTAGGAAAACCACACAGCTGGCAAGCCCCCGTCAGAACACGCCGATCCTGGAAAAACTCCTCCTGAGTAACCATTCCTCCAGATACGTGAGTTGATAACAAAGCTGCTTCCAAATTCAAGCCTCGGACCCTGAACTGCTCGCACACCTGGGCAACAACGTCGAGCTGGGGGGCCGCGAAGGTCTGGCCGTTAAACTCCCAAGTTAGACTCTGCCCAAGTTGATCCTTTGTGCCAATCTCGATAAGGGTTCGGAGGCTACTGGTCCTTAGCAGGGTTAAATCGACGGGCATTCCAGTCGGCATCCTCCACAGCGTTGAACTCTCAGGGGACCACCCAAGACGCCTCAAGGTACAAATAACCGCCCCAGCTGGCCCCATCATCATCATCATCATCATCATCATCATCATCATCATCATCATCATCATCATCATCATCATCATCATCATCATCATCATCATCATCATCAGCATCAGCATCAGCATCATCATCATCATCATCATATCATCATCATCATCATCATCATCATCATCATCATCATCATCATCATCATCATCATCAATCATCCTTCCCCCCCTCCTCCTCCCCATCCGCCTTCTCTACCCTTCCTCTTCCCCCCCCCCTCCTCCTCCTCCTCCTCCTCCTCCTCTCTCCTCCTCCTCTCCTCGTCCTCCTCCTCCTCCTCCTCCTCCTCCTCCTCCTCTTCCTCCTCCTCCCCTCCTCTCCTCCTCCTCCTTCTCTTCTTTCTCCTCCTCCTCCTCCTCCTCCTCCTCCTCCTCCTCCTACCCACCCCCGCTCGTTTTCATCTTCGTCGTCTTCAGGGTCGGCGGCACCGGCCGCTAGGCCTTCGCAATAAATCGGGAATCTCTGAAATCTGGCAGCTCTGGAGGATGTCTCAGGCGCCGCGGCCTTCTCGGAGCGTTCCGGCACGCTCTGGTAGCGTTCTGGAACGCTCTGGCACAGATTAATCCTCGTCCTAGCCCCGTCCGACTCCTCCCACCCCAGGAAGACAACACGAGTCGTGTGAGAACCTTGGGAAAAAGCATTGAAAAACCTTCGGGCGTCTCCGAATGCGTTCCGTGGGTTGCCGCTGTGACGCTTGAGGTCCTGGATGGCGTCGGACAGCTCCGGATAGCGTTCGCTGGCCTTTCCGGTAGTGTCCGATAACGTCAACTCGTGGTGGCGCGACAGCCCGCGGGAACGCTATCGAGCGCCATCGATACGCTGAAAGGCCAGAAAAGACCAGAACGGAGTTCCGCTCCAGCAGCCCATGGAAAGTATTATACTATATAATCCCTCCTGCCCCTCCGAAGCCGTGAAAACACCACGTCGCCAAAAACTCACGGACAGCAGGGCTCAACCCCATACAGTGCGGACGCGGCCGCAAGAAACCCTCGCAAGAAACCCCGCCCTGAAACCCCGCGCGCGAGATGCTCACGGGGGGGACCTGGAGCACCCTGAACGCAGCAGCGTCTCCAACGGCTGCAGGAAGTCATCGCGCAGCGCGCGGAGCGAAGAAACTCTGACGAAAAGCACATGGTTTCTTGATGCGTGCCCCCACTGTACTTCCAGGCAAGACAGGACAGGACAGGACGCCGAGGTCCGCGCCCGCGTGCTTCTGCGCGGCCGCGCGACACGAGGGCGACGGCGGGGAGCCGGAGCGCCAGAGAACGCTGGAGTCAGTGCTCACCGATTTGATCAACTGCTTTATGTTTCACTTGGTTGGTCCTACACGAAGACTGAAATCGTAGTCGGGGCGTGTGTCCCCACAATGGGCAGGATCTCTCGAACCAAGCCGATGCGCGAGGGATCCCAAGCTCCAGAGCGGGGCAGAGTGAACACAGGATGTGGTGTTGTTGCTCACGACGCCCAGATGTATGAGAGAAGGGGAGAAGGAGGAGGAGGAGGAGGAGGAGGAGGAGAAGGAAAAGGAGGAGGAGGAGGAACAGGAGGATGATGATGAGGAGGAGGAGGGGGAGGAGGGGGAGGAGGAGGAGGATTTTTTGAGCTCAACGCCCGACTCCTCTGCAGGCCTGCTTGCAGCAGGCTTAAACTCGTGCCGCAATAGAGGGAAGTGCGGCAGAGCTAAGAAAATCTAGAGGGGCCCACCGCCGTACCTGTTGAAGGAGGCTGGGGCGCTCTTCGAAAACCAAATCAAGAATTAAAACATCGTGTCAGGTTGTTCGTTTCCACCGTGACGCCGAGCTTCTGTTTGCTATAATGCGGGTGGCGGCCCTTGCACAGAGCCTCCCACCCATAGTGAACAGCCCAGGAGGGAGGGGGCTCGCAGCGCGCCCCGAGACCCCGAACCGAAGCCCCATTCGAATGGCACTTGCAGCGCATGCAAATGAACAGAACCGAGCTGTCCGAGCAATCAAACGCAATGGTGCGATGCTCGATCTGATCCTGCCTGGCAGCGTGGAGCTTCGAAAACTTGGAGCACCTGCCTGGCGCAGGGCGCTCCGAAGCTCGTGAGCCCCGCATGCAGACGGCACAAAGCCAGATGCCAGACCAACGCTCCCATCTATGGCCAGGCCCCTGGGAAACAGGAAGGTACGGAACCCGCTCCGCCGGAGACAAATCGATGTCTGGCCACAGATGGAGCAGATTGGCGGCGAGCGCAAGAGTAGCACGAGCTTGCTCGACAAGCATGTGCGCCGCCTCCAGCTTGTCGGGGTCCCTCGGGTGGAGATCGACAGCCAACTTCGCACTGATGTCGGCGTGATGGTTGCCCATGCGCCTCCAACGTTCGGATACGTCGATCCCGGCCTCATCGATATCGCGATGGGCGGCGACCTTGAAACACGGCGCTGGTTTAGCACCCTGTGCGACAATCTGCAGCAAGGCACCCGAGTAAACTCGCTTGCCCGACAACTGCTCGCCCCGAGGACGAGACGCTAGCTTGACCACATTTTCGCAATCCGAATATACAGAAATGCGATATGACGCCAAAACATTCGCCCAAGTGAAACAGCTAAACTCTGCACGCTGGGGCGTCTGGGGATACGGAGCCCAGACCAGAGCACGAAACTCCGCGATGCGATCACCAGCATCGTCAGCCATGATGACGCTGCTGGCAGCTCTACTGAGCTCCTGGATGGGATGCCTGGCACACGAGCCGTCTACGAAGAGGCTTCCCCACAACTCGGTGCCGGGGCGCTGCCCATTCGATTTCACGATATCTTCACGGTGCCACACAAAGACAGGGCCATCGTCGAACTCCGTGAGGGGACGGGGGTAGAAGTCGGCAGGATGGCGAAAAGCCCCAGAAATGAAAACGAAGACGTCGTCCCCGGCCGCCTTAGCTGCCAAAGCTGCTTCGACGATGCTGGCGTCCACTAACTCAGCGCGAAGCTCGGCGGCAGGCCCATGGGAGCACTCCCAGAGCCTGTGGAAGATGGCATCCTGGCAGCCGCAAAAGGGGCAAGAATCTTCGACAAGATATCCTAGAGATTTGGCCCGGAACCCAGTGAAAAAAGCCTCGGTAGCAAAAGCCCGAATCCTAGCCTTTTGCAAGGCCGTGTATTTCTTGCCATGCAACGCCTCGCGGACGATGTCATAGCAGACCCGAGGAAGCACCCCCCGCTTTTCCCCGGAATCTCTTTCCAGCATTCTGAAATAGCCGTCCTTGAGCAGGAGGCTGGTGAAGGCCGGGGAGAGGATTCCAAGGTGGAGGCTAAGGCCACGATCATCAATCAACGTCATGAAGTTTTCCATGCGCCACCCCAAGCGAACCAAGGACATGCGCAGGGCGCTGATGGGGCCCGCAACCTGCCTCCTAGAGCAGGCGGGATTTCCGAGCATCGACCCCCCAAGCTTGCCTCAAGGTGGGGAGGGGGGTGGCCCATTGATAGGCAGACGTCTGGCTAAGCCATATCTCCATGGCCCAGCGCAGGATGGGAGAAACAGCAGTGCGCCACGTGGGGTCGTCATCTAAAATGGCGGCCGTTGTTAACGACCGGAGCTTCGAGCACGGCCTGACACATGAAAAAATCTCCCGCCGGAGGAGCACAAGGTCTTGATCGCTCGTGCACGTGACCTCGGACCCGTAGGACGCCCCCGCGAAAGGCCCAGACGAGAAGACCCTGATCGCCGCAGACCTGTTGAGCACACGATTTTGCTTTTTAAGCCGGCGAGCACAACGAACAGCTTTCGCCAATCGAGCTTTCATCTTAGCCGACCTGCCAGCAACCCTAACAGCACGGCCGGCCGTATAGTCAATGCCAAGATTGGCCGCACCGCCCGTGAACTTACCTCCGAGAGCCTGCAGCTGCGACGAGATGTGGTCACCTAGCTCCTTAGAGGACGCCACAATAGCGGTCTTGTCAAGAGCGAAAGAACAACCGAAAACTTTCTCAACCACTAACTGCAGCTGACGACCGCCTTGGACACCCGACGTGGTAGGTCGGTGCACGAAAGCCCTTGGTCATCAATGTAGACGTCGAGGTCGAGATTGCGACGAGGAGTGAGAGAGTCATACCCGTCTTGGCAAAAAAAAAAAAAAAAAAACGAATGAACGACGCAGCCATGGAACAGCCGGCAATGGCTCCGTCGACGCAGAAGTAAGGCCCCGCCAGCCAGCCTCCAAGACACAGAAACCTGCCGCATCGAGACGCATAAATGCACAAGCGGGCGATGACGAAAGGGAAGCCGTGTTTCGTGCATCTCGCGGCCAATTCGGACAGGCTGATATTCTCGTAGAATCCCACCAGCCCTCTGGGCGTCGGTGGTTTAACGAGTTTCCTCTTCCACCCCTCCCTCTTCCCCTTCGGGGAGGGGTTTACCACTCCCCCTACCCCCTCCCCACTGACCTGGACAGGGGGGTCCGCGGCGAGTTGGAGCGCCCAAGATGGCCCAAGACGGCTCCAAGAGGGCCTCAGGGAGCCCAAGTACCCTCCAAGATGGCTCAAGATAGCGCAAGATGCCTCAAGATGGTCCACATGATGTTCCAAGACGTTCCAAGAACTCTCCAAGACGGTTCCAAGTGCCCACAAGAGCATCATTATGATGCATCCAAGAGGCCAAAATGCTTCAAAACCCTAGGGATAATCAATGTTTTTGGTGTTATCACTTTTTCGCTTGCGATGCACATCCGAGGCGTCAAGATGGTTCCAAGATGGCTCAATATAGCTCCAAGAAGGGCCCAAGAAAGCCCCATGACGGCGCCAAGAGCGCCGAAGAGCGCTCGAAGAGCGGTCCCAGAGCGGTACAGGAGACGATGTTTGGAGTTCCTGGGGGGGCTCTAATTAAGGAACCCTACTTCCTTGACCGATGTCCTGCAAGATTGCCCCAAGAGCGCCCCAGCAGGGCCTTCAAGGGCGCCCAGACGGGCCCAAGAGGCCCCCAGAGACCCTTTTGGCCCCATTTTGGCCTCCTGAGGGGGCAATGATGGCCCCAAGAAGCGCCCAGGAGGCCCCCAAAGGCCCCAAGATGGCCCCAAGAGGCCCCAAGAGGCCCCCAGGAGGCCCCAAAGAGGATCCCGAACGGCCCACAGAGGCCCCCCCGAGGCACCCAAGACGCCGAAGAGCCCCTCAGGACGACCCTCTACTCGCCTGGGCGTCGTTTCTGGACGGGCTGGTGGGATTTGATTTTTTTTTACAGCCGCAGGCGGAAGCGCCAGCGGCGGGCGGTCGCGGGCGGGCTGCGGCCGCGACTAACGGCGGGCGCGCGCGAGGCCGCGGTCAGGCGGCAGGCAGCAGCGTCCCAGGGCGTCAGAGCCACTGGTGGGGATACGCGAAGCGTCTATAATTTTCGGAGGTCAAAGAGCACGCTGCATGAGGCCTTCCCTTTGGCCAGCCCGCTCTCGGCAGCGAGAGCCCGACGCCGCGCCACGTCAGTCGCGCCCCTAAATTGGCCAGCGGCCCAGTACCTCCTGGGGCGTTCCTGCTCCCAGTCCAGGGCCATGGGGCGCCTGCAGCGGCCCCAGACCCTAAGCCAAGAGCAGAACACCCCAATAGGTCTGTAGCCGCCAGCCTGCTTAGGAAGGAGAGCGAGAAGAACCACGGAGATCTGGGGAGGGAGGCACCCGACAGCCTCCATCACAGAAAAGACCGAGCTGAGCACTTCGAGCGCACTGTCCGAAAGCAGGGAGAAGTGGCGGCAATGGAAGCCATCAACCGACACCGCACCGCCGAGGCCTCTCGATAGAACTTCGCGAAATGCTCCGAATATCATCCGCGGTGAGGCGAGGGAGGGGGTCAGACAAAATCCCGTCCGGCTGAGCCCCCACTCCTTGACCCCAGAGGGCCGTGAACCTATCTCCTTCCGACTGCAGGAGGGAAAGGGAATCGCTAAGAATGCGCCCATCGGAGGAAAGGGTGGAAGAGGGGCTCCAGGGAGCGGGATCCTTAATCAAATTGTGCGCTCTCCTGGCTCCCGCGGCTAGTCCAACGTGCAACCGCGCCGACCAATCCGCCCTGCCCTATGCAGCGTACTTGCCGTCGGCGGCCTTGACGGCGTCCAACACCTTAGCATGCACGCCAGCAAGGGTGTCGACGTCCCCATAGGGAGGAGACTTCCTGAGCCACTTGCTCAAAGAGGGGCGCGTAGTCGGCGCGCGCCGACGCAATCGCAGCCGGGGGCGCCTGGGGCAGAGCGCCCAAACGCTGCGCCGAAGTGGACCTGGGATCGGCGCGAGTGGCGTGCATGAAGGCCCGAAGCTGCTGCCCAAGCCACTTGATGACCCGATGTTCTGGGTATCTGGCCTGCCCATCTGGATGAAGGATGGACTTCCAAACCAGCTGGGGGCCGACGCCCCGAGTCCCGAGCCTCGGGGGAGAGACCCCCACGATGGGAATGAGGTCTCGCTCAGCGCGGTCAGACAAAGCCTGATACAGGGGACCAAGCAAACGAAACGCACCCCATAAGTCTCCCTCAGTGACCCTGCTGAGGGCAGCATCGGCAAGCGCCTTCTCACCTTCCCAGCACGATTCTTTCGGAGCGGGGCCGAAAACAGCAGCGCAGGGCAAGGGGGGGGGGGGCCGACGGAACGAAAGGCCCTGGAGCATGGCCAGACGAGGATGAAAGAGGAGCCCCACGGGCCGATGGGGAGAGAGATCCGTGTCCAACATCGCGTCGACCGACTTGATACCCTTAGCCAGGCCCCCTGAACACACAAAATAGTCAAACGTCGTCGGGGGGCCCGCGGGGTAATGAGTAGCGACCGAAGGGAAGATCAAGCTGCCGCGCAATTCTGAAACGAAGCTCGAAGAAGCCAACTCCGCTGGCTCGAAATTGGAATCAGCCCCAACCAACCATGGTTGGTGAATCGAGGAGAGCTGAGCCCCAAGCCGGGCTAAAAGGTTGAGATTGGCATCCGAGAGCCCCTCCGAGTGGCGAAGATACGCCGAGGCGCAAACGATCGGGGGGGCACCAGGGACCTCGACAAAGCAGATGATACAACGCCCCGGGGTAGTGATCGCTCCGGGCACCTCAGTGCACCCGAGCCAAGATCGGACCAGGATCGCGACCCCTCCGCTAGTGTCCTGGGCGTCGGTGGGGACAGCTGGGGCCAAGAACGATTTCCAGCCTCGCTTGATGCACCAAGCGCTCGCCTGATCGATGTCGTCGGGCAGGAGCAGTCGCTTGCGCGAGCACAATATGGGCTTGCAGGTCTTCCAATGACACCTTCATCCTTCCCCGAGAGTTCGCATTGATGGTGCGGACCCTGAGCGCCACCGCATCACGAGAAGAAGGCGAAACCTGCGTGCAAGAGATGCTGCCTGCGACGGCCTGCGACAAGGGCTGGGCCGGAGTGTCCACTCCAGGCCCCACGTTCTGAGACCACTGATTCACGCCACAGCTCGAAGCAGAAGGAGGGGACGAGGCAGGGCTATCCAGCCCCGAGCCTCCCTCAGACCCGGAAGCACATGCAAGAGGCACTAAAAAGGAGACTGAAGAGGCAGCTGAATACAGGCGCTTCGGTGCGCAGCAAACTTCCCGAGAGACATCACAGGATAGAAAAACTGCGGCCGAGAGAAATCGATTAGCGCCTGACCCTTAAAAACTGAATGGCAAAATACACTCACTGGATCTTGGTTGACAGACAGAGAGCACGAGTCAACAATATCGGGAGAGCGAGCTAGCAACGACCGCCAACGAGCACGGGACTGAGGCTGCTGCACATGACTTACACCAGCGGCTCGAAATTGAGCAAGCTGGAGTCCTCTCTTGCGCCACAGTGAAACCTGCGCGGGCGAAGCGCCACCGAGGCGGTAGGAGGAGGGGGAAGAAGTCGAGAATCGTCCAACGTGCTCCGGAAACGCTTGTCCGGAGCACGTTGGCGGCTGGTGCTGGAGAACAGAATAGTAAACATCAGGACCCCCCTGGAGGAAACAGAAACCCAGATCGATGGAAGGCCCCAGCAGCCCGCCAACCAGGTACCCCAAGAGAGAGCCTCCGAGGGACAGGACGGACCTAGGGCGGGGCTCCACTGGCCTAGGCAGAAGCTGCGCCTCCAGGGGGGGTGGCTCAGAAGCAGGTCCTGCGATGGCGTCAGCGCGTGCCCGAAGTGCAGCCGACGATGCCGCAGGAGTGCAAGACGCTGATGCCGAAGAGGCTGGTGCTCCACCGGAGGGCGCGGCTGCCACCGCTGCCGAAGCGCCGGCGCCCGCCTCGGAAGCCGGGGCTGCCGCTGGTGCTTCTGGAGCCGCCGTGGCAACGCCGTCGGAATTGACACGACGCTTTTTGGCGGCCAGCCGGATCGCGTGGGCCGCATGCTCCTGTTTGATGTGCTCGATTTTCTCCCGGGCATCCGAGAAGAGCGATTTGGCCAAGCCGCTGAAACCCTCCTTGAGCTGGTCCATGCGCGACTGGAGCTCTGCAGCGTCCTCTGGGGCCATATCCGTCTCATCCACTTGGAAGGCCGAAGTGTCGATGTCGCCGAAGAACGCTGCCAGCTTCTCCTCGTCCAGGAGCGTGTCCATAGAGAGCCGAGGTGCTGCAGGAACGTTGGTAGGCTGAGGCTGTTCCTGGTGAAGCTGTCGTACCAAGTCGCCGTGCGCAGCCTCAGCATTGACCAACTCGGTACGCAGGCGGCAGACTGTAGCGCGCTGCTCGTCCAGCTGGGCCTGGAAGGAGTCGAAACGCGTGCAGGCTGCCTCAAGTTGTTGTGTGCTGTGGACAGACGAACATGAAGAGAGGCTGGTGCCGCGGTCGGCTGGCGAAGCGCGGCAGCAGCAGTCCTATGGGCGGCTGCCGCCTTGGTGTCGCCCATCTTGGCACATAATGACGCCAACTGCTCGTACTCCTCAGCAGCTTCCAGGAGCACCCTTGCCACCATCGCCACCTGTCTGGCCACCTCCCTTGCCTCCGCCTGCGCCCTTGCCGCCGCTGGGGGGCACATCGCCACCGAACAATGCCAGTGATGAGCCCGTTGACCATGCCGAGGAAGGGTCCATGGAGTCAACGCAGGCGTCAGCCTTGAGGGCGCCGCAGTGCTTGCAGAAGTAGTACCTGTACTCGTTGCGCCTGCACCCGCACCACCCGCACGACCACTTAGCACCTGCAGGGGAGCGTCGCCCGGGAGGTACATCACGGCCACGAGGAGGCTGAGGACCAGGAACAAGAGGAGGCTATGTCGTGGCATTGGGACGGCCGTCTTGGCGTGTGGCATGGCCGTCTGGGGCTCCGGGAGGAGGTCCTGACCAGCTCTTGTGCCACGGCGCCCAGGACACGCGTCCTTTACCGCCACCGCCACCGCCAGTGCTGCCTCCCGCCATGACTCCGATGGGGACGTGGTGAAGGTTGCTCCAGCAGGAGCTCACAAATGAAAAGCGTGAGGGTTGAGATCCCTCGAACTGAAGAAATTGCAGACGAGCCAATTCAGCCCGCAACAGCAATGAGCCGTTCTGAAGCATACTGTTGCAAGCCCAAAAGAACTTGGGCCAGAACGGCTGAGGAGGAGGAGGAGGAGGAGGAGGAGGAGGAGGAGGAGGAGGAGGAGGAGGGGGAGCAGCAGCATCAAGAGAAGGAGAAGGGGGTGGAGGAGGAGAGGAGGAGGAGGAGGAGGAGGAGGAGGAGGATGATAAGAGTGAGGAGCAGGAGAAGGAGGAGGGGGAGGAGGAGGAGGAGGAGGAGGAGGAGGAGGAGGAGGAGGAGGAGGAGGAGGGAGGAGGAGGACGGGGGGGAGGGAGGAAGGAGGAGGAGGAGGAGAAGGAGGAGGAGGAGAAGGAGGAGGAGGAGGACGAGGAGGAAAAGGAGGAGGAGGAGGAGGACGAGGAGGAAAGGAGGAGGCACCCCCGGGGAGAGAGCGCCGACGGGGCGCAGGAGCAGAAGGCCGAGGCTGGCGGCGAGGAGGAGGTGGCGAGGGAGCGCTGAGGAGGAGGAGGAGGAGGAGGAGGAGCAGGCGGAGGAGGAAGAGGAGGAGGAGAGACAGAGGGCGAGGAGACGCAGGCTGCGGCCGAGGAGCACCGGGAGCGCCGAGGAGGAGGAGGAGGCAGAGCGCGAAGAGAACTCGGAAGGAAGGGGCCCCGGCCGCCGCCCCCGCCGCCGGCCCCGCCACTGCCCTCGCCGCCGCCCCCGCCACCGACCGGCTGAGGGGGCCGGTGGACGGGGTGCCCTCTCAGGGCCCCCCGCGGCCGGCGCGGGCGCCGGTCCGCAGGGAGCGCTCGCCGAGTGCCCCGGGGGTCTCACCGGACTCGGGGACCCCTGGGGCCCCGCACGCGGAGGAGGAGGAGGAGGAGGAGGAGGAGGAGGAGGAGGAGGAGGAGGAGGAGGGAGGAGGAGGAGGAGGAGGAGGAGGAGGGAGGAGGAGCAGCATCAGGAGGAGGAGGGGGGAGATGAGGAGGAGCAGGAGGAGAAGGAGGGAGGAGGAGGAGGAGGAGAGGAGGAGGAGAAGGGGGCGAAAGCGGAGGCGGAGGCAGAGGAGGAGGAGGAGGAGGAGGAGGAGGAGGAGGAGGAGGTGAAGGAGGAGGAGGAGGAGGAGGAGGAGGAGGAGCAGGAGGTGAAGGAGGAGGAGGAGGCGGAGGAGGAGGGACAGGAGGAGGAGGAACACTTCGGCGCCATTCGCGCAGAGCAGGCAAAGGTGCCAGCCGAAAATTGTCAAAAACCTGCTGTCGCGTTTTTGTTCCCAACGCGAGGGTCCAGGGGGCAGAAGGGGGAGAAGGGGGGGGAGGAGGAGGGGGAGGAGGAGGAGGAGGAGGAGGAGGAGGAGGAGGAGGAGGAGGAGGTGGAGGGGGAGAAGAGGAGGAAGAGGGAGAGGAGAAGGGGCAGGAGGGGGAGGAGGAGGGGGAGGAGGGGAGGAGGAGGAGGAGGAGGAGGAGGAGGAGGAGGAGGAGCAGGAGGAGGAGGAGGGTACCAGCGCCACATACAGCGTGCTCTCCTCGTAGAGCTGGTGGCCCACCACCTCCCGTCGCGCATGCGTGAGCGGCGGCGGCGTCAGGAGCAGCATCGTCGGGTGGCGTCGGAGGGGCGGGGGGTCAGCGCATTCTGGCCAGAGGCACGAGCGGGGGCGTGGGGGGGCAGGGGACGCATTGAGAGAAGAAGAAGAAACAGAAGCAGCAGCCAAAGAAGAAGCCTAATAATACGAATAATAAGACTACTACTAGTACTAGTACTACAAATGATAGACATGGCACTACTATTATTAGAGCTAATGATATAAGTACAACGGCGAATGTTTTCTTGTGAACTAGGTGCTACTACTACGAGTAGTAATAATACTTATGGTAATATCACGAATAATAATGATAATCATAATAATACTACTAATAAGAATGATGATGATGATGATGATGATGCTGATGATGATGATGATGATGATGATGATGATGATGATGATGATGGTGATGATGATGATGATGATGATGATGATAGCCGTGCGAACAATGGTAACATAAGTCATAAGTAGTAGTAGCAATACGAATAAAAATGCGACTAGTGGAAATAGTAATAGATGTAGTAACGAAAATACCAACGTATTGAAGCAATACTTAATAATAAGAAGAAGAAAGCAACAATAATCAGAAATAATCATATGATGATGAAGAAGAAGAGTAAGGAAGAGAAGGACGAGCACAAGGCTTATAACAATAATGAGAAGGAGGAGAAGGAACAGGAGAAGAGGGGCCACTAGTTCAGGGAGATGTCATGGCCCTGGCCAGGATGCCCATGTTCACCTAGTCCTCGCCCACCCACCCACCCCAATCGACGCCAGATGGTTCTCTGGTGACGGATTGGGCCTCCAATGGCCATTCAGGATGATCCAGGCAACCCTGGAAAGCTTTCGACGAGGCGCAGCTGCTAGCAAACACCCCATGGCGAGAAAAAAGTCGAGAACCAATGAGAGTCTCCTTCCCCCCACAAGACATACGATGACTTGATGTTTGTTCGAAACGGGGTCCCCAGAAGTCCCAAACTTCGCTGGCAACTCATGAGAGCCTCACATACCATAGTGTCGGCTCTTGCGAATCGACGCTAGTCGACGCTAAATTGACGCTAATCGACGCTAAATCGACGCTAGTCGACGCTAACCGACGCTAAAACGGCGCTATCTTATCGACTCCCAGACGCTAATCGACGCGAAAGACAAAATTGCAAGGGTGCACAAGGCTCCTATGATTTGCTACCGAACCAAACCTTTCTCATGGTTGGAGTGTCATCCCAAGCCGTTGATTCACAAACCTGAGGCCCGGCGAGGGTCCCCAGACGTCGAAAACCGCCGAAGAGCTCCGTCCTGGTTTTTGATCAGACGTTGGTTGCATGGCCTCGACGGCGATATCAGCATCCCCCCCTCGACTAGAGGCCTCCTAGATGGGGTCCGCGTAGATGGGGTCGGAGGATTGCACCGCATCGCCCATGCATCGGCGATGCATCGGTGATACATCGGCGACGCATCGGCGATGTCGGCGATGCATCGGCGATGCCAGCGTAGAGAAAATCGGGCCCCGCATCAAGCCGCAACGCCGACGCATCGACGATCTGGAGCGATCCTCCGACACCATCGATTCGGACCTCCTGCATGAGGCCTAGAGCAAACAAGGGCTCCCAACTTCGCGCTTCGCGCTGCGCGAAGAGCGAGGTGCAAATATCTTCGCGCTCTCGCTTCGCCTCCCAGGGGAGCAGAGGAGGATGAGGAGGAATCGGAGCCGAACCGCGAAGCGCGAATAACTTCGCGCCCTCGAGGGCGCCCGTGGAAAATATCTCCCTCCTCGACGCCCCCTCTTCGACGCCCCAGGCTTTCTTCGGGGTCCCAGAGAAGGTAGGCTGACCCACCGCGCGGCGGTCCGAGAGACCTCACCGCACGGTCCGTCACCGCACGGCTGTGGGACCGAACAAGTGCGAAATCACAAAAAAACTTGCTCCGAACAAGTGTTTATCACAGTTGTTTTATCACACCTAATGTTATCACACGTGTTTACTTATCACACTTGTGTTCTATCGCACTTGTTCGGAGGCCCCAGTCGCCTGAGACACCCTCGGAGATCGAGGGTTGGCAGGAGAGCAAAACGCCTCTCAGCGAAAACTGCTGGGGCACTCCACGGGTGCGCGCGGCGCCGCATCCCGAGTGCACCTGGTCGGAGTCGCCAAGCGCCGCCCGAAAATCGGCGGTGGACAAACCTTCCTTTAGTAAACCTCCCTTTGGTGAGAAGGGCCTGGGACCGAATCCGCCGGACCTGGACCCGCAAAAATGACGGCCGCGACGCCCTCTCGCGAACCGAAAACGGCCAAGTCCTTAATCGACGTGTCAGGGTAGGAGGTCTATCCGCCTCCGAGAACAAAAAAAACGAGCAGACGCATCCTGCGAAGCGAAGGTCCATCCGCGAGCACCGACTGGGGCCTGCACAGGCGCGCTCGCATGCCGCGACGCCTGAGCGAGCCGGCGCAGACCTGCTCAGCGGACCTGTCTGCGTGGGCGCTCTCTCTGCTGCGGGCCCCATAGAGTATACACACCACCACCGCCTGCATTCCCCCCGCCCTCCTCCACCCTCCTCCGTCTTCCTCGTCATCCCCTCTCCTCCACCCTCCTCCACCCTCCGACGTCGGGATCGGCCGCCCGCCCAACCGCCCAGCGCGCCCGCCCAGCGCGGCCTCAAGGCGCGCCCTCCCAGCGCTAAGACGAAGCCAGGACGAGGATAAACCGGCGGCTCTGGAGGATGTCTAGGGCGTCGCGGCCTTCTCGGAGCATTCCGGAACGCTCTGAGAGCGTTCTGGAACGCTCTGGAGCGGATTGATCCTCGCGGCCACTGCAATGTGAAAGCTTCAACATCGACCGACAATGTTTTTGTCGCAGCACCGCGCCAGAACTACTGACGCGCCTCCTCCGGTTCCGTAGCGAGAGCCTTGGGGCCTGTGGGCAATCCGGAGCGTTCCGGAACGACGCTCTGAGAGCATTCCTGAACGCTATGGAACGAATTCATCCTCGTGGTAGCCCCGTCCGAAGCGCGCCCGCCCAGCGCGCCCGCCCAGCGTCGCCCTCCGGCCGCGCGCGCAGGGATGATGCAGGACCGCTCGGGCCCCCCTCGCTCTGAGAGCTGCCCCCCCCTCAGCACCCCCCCCTCGACGCCCTCGACTCCGGGAGAGCGGCCAGAGGCTTCCTGGACTCGGCTCCACGCAGGAGCGGCCCTGGGCAAGAGTGACCTCTGGTACGCGGCCTGTTGGGGGGCCGCAGGGGGGGGGACCGAACACAAGCGCGCAAGACGCTGCTATCGCACCGCGTTCGGCGATCGGACCCTGAAGGTCACTTTGGCGAAGGGTCACTCTTACGCGTAGTCGATGGATGGGGTCCGCGCAGATGGGGTCAGAGGATCACGCCGCATCGCCGATACATCGGCGATACATTGGCGACAGATCGCGACGCATCGGCGCCATCAGCGGCGCATCGGCGACGTCGGCCCGCAGAAAATGGGGCCCCACGTCGAGCCGCACCGCCAATTCGTCGGCGGTGCGGCGAGACTCCTCCAACCCCCGCTCAGACCCCCTCCGGGAGGCCCAGAGCCACGCCGCCTGCCCTCGAGGGGCGGCGGTGGCCGAGGGGGGGGGGGACACCGAGCCGCATCGGCGATGCATCGGCGATGCGGCGAGACCCTACGACCCGATCTGCGCGGACCCCACCGGGGAGGCCCAGGGCTGCGGCCTCGGGGGCGGCCAAGAGGGGGGTGTCCAAGGGGGGGGGGTGCAAATCATGGCCGGCGGCATGTGCGCGGCCCCGGGGGGGGGGGGGCGCCAGGGGCGTAATGAAATAAGAAGAGGCGCCACGAAATCTGTGGAAATATCATGGCCCCCGCCATGAGATCCACCCCCACCTAGTCATCACCCCCCTCTTTGCCGCCCCCGACGGCGGCGGGAGCGGCCCGGGCCTCCGGGATGGTCTCCTCCTGCGCGCTCTGAAGCACCTCCAGCGCCCGCCCGAAGTCGCGCCGGCGGAAAAGGCGGTCCGCCAGCCTGAGGGACGCGGCGGCCCACCTCGGGGGGGGGGCGGAGGGAGGAGTCGAGGGAGGAGGATAGCTGAGGAGGGGAGGAGGAGGGGAAGGAGGAGGAGGAGGAGGAGGAGGAGGAGGAGGAGGAGGAGGAGGAGGAGGGGGAGGAGGGCAAGCTATGTGCGCGCGCGTCATATCTGACGTCCTACTCCTCCCTCCCATCCCTTACCATGGCGCTGATTTTCTCTATCCGCGGACTAGTGGTGGTGGTGCGCGTGCGTGTGGCGTGCGTGCGTGCGTGCGTGCGTGGTACGTGCGTGCGTGCGTGCGTGCGTGCGTGCGTGCGTGCGTGCGTGCGTGCGTGGTGCTGGTGCTGGTGCTGGTGCTGGTGCTGGTGCTGGTGCTGGTGCTGGTGCTGGTGCTGGTGCTGGTGATGTGTGCTGGTGCTGGTGCTGGTGCTGGTGCTGGTGCTGGTGGTGGTGCTGGTGTGGTGCTGGTGGTGCTGGTGGTGCTGGTGGTGGTGGTGGTGGTGGTGGTGGTGGTGGTGGTGGTGGTGGTGGTGGTGGTGGTGGTGGGTGGTGGTGGGGTGGTGGTGGTGGTGGTGGTGGTGGTGGTGGTGGTGGTGGTGGTGGTGGTTGGTGGTGGTGGTGGTGGTGGTGGTGGTGGTGGGGTGGTGGTGGTGGTGTGTGCGTGTGTGCGCGTGTGCTGTGGCATGGCACGGGAAATGACGCCAGCGCTGCAACGGGAGCACGAGTCGAAACGGGCGGAAGCGCGGAAATGAGGCCAGCGCTGCAGCGGGAGCACGATTCGGAACGAGCGCAAGCACGGAAATGAGGCCAGCGCTGCAGCGGGAGCACGATTCGGAACGAGCCGGGGCCCGAAAATGAGGCCGGCGCCTCGGCGAGAGCAGCATTTTGAAAAAAATGTAGGCGAAAACCCAACTCCCAGGAATGTTGTGTGTAAAAAAGCAGGACGCGGGGGGGGGTCGGCTACTTTCAGGCCGCCATCGGGGGAAGAGGGAGAGTAGTATTCATATTGAGTAATTGTGGAGGGGGAGGAGGAGGAGGAGGAGGAGGAGGAGGAGGAGGAGGAATAGGAATAGGAGGAGGAGGAGGAGGGCTGTCTTGAGGGCATCTTGGGAGTGTCTTAGGCTCTCTTGGGCAAGTCTTCGGAGCCTCTTGGGCCGTCTTCAAAGCCGTGAAGGCCGAAAAGTCCCACATGAAAAAAATACGCTCCCCAATGGGAATTTAACGATTGTGGCTTCTTGGGGCCCTCCTGGGAGTGCTTTTGGAGGCCTCTTGGGACGCAACGGAGCCTTCTTGGACCGTCTTGGGGCCATCTTGAGCGCCGTCTTGGGGCCAATTTGGCCGTCTTAGGCGGCCCTTGGGCCGTCTTGGCGCCCTCTTGGGCAACGACGACGACGACGAGAAGGTACCGGTACCGCTACCCCCTGGATCTCTCCTGGGGTGCATTGTGACTAGACTTTCGCGAGGAATCCAGCAGTGGCGACAAGGGATTCCCAGGAGGCCCCAAAAGGAGTTAACGAGGCAAGGAAAGCGGCAGCGCTACGTCTGCCCACGCCTGCAAAGCCGCTCAGAAGAAATCTCTGGACCACCCCTCAGCTGGTACCCCGAGGCCGCGTTCTCGTCCTAAATAAGCCTGGGGCCCAAAACGAGCCTCCATACGCCCAAAAACAACCGAAAACCTCGACCCCCGAATTTCATGTTCCCCACCCCAGCTACGAAGGATCTTTGACAGCGGCGGCGGCGCTGACGACGACGACCACGAACACGACGACCACGACCACGACGACCACGACAACGACGACGACCACGACAACGACGACGACCACGACCAGGACCACCACGACGACGACGACGATGACGACGACCATGACGACGACGACGACGACGACGACGACGACGACGACGACGACGACGACGACGAGCGAGGCCGCCTCTTGTCCGCCTCGGCCCGCGCCGGCGAGCGCGTCGCCGCCGCCAGGCGGCCCCGCGCAAGCAGCCCGACGGCCCGCTCGAGGTCGCCCGCGGCCTCGCAGGCCTCCGCAGCGCGCGCGCGGGGGCCTCTCGAGGGTCCACGGGCCTCGGCCCTCGAGATGCGAGCCTAGGTGGTCCTCGATCCTCGATCGGGCCTCGATCCTCGACGATCCTCGGCGATCCTCGATGATCCTCGACCCTCGATCCTCGATGATCCTCTATGGTCGAGCCTCGATCATCGATGGTCGATGATCGATGGTCGAACCTCGATCCTCGAGGATCTGGAGGGCCAAGAGGGCTCGATCTTCGAGCGTCGCACCACAGAGGTCGAGGGCCTGGGCGTCTAGAGGTGTTCCGACGCGTGGCCGCCAAGGTGCCCCGCCAAGACCATGACGACATGCTCGCGTCGTGAAAGAAAAACACGTCGCAAGGTTTTTGTTCGTTGTCGGTGCCCTCTCTTCCTCGGGTTCGCCCTCCCCGCCCTCCCCGCCCGCCATCGAACCCTGGGGCCATCAGATCCTGGGCGAAAAGCTGCCCCTGGGGAAAGGTTCGGGACCCTTGGGGCCGAGGATTGCGGAAAGAAAAATCAAAAAGCAAAAACAAATAAAATCGTCGGATGTCGGCGCGTGGCCTTCCAAGCTGCCCGCCAAGATGCCACCCGTGGCCGCCGAGACGCTGAATAATGCCTCCTGGGATGAGAGGGAAGGGTGGGGGAGCGGCTCAGGGGGGGAAGCACCGAGCTGGAACCGGCGATGCATCGCCAGTGGATCGGCGAGGCTGGACCCCCGATCGTGAAGCCGCACGTTCCTGGGCGGGGTAGGCTGTCGGGCCCCTCTCGGCGCGCGCGGCCGCCGAGACGCCCAGGATGCATTCTGAGAAGGCTCCAGAAAGCTCCGACACGCAAGGGGGGCCCAAGAGCACCCAAGAGCACCCTCAGCACGGCCCCAGACGCTTCCAAGACGCCCCAGAAGGCCTCAGGAGGGCCCCCAAGAGGGACTCAAGAAGCCCCTCGACGCGCTCGAGCGTAGGAGCTGGGCGGGGCAGAAAACTGCGCAGCCACTGAGCGAGCAAAGGTCGGGTCGGACGGAAGAGAGGGGGTAGTACAGTCGGGGTCATCGAATCATCTCTCGTGGCCAGTTCTCCCGGCGCCTCCGAGAGCCCAAAAGAGCTCGACACCGTCTCCTCGGCGGACGCGTGGCTCAGCAGCCGCCCCCCCGGCAAGACGGCGTCAACTCGCACGAGTCCGAAGCCGAGCCTGCCCACCCGGTGAGCGGCCGTCAGTTGCTCGCGAATAATGGATAGGCGAGCGTCTGGTGTGGCCCCAAGTCGGTGACGCTCCACCCCACCCAGTGTCGTGAAGCACACCGAGTCGCCGTCGACAGATGCCTGCAGGAGCAACGTGGGCAAGAGATGAGCTACGTGGATGAGGCCCTCCGCCAGCGCCGGAAGGCCGCACTGGTCAAAGTCATTTCCGCCATGCGCCACGGCGGCGCCATGACTCTGAAGCAGAACGGTGTGGCGTCTTCCAGCAGCAACTTGCGTGAAGCTCAGGCCTTCCGCTGGCGCTGGGAGGTCGCACTGGCCAAAGTCATTTCCGCCGCACGCTACAGCGGTGCCATCGCTCTGGAGCAGAACGGTGTGGCGCCCTCCAGCGGCCACTTGCGTGAAGCTCAGGCCTTCCGATGGTGCCGGGATGTCGCACTGGCCAGAGTCATTTGAGCCACACGCCACGGCGGTGCCATCTCTCTGGAGCAGAACAGTGTGGGAATCTCCAGCGGCCACTTGCATGAAGCTCTGGCCTTCCGCCGGAGCGGGAAGATCGCACTGGACCAAGCCAATCGAGCCACACGCCACGGCGGTGCCATCGCTTTGAAGCAGAACGGTGTGGCACTCTCCAGCTGCCACTTGCGTGAAGCTCAGGCCTTCCGCCGGCGCCGGGAGGTCGCACTGGCCAAAGTCATTCCAGCCGCACGCCACCGCAGTGCCATCGCACTGGAGCAGAACAGTGTGGGAATCTCCAGCGGCCACTTGCGTGACGCTCAAGCCTTCTACTGGCGCCGGGAGGTCGCACGCCGGGAGGTCGCACTGGCCCAAGTCACCCCAGCCGCACGCCACGGCGGTGCCATCGCTCTGGAGCAGAACGGTGTGGCGTCCTCCAGCGGCCACTTGCGTAAAGCTCAGGCCTTCCGCCGGCGCCGGGAGGTCGCACTGGCCAAAGTCATTTCCGCCGCACGCCACGGCGGTGCCATCGCTCTGGAGCAGAACGGTGTGGAAACCTCCAGCGGCGACCATCTGCCATCGCCTGCCGCGGGGCTCGGGAACGCTGAGGATTGAGCGCGAAAATAACTACGGAAGGGGACGAGGAGGAGGCAGCAGCAGGCACCGCCGAAGGGCGCGCGGACGGGCGCCAGGCGAGAGGAGAGGTTAGGAGCGGGAGGGGGGAGGCAGAGGCAGAGGATAAAGGATCAGCATTGATGAACTGCCGGCGTCTGTAGACAGCCTTTGCCGCGTGACAGTCGGGTGGGCGCGGGGCGAGAGGGAGAGGATGGTCGAGGCTCGAGGTTCGAGGATCAGGATCTTGGACAACTGGTTTCTTATCGGCGGCTAGCTTCAGGGGGGTCTCGTCGTCACGGCTGCATTCCTCTAGAAGTTCTGACCAAAACTCACCACCGCCAGAGTCAAGCGGACGATGTTAGATGGTAGAGGATGCAGAAGAGGAAGTGGCGGTGGTGGTACTCAGCACGTGGTCTCTCTACAGTCGCAACTGCGGTCGTGACCGCCGCGCGCTTTCAGTGTAGAAGGCCTTCCAGCACTGAAATCAAACTCAGCACTGCCACCCCTGCGACTTGCTATCCAATCAGGCTGCGCCAGGGATAACGTTAGCTGGAGTCGAGAGGCAAGAAGAGGAGGAGGCGGAGGAAGAGGACTGCCCCCTTGAACGACGGCACGTCCGCCCTCTCGTGCTGGACAGCCATCGTCGGAGGGTGCGCGCCAACCTGCCAGCTCTCATGGGAGGAGCCTGGGCGGGCTTAGTGCAGGAGGCACTGCTCAAGACGCCAGCCGCGTTCAGCCAAAATGGCAAGGTCGGGAACTTCTGCTTGGCGTGTCGCGGCGACGGCCCTGGCGACACGCTATGCCCTGCAAGCTGATAGCGCGTCGCTCTGCTCCGCGGGGCGGAAGGCGACGCCAGGAGAATCGAGACGTGGTCAGCGTGACGCACCGAAGCGAGGTGAGTCAGAACTGACGGCGCGAGACGCTAACCAAAAGTGTCCAACCGTAACGCAGGAGGCACTGCTCAAGACGCTGGCCGCTTCCACCTGGAATGGCAGCCCCACGTATACTGCTGCCGCGTCTCTGGGTCACTCCCCCCTTACCTGCTCGGTCCCGGCTCCCAAAACACTGTCAAAACGCTGTCGCGGAAGTAGGACCAGCAACGATGAGAAGCTGGGGCATCGGTCAAAAGACATCCCTTTCCGAATGAGATACGGCGATCTCGAAGTGACATCCGATGGGCTAGTAGGCACCATGGGTCGCATTGGCTACCCTGCGGGTGCGCCCGCGAAACCTCCTACAGGTTCGTGGGACTGGGCACGCTAGTGTCAGTGAAACCTGGCTCTCGCACAGACGGACCGTCGAGGCCTGAGTGTCAGATGCCGTCCAACCTAGTTGCCTCGGAATCATCGATTTCAAATGATTTTCACCAAGGATTCCACTTTCCAGCAGTGCCTAAGCATATGCACCCTCATCCTCCTTCTCTTCGTCCTCCTCTTCATGCTCCTTCTTGACCTTGTCGTCTCTCTCCTCCTCCTCCTCACCTTCTCCTCCTCCTCCTCCTCCCCCTCCTCCCCCTCCTCCTCTTCCTCCTCCTCCTCCTCCACCCCCTCCTTCCCAATCTGCAGATGACTCTGCAAGTCTGCAGAAATAATCACATGGTGGTCAATGGAGATAGGTACTGGGAAGACTGCGGATGCCTCCGCAGGCCCAAGGCCGAGCAAGAAAATCCTTACACCACACAGCATCTGGGGGTCACAGAACAGTGCGGTGAGACCGCGCGGTGATCTCGAAACCCTCGAAATCCCTAAAGACCGCACCGCACGGTCCCTCGGTTTTGGGACCTGCGAGGCTCCAATCGCCCGAAACGTCCTCAAACCCCAATACCGTGCAGTCACCCCGAATCCCCGTTGGCTCACCACACGGTGTGGTTACCGCACTGTTTGGAGGCCCCCGAGGCGCGCGAGCAGAGAGAAGGGCATGCAGCCACCACGCCGTCAGCATTCTGCTAAGCCTTAACGCGCTCCCATTCGCGAGCTGCACCTCCCGTCGTGGTCCCACTCCGGGCGCACACAGAGGGGGAAATGCTCAAACTCGCGACCCCCGGTCCCTCCGCCCCATCCTGCCGCGCATCCCTCGTCCTTCTGCCTCCCCGTTACAGGCGGAGACCTGACAGAGGACACAAAACAAACTCTCGGCTCCCGAACGAGTTCACCAAAGTATCAGAAAGCTCGTAAACAGGAGCAAGACGAAGACCGAGCAGGTCACCCGGCAAGCGCCTGCTTCACGGGCCCTTTCCGTGAGAGGCCTGGGGTGTCATGCCTTCCTGGCGGCCCGGCCCACCACGACCAATTGCGCAGCCGTCTCAACTGACAAGTGCGAAACGTTCGCCACGACCGACCCACAACCAACAGGGCTTTTGTGGTGTGGACCGATGCGCGATGAGGCGCAACCAGGTCTAACGATTTCTTTGGCATGACCCGCAGCCCCATCCAGACTCGACAATCAGCCTACGATGAATGCGGGCACCATGCCTTCCCCCCCTCTCTTCCTACCTCTCCAATCTCGGCTCGAGGGTCCCTGACCCAGTACGCAACCGCGACGCCGAGCGCCCCGCAGCCTGCTCTGGCCTCGCGAGACCGAACTCGCCGTGACAGACTGGCGTCGATCTTGTCAGTTCCGCGAGCGCACCATGGCTACGAAAGGCCCTCGCCGTGCGTCCCCTGCACCACGGCAGCCCAAGCCACCAAGTAAGGGCCGCGGAAAGACGACCTTGATCGATCGACAGGTACCAACCTCAGTCGGAAGGAAGCCTGCCTCGCCACCCCTAGAGCAATGGTGGCGTCGACCGAGCAGTCGCTGCATACAACGCACACGCTCGTCACCATCACACCAACCTCGAGACAATTGACCAACAGCACCGCTCCGACCGACGCTGGCTCAGGAGCGAGATAATGAGATTGTGAGGGGGAACCAGATCAGCTACAACATGCTGCACTACTCCCTCGTGTACGACGAGGCTTCAGAACGTGACCCACCACCTGCAGGAGTCGCGGTCGACGCCGATGCCCACCAGGGCAAAGGCAGGGCTCCTCTCACCAGCTTCGATGCGCAAAGCTGGGACGTCTCCGTTACCACCGCGCCTGCCAGAACGAGCGACGGAACCTCGTACACCAGCAGCATCTCACTCCACGCGCTGGAGGACGGCGACCGCTTGCCACAGCAGATGCACACGCAAGATAATACTCTAGAGCTTGTCGCCCTGGAACCCATCAACACCGACAAGCCAGGACAACCATTCCGAAACCCTGTGCTCTGCCTCACGGCCAGGGCTACCAAGCCTATGCCAGGTCACATCCAAGGGGCCATGCACCAGCTAGGACGGGAAGAGGTAAAGTCCCTCCGAAACGTCGGCCGGATCACCCTTGACCCAGCGGACAACGTCGCTTGGATCCGCGCCGCAACCTGCAAGGCAACCGCCACGGCGATCACACCCGCACTCGAGGAACCGTTCTCGGCTCAGTTCGTAGGAGCTACACCCATCAACGGCAACAGCATCCCATGCGGACCAGGCACGGCACAACAAATGGCCAAAGAACGCAACAAATCAGCCGAACGGGACGTCTCGCGCAAACAGCTCGGTGACGACCTCACGGACGCGCTCACAGCCGTGTTCACGTCCCGCCTCCGTGCCGCACAAGTGCAAGAAGCCATGGAGCTCTTAGGTCGCCACGGCACCACAATCGGCAAGCGCAAGCCCACGGCTACCTTCGGGATCAAGCCAGCAGTCGTGCCCGTGGTTCCCGCCGCCTTGGGGCAAGGAGACATTCAGTTCGACATCAGAGATCATGGAACCAAAGGGCCCCCCGCCCAATGACTACATCATCGCGCGGTACCCAGATGGCCACCAAACCGCGTTTCAGGAAGCATGCGACACCTCAGCCAAGCACAAAACGCACGGCCGTCCGTTCGGACAAAAGAGTGGGCACCAGAATCAAACCCGACATCGAGGGAGAGAAACAAGTCGCCCTGGAACTACGGGGAACTGACGCCGCACTCGCCAACACCAAGTACCGCAGCACGGGCATCGGGCCGCAGCGCGCCACCAGGACGCACATCGCCAAGGTTCTGGCATCCATCAAATGGCACTGCGGTGCCCCGCCCACAGGATGGGACAACATCACCAGGGGCGATTTCGCCATAGTCAAAGTGGCGAACCCCCACCGAGCGCTACACTCCACGTTCACGACTCCACCACCCCTGGGCAACTGCCAATGTCGAGGCGCATGCCCCTGCCAAAGCTGATCCCCCAAAAGAACCAACGGCTACGATCGTCTCACCAGGGGCCATCGCTACGGAGAAACCCGTGGAGGGATCGCCCACGGGGGGGGGTAGGGTCAGACGCCCCCCAAATCCCTGCAGGAAATGGTGGTCACCAGACCGCACCTTCAAGCGCTGCTGAAACCTCCACCGAGTTCAGGAACGCCACTGCCGCCGAGCGCCTCACCGCTTAGGAAAAAGCAGCGCAGCAGCAGCGCACGGGGTTCTCGCAAACGAGGCAGCAGCATCAATATGGAAACCACCACATACATCGGCGGTAGCCACCTTGCCAGAAACGACGCTGCCGACTGCGACATGCTGGGCGGCGCCGGCCGAATTCAAGGCACTGACGCCCCAGTTTTGTCTGCCAACGAGCAGCACGCGGCAACGGACTACGGTGAGTTCTCCGTCAAGGAGTGAGTACCACGACTGGAGTCCAAAGTATCACCGACCAAGCAGACGCGAGGTTCAGAGAACTGGGGGCTGACCAGCAGCAACTTGCCGAAAACGTCATGCGGGTCGAAACAACCGTCACCAGCGTAGCCACCAGTCAGGCCACCCTCGCGCAGCAATGCAACCAACTCGAACAAGGGCTCTACACGGCCCAATCCGAGCAAACCGGCATGAACATTGATCTGAGGGCCTTCATGAGCCACAGGGCGCCTCTCGTCTCGATCGCCCGAGCACGATCGATACAGGCTGTTCAGAAACCACCTGACCCTGTGCCGACCCCGAGTGGACTCGCCAGCGAGGCCAGCCTTGCTAGCACGTCCAGGAACCACGGCTCAAGGGGCAACGACTGGGTGCCCGACCAAGCAGATACCCCGCACTCCATGCCAGCACCACCGCCGGGACCGCATTGACGGGGCCTCGATGGGCCCCCCATCACCCCATCAAGGTTACACGCATCGCGGGATTTTGGGACTCGCTAGATGCTAAGTTCGTCTCCTTTCCGTCGTTCAGGGGTTGACGGCGGCTTGAGCTTGCTTGCGCTCGTATAGCTCGCGTCTACAACAAGTGGCTTAGCGACGCCCGCCTAGCCCGCCGCGAACCAGCATCCGCCAGCGTCGGTCTAGCGTGAATTGTCTCGGCCCTATGAGAACTCTCGCGCGCGCCCCGACCACGATCGCCGGCGCGCTCCTAAGTGACACAGGGATAGGGACTCCAGTCCCGCCCCGCAAGCAGTACCCCCCCCCCAGCGAATAAGACCTGATGTTACACAATATTTCGACAGCGTCGGCGACGAGAAGCACCGCGCTGCCCTTGCAGCGTCGTCCGAGTTCCCGCGCAGCGGCGACCAGAAAGCCGACAGGACATTTGCCCCAAGGAGCACGGCCACCCACCGGAACCAGCGGAGCACACAGGAGGGCCCAGCGCGCCAGCTCTCTGTGCCCACGGCAGCAGCATCCCGTGCCAACAGCGGGACACGCAGAAGCGATGCAGACTCCACGATGGACAACGAGCTGCACTCCCTCCAGCGCCGCCCGCGGAACGAGGCACCGTGCGCATCGTTCGGGCTCTTCGGCCACGTGCGCCACGCCCCACGGGGCTGCGTGCCCCGAGCTCACCCACGGCGTGCGGGCGCTGGCACGGCGAGCACTGGCACGGCGGCGCCACCAGTGCAGAGAGGTCGCCCGAAGGCCACGGGCCTCCAGACGCGCGCGGCCACTGGCCGAGGGGCACCCTGCCCCGATGCCGCAAGCAACTGCAAGAGAGGACCCCATCCAGGGCCCCGACTCCGCGAGCAGTCCTGGGGACGACCCCACTGAAGAGCCTGACGAGGAGGCGCTCCTCTCGGGCATGGAATGTTTGGCCGAAGAATCGCACCTCTCTTGTGCGCGCGCAGGGACCCGGCACAAAGAAACACAGCCCAGGATCGCCCTGCCTTGCTGTCTACTTGTCGTGCCACTCCTTGTCGATGCAGTGTCCGCATTTTCAGTTGTACTGTGTGCTGCTATACTGCCTGCACTTCCCTTGCGAACGGCAGCAACGTGTGCCCACAACCTTGGCACCCGACCCGAAGCAATGTTAGGGGAGCAGCCCTATCTCTGTTTGGCGTGCTGACTGCCGATCTTTACCTGACCAGCCAGCGGTTGAATCTGGCGCGCAATCCAAATCCGCCTCCCTCCTCCCTCCTCCCTCCGGCCTCTCACCCTCCCCCTGGCAGACGGGGGGGGAGGAGGGCTGCCCCTCCCCAGCCTCGGGAAGCAGCTCCGCGACCTCCGCGTCAAGCCTGGGGCCCCCAGGGGGGCGGCGGCGGGGAGGAGAAAAGCAGGACCAAGAGGAGGAAGGGAGGAAGAGAAGAAGGAGGAGGAGGAAGAAGAGGAAGAGGAGGAGGAGGAGGAGGAGGAAGAAGAAAAGGAAGGGGGGGGAGCCCGGCAACGGCTGGAAAGGCGCCACCACAACCGCATGCAAAATCAAACGCGTCAGGGTTCAAGGTCCCCGGGGGCGGCACAACTTGCCAATGGCGCCGCCGTGCTCGAACCCCGAGAGGCTCAGCCTCACGGGAGGCGAGCTCGAAGAAGGCATGGCCTCGCACAAGGTCAACCCTCTCCCCCCTCCTCCCGCCCCCACCCCCCCCCGGACGAAGCAGAAAGACAGATGCCGGAGCGGGGGGGACCAGCAGCGGAGGGCCATCCAGGCCCATTTTCCTCGCGAAATGATCCCGCTCTCTCGGAGAGCACCAGTGGCCCGAGACACGACAAAACTTGTCTGGGTGGAGAGCCGGTCTTGCAAGATCCAGACCAACTGCCTCTCACGCCCAGCCGAACGGATCCCCGCGCAATCACGTGAGCTGACTTGCCGCCATGGCCTCCAACAGCATAGACCGAGCCGCAGGAGGTGCAGAAGCTAGCGATCCAGGGACCCGACCCTGGGAGTGCGAAGCCTCCGCCTCAAGGATGGCACGATCACGCGCAGGCCAAACGTGAAGGTCAGGCCACTCAGCCCGAGGCCCGACAGGACCCGTGAGGCCCCCAACCTCACGCCACCCCCCCCGAGGCAGGGGGCAGCACAGGGTCCAATTCGAGCTGGATGTGCTTCAGCCCATTATCTGGCGTGATCGAACAGCTTGCTGTCCCTTATGCGAGCATCCTGCTCTGCAGAACACTTACACAGGAGTTTGGACCATTCACAACAACCAAACAACACGCCAGTCGGCCTCGGGGATCCTTCCAAGCGGAGCACTCTCTTTGGAATACTCGTCGAAGGCTGTATTCTCTAGGTACTCCAGACAGCTGAGCGTACCATCTTCAACACCTCTCAGCGTGCTGTGAGCTGGTACCTTATGCCAGCGAACTCCTTTCAAGCTTGACACGGGCCTGTTGCCACAGCTGTGACGGAGCATCAGCAGGGTTGACTCTCTTCCTCCTCCTCCTCCTCCTCCTCCTCCTCCTCCTCCTCCTCCTTTCTCATCTCCCATCCCTCGTCACTCCTTCATTATCTCTCCTCCCTCCCCTTCGCGTCCCACCTAATCCGCTTCGCAGGGGTAGCCCCGTGCGGAGCCAGAAGCAGAGTCTAGGCAACAAGAGATACCTCCAAAAGATAAGACAGCAGCACCGCGCGGGTTCTGTAGCGTGGGATCGAAACACGCACGCCAATGTCCTGAACAGCGGACTAGCCGTGACCTATGCTGGCGCGTTGGAACACCGCCGGGAACCTCTGGGCCGTCGCCAGGTCGATGCTGCGGGCAACCTCGCGGGCACGTCATCGGTCACCACTGGGCGCCAAAGCATGGGTGGAGAAGCAGCGGTGATCGAGCGACCACATACAGGAGAGAAGATCGGCGGACAGTCATGATAATGAGAAGCAAGCGGACGCTTGCTAACTTCAAGGGCGGCGTCGGCAGCGGCTGCGGCGGCGGCCACGACGGCATCGGCAGAGACCGCGGCGGCGGCAGCTGGGTCTTCTGCTGAACGGCAAGGGGCCCAATCTCCTCAATGAGAGACAGCCACCCGGGCTGTGATCGCATGTAGCCGGCGGGTTCCCATGATTCAAGCGCACTGCCCAAATCGCAAGGTGCGGACCACACCATGAAAGCTCTCGGCATCGATCGCGGCCACGGGCGAATCTGTTGGCGCGCGTGGAGGGCGGAACGTCAAACCGAAGTCAGTGCGCACTACGACTGCTGGAGCCACGGCTGCATATGTCATACCACATAGCCCCGCAACAGTGTCAAGAAGAGTGAGCTGCTCCTCCAAACCCTCCTCCTCCTCCTTTTTGTTCCTCATCCTTTTCCTCCTCCTCCTCCTCCGCCTCCTCCTCCTCCTCCTCCTCCTCCTCCTCCTCCTCCTCCTCCTCCTCCTCCTCCTCCTCCTCCTCCTCCTCCTCCTCCTCCTCCTCCTCCTCCTCCTCCTCCTATTACCCAAGCGACGTACCCAACCTTTGGGCAACGCGGTGCATGAGTAGTTCAGGATTGCTACAACGGGGGCGATGACGTAAAATGGACGCATATGCTTTTGCGAGCAGCAATCGGAAGGCCCGCAGGCACCCGATCAAGAGATAAAAGCGTGGTAGAGATCACTAACTAGTTGAACCCTTGAATCAGTGGGGCAGGGGCAACGACCCAGAGGAGCAGACAGGCAGGAGACTGGAAATATAAGCCACGAAGCAACAACATGACATGGCGAGATCGCGGGAATGACGACGAAAGGAGCGCAGAGGAAGGACTGGGACGAACATTCGAGGCATGCCAACAGTTTGTTACATCCGCTGCAAGATGCAAGAGCTGCGCAACGCCGAACTGCAATGCTAGCAGAAGGTCACGGCAGCAGCAAAAGGACGCGGCAGCGGCAACAGCAATAGAGCGCAAGGGCAAGAGGGGAGAGGGGCGAAGAACGGGTTGACAGACACGAGCATGATACCTCTGCATCATGCTTTGGCACGTGCGCAAAAAAAAAAAAAACGAATCCTCAGCTAAACTCTTCTGCAAGCGCACCCGGAATGCTGGAACCACACGCCCGCGAACAGCGAGGCTCGCATGGAAACAAAGAATCGGGCAAGGGTTTGATCGAGGTCATAAATCAGGTCGTTGGGCCCAAGGCAAGGAGGGGCGAAGACTGAGAAGCGAAGGCGAACGGAGAACCCGACGCGTCAGCGGGGCAAGCAAAAGGACTTGGCAGGCGCATGGGGGGGGGGGGGGGGCGACGACGAGAGGAAAGCAGCGGAAGGACACCGACCACGTTTCGAACCAAGCTAGCAGGCATGCACAGTCAGCGCAAGAAACGCGACAGGCCGAGCTGCCCTGCCAGCCGCTCGCCCCCCCCCACAACCAAAAAAAATCACTTCTCAGCGCAGGAGGCAAAAAACGCGCAGGCGCGCCGCGAGGTCCACGGGCGGTCCGCGAGACAGAAACTGCAGCCGTGGGTCCCGAATCATCAGGAGATCCCCAGCCTTCGTGGCCCTGGAAAGCATCGCGTAAAGGTGCAGCCGCCGGGCGCCGCGGTCGTCGTCGTCTTTTTACCTAACAGCGAAGACTAATAGGTTTCTAGTAGGATCAAAAGAGAGCATCATGACTCCCCAGGGGGGTCTGGGCGGGATCCGGCGATCTGCCGGCGCTCTGCCGCCGCCACCCAAATCGCCTGAGACATCCTCGCAAAATCGTTTTTGGCGCTCCCAGAACTCCACTCCCGGGCCACATTTTGAATGCCCGGAGCCAACTGTAGGCCACTTCGTGCTCTTCGATTTCCCAGAACTCCATTCCCGGGCTCATTTTTACCTAACAGCGAAGACTGATAGGTTTTTAGTGGTGTCAACAAAAAACATCTGATGACTCAGAAGGGAGGTCTGGGCGGCATCCGGACAGCGAGGGCCGGGCTCAGGGCCGGCCTCATTTTAAGCAAACAGTCACACACTTCGTGCTCTACGACTTCCCGGAACTCCACTCCCGGGCCACATTTTGAATGCCCGAACCCAAGTGTAAGCCACTTCGTGCTCTACGACTTCCCAGAACTCCATTCCCGGGCCACATTTTGAATGCCCGAAGCCAACTGTAGGCCACTTCGTGCTCTTCGACTTCCCAGAATTCCACTCCCTGGCCACATTTTGGATGCTCGGAGCCAACTGTAGGCCACTTCGTGCTCTTCGACTTCCCAGAACTTCATTCCCGGGCGACATTTTGGATGCCCGGAGCCAACTGTAGGCCACTTCGTGCTCTTCGACTTCCCAAAACTCCACTCCCGGGCCACATTTTTGATGCTCGGAGCTAACTGTAGGCCACTTCGTGCTCTTCGACTTCCCAGAACTCTACTCCCAGGCTACATTTTGAATGCCCAGAGCCAACTGTAGGCCACTTCGTGATCTTCGGGCCACATTTTGCTTATTGGATGTCCCCGTCGTATCTCTCGCCACCCGATTGCCGGTTTGTTCTGTTCGTCATCGTGCAGGGCAAGACGGCGGACCCAGGCGTCATCGTGCACTGGACGTTTCCGCCAGAATCTAATACTTGTAGTAGCAGTCGTAGGAGGAGCAGGAGGAGCAGGAGAAGCAGGACGAGGGAGGCTCCTTACTCTTTCCTCCCTCCCCTTTCTCCCTTCATTTCTGTACTGGGTACCCGACCCTTTATGACGTCCTCCGCAGGCCTGGGTGGTCCACTCAGGCCGCGGGGGAGGATAGGGGGAGGTGGGGTCTTCTTCTTTCCCTAAACAGCTTGATCCTCGTCGCCAGTACTGAGGAGGGGGGGGTGCACCGTTCCCTCGGATGGGCACACCCCCCCTCCGGGAGCTCTCGATCCCATCTCTCTCTCTCTCTCTCTCTCTCTCTCTCTCTCTCTCTCTCTCTCTCTCTCTCTCTCTCCTCTTTCTCTCCCCTCGAAGCAGCACTCTCAAGATCGTCATCATCAAGCGTCTGTGGTCTCACAGCGTCACAGACTCATCATCTTCATCAGCCTCCCCGTAGCCTTCTTGGCTACAGCCCTGCTTTCGAAGATTCCCTTTCAAAGGAACTGCGCAGCGCCTACTGCACACCTTAATGCCAGGACATGCTGGTAGTTCTCGGTCTGGCGGCGGTGCTCCTGAGCCTGCTGCATTGAACAGCGGTGCTCCTCAGACTCCGGCAGTGAACAGCGCTGCTCCTCAGCGTGCTGCATTGAGCGGTCCTCTGCAAACGCTCGTCGAGCACGTGAAGCAGTTCGGCCGGATACCGAAGCGAAATAAAGGAACGTCCGAACAAGAACGGGCCGAAAACAAGTTGGCCAAACGTTTCTCGGACCATCGCGACCGCATCCCTACTCGTTTGAACTGCAACCCTGTCACTGTTACCACTACTACCATCACTACTACTTCTACTGCTACCACTACTGCTACTATTACTGCTGCTGCTGCTGTTGCTGCTGCTAGTGTAGCTATTGCTACTGCAACTACTGGCAGTGCCACTGCGACTGCCGCTGATGTTGCCACTGCGACTGCCACTGCGAATCCGAATGCGACTGCGAGAACACCAGAATTCTACAACAGCACTCTTACATGAATACCACAGGCAATGTTTCCAGCTATGCTTCTACACATCGCTGTTAGGTTGCTTTGCCGGGATAATTACCTAACAGCGAAGACTGATAGGTTTCTAATGGGTCAAAAGAGAGCATCTGATGACTCCCCAGGGGGTCTGGGCGGGAGCCGGACAGGCGAGGGCCGGGCTCGTTTTAAGCAAACAGTCACACACTTCGTGCTCTTCGACTCCCAGAACTCCATTCCCGGGCCACATTTTGAATGCCCGGAGCCAACTGTAGGCCACTTCGTGCTCTTCGAAGAACTCCATTCCCGGGCCACATTTTGGATGCCCGGAGCCAACTGTAGGCCACTTCGTGCTCTTCGACTTCCCAGAACTCCATCCCGGGCCACATTTTGAATGCTGTATTCGACTTCCCAGAACTCATTCCCGGGCCACATTTTGAATGCCCGGAGCCAACTGTAGGCCACTTCGTGCTCTTCGACTTCCCAGAACTGCATTCCCGGGCCACATTTTGAATGCTGAGGCTGAGGCAGGCTGAGGCTGAGGCAGGCTGAGGCTGAGGCTGAGGCTGAGGCTGACTGAGGCAGGCTGAGGCTGAGGCTGAGGCTGAGGCAGGCTGAGGCTGAGGCAGGCTGAGGCTGAGGCCGAGGCTGAAGGCAGACTGAGGCTGAGGCTGAAGCAGGCTGAGGCTGAGGCTGAGGCAGGCTGAGGCTGAGGCAGGCTGAGGCTGAGGCTGAGGCAGGCTGAGGCTGAGGCTGTGACTGCGACTGCCGTTGCCACTGCGACTGTCATCGCGAATGCGACTACGACTGCGAGAACAGCAGAATTCTACAACTGGATTCTCATCTGAATCTTAAGGGGAATGCTTCCAGATATGCTCCTACACATCGCTGTTCGGTTGCTTTGCCGGGATAATTTGGGCGCCCGAAATGGGCACGGAAAGAATGAATACAATGCCCAACAACAAATGTTGTCCCAAACCAACAGCGGCAGCTGTCGGGCAGGCGGCCTTCTGTCTCGAATGGACACAGGCCGCGGCGGCACGGACAGCGAGTCCTGTTCAAAATGAACAGGAAGTGCTGTTGGGCATTGCACCCATTCTTCACATGCCCATTTCGGGCGCCCAGTTCTTTGCACCCGGCATCGACGATGACTCCGCGGCGCATGGCCCGGCCCTGACAGGCCGCGGAGGTCGGGACCTGAGCGCGGGAGATGGGGAAGCCAACGCGCGTGACCGCGCGGTTGCGAAACAAGAACGGGCTCGAGGTCCGCGGCTCGATGAACACCAGTCGCGCCGCGTCGGAGGCGCCGACGCTGCAGCCGTGCCCCGCGAGCTTCTCGCCGAAGGCGGGGGCCTCGCACTTGTCCACGCGGGCTCGGACGCCGAAAGGCAGGTCCCGCATGCGCGCCGGGCGCTTGTTTGCCTCTTTGCCTCCGCCGACGTCACCTCCGCCTCGCCCAGGGGGTTCAAAGCCACGCTCGCGACCTCGCCCGCGGCGTCCTTGGCGAGACCCCTGTCGAGGTCCAGGTGCTCCAGCACACGAATCCGCGTGCCCGCGCGCCGGGGCGGCACCCCGCGCGCGCCGCCCGTCGCGCCTTGACTGCCTTGGCTCACAAGCTTCGCGGCCAGGTCCACGGGAAGCGCGAGCGAGGACGAGTCGGCGGCCTGGACGAGGTAGAGCACCTGGCGCAGGGACTCGGCATCTCTTCTCGCTCGCATCCTGATCCATCGAGCGATGGCGTCCCAGAACCAGGCGATCACGCGCCCAGTCTGGAACCGCTCCTCGCGAGGGCGCGGGCCATGTTTCTTTGTTCCCTACCTAGGCTCTGCCTAGAAGGGTTATTACTCTGTTGCCTTAAAGGGGCCAGGCAGCGAAACCCGCCCCAGGCGGTTCCCCCAGCCCCCTGGGAGCCAAGCAAAAGCAACAGCAAAGGTAAAAGCAAACGCGCGGTTCCCACATCTGCGCTCCCTGGGCGCCAAGCAAAAGCAAAAGCAAAGGCGAAAGTGAAGGCAGAAACGAAGGCCCAGCAAAAGCATAACATAGCATAGCCTAGCATTGCATTGCATATCATAGCATAGCATAGCGCAGCATAGCACAGCGCAGCATAGCATAGCATAGCATAGCCTAGCATAGCCTAGCCTAGCCTAGCCTAGCCTAGACGAGCCGAGCCTAGCCTAGCCTAGCCTAGCCCTGCATAGCATTGCGCAGCATAGCATAGCATAGTACAGCATAGCAGAGCATAGCATAGCATAGCACAGCATGAGCATAGCAGAGCATAGCAGAGCGCAGCGCAGCATCCACTATTGCTGCTGCTATATACATGCCTTCGGGGCTCGCGTACATTGCGGAGCCTTCGCGGGCCTCCGAGAGCCAACTGGGCGGAAGTTCTACCGCGTTGCCGTTCTTCCCGAGCGCACGCGGGCCGGCAGGTATTCCAGCTGGCCGCGGTAGTTTTGCCGCGCAGAGTTCGCGGGGCATTGAGCCTCGCGCGCGATCGCGCCCCAGCCACGGCGCGCAGTAAATGACGCGCGCCCGAAGAGCCCAGGAGGCCCGGCGGAAGCAAGTCCCCATGCGGCAGAACAGCTGGGCGGTGCACTTCCAGGCCCCCCGGCCTCGGCGCACGGCGCGCGCGTCGTCGCCCTCCCGAGGCGGCGCGTCGTCGGCCCCGCGCCACTCGTCGGTCAGACGACGCACCCCGGCGAGCAGCTTCTCGAGCACGTGCCCAGTGGGGTTCACCCTGGTCGCGTAAGAATTGACGCAGTAGCCCGTGTTGCGCGCGCCCACGAACGTCGCAAGAGCGGCCTGTCCTCCTGCCTAGTAAAGTAAGGCGTCCTGGTTGTCTGCGGCGCCGACCTGGCCCCCGTCGGCGCCCTGCGTCGCGGGCGCGGCGCCGTCGTCTCCTCCGCGCGCTTTCGCCGGGCTCGACGGGCAACCAGTTCCGTCGGGCGACAGCTCCCCGAGGTCCATGAGCGCCTTCTGCCAGTCTGTCACCACCACCACGGCGTGCGAACGTTGGTTGTCGTTGCCAGGTGCTTCATCCAGCCCCAGTCCCCCTGCGCGCCAATGCTGTTGTTGGGGAAACGCTGAGGGCAGGCGCCGCGTTCGTAATCGGCGCCTCTTCGAAGGCGTCGGCAGCGGGCTCCAGTTCGGACGCGTCCATCCAGAGGTCGGGTCGCAGAACTCTTCGCAGGTCTTGCACGTCCAATGTGGACTCGATGGCGACCAACCCTGTGCAATTCGCACTGCACTCGCCGGGGTGCTTCTGGAGGGTGATGATCCTGCCCGCCATGCCGTACTTTGTTTCTCGGAAGATGCCGATGACGCCGCGCAGGGGTTTGCCGCGCCGCCAGAAGCGCACCGCCTGGTCGGGCTCGTCGCCACAGAGATCGACCACGTGTTAAAAGTTGCGGCGGCAGATTTGCGAGGAGCCTTTCGACTGGCGCTGAAGCGCGACTTGCTGCAGACGTGCACGGCGGCGCCAATCACGAGCTCCCTCGAGTGGCTAACCATCTCCCGAATCCAATCGTCGGGCATCAGCGCCTGCCCGAGCTCCTTCAAGTATCTATGCGCGCTGCTCCCCAGCTGGAACTCGCAGAGCTTTTCGAGGTAGACTCGTTCAATGGCGTAGACCACAAGCCCTCGTTGTTCTCCGCGCGCCCCCTCAGCCACGCATCCTCGTCGACGGCGACGCTGCACGTGTCGTCGCGGAGGTGCTAATTCGGCGCAACTACCTCCTGTCAAGCATCTTCTTCTGCTTTGTCTGGGCAATAGTAAAGCAAAGGCAAATTTGCCATTGCTCTCCTCCACGCCGAGGCGGAGCTTTCGCGCTCGCCTGTGCCACCGAACTGCGCGCGCTTCTTGAGGCCCACAGGGAGCTCCCCCATCTCGAGCTCTGGCGGCAGCAGACCAGCCAGGCCGCCGCGCAGGAATCCCGCAAGCTCCGTGACCGCCGACTCCTGCGCAGACGCCACCGCATGCACGGGCTCTCGTATCCACAGCGCCACGTTGTTCTTGAAGGTGGCCCGGTCGCGCATCAGCGCGCTCAGCAGCTCCTGCATGGAGACGAGCACGAGCCAGACGAGGATGTGGGGGTGCAGGGAGCCGCGCCCCTGAGCCTCGATGGCACCGAAGGCCGCTCTCACGGGCCCCAGGATGCTGTCTTCGCAGAAGTCCGCGGCGCAACTGTCGAAGTAGCGCGGCCCGGAAGTCCTGCGCGCCGCGCCGCGACGCCAGCCGATGGCGTCGGCGCGGACCACGAGGACGCAGACGAAGAAGAACCGGATCATCAACTCGAAGTCGATCGTCTGGCCCACGGGATCTCCCGCGAGCCCGAAGCCGTGGTGACGAGGGAACCCCCCGAAGGCAAATTCGACCAGTGTCCGAAACGCGCCCGTGCCTCGGCAGGCCTGCTCCGTGGCGACGGTCTTCCGCGGCGCTGTGCAAACTTCAAACCAGGGCAGGGCGACTTCAGAAACCGGCAGGTTGAAATCGGCTCAAAATTGCTCCGTGGACCCATCTTCGGGTCCAAACGCATCTTCTTCGCGCTGCGTCCAGCCGTGGTGACGAAGGGACTCCCCGAAGGCAAACTCGACCAGCGTCTGAAACGCACCCGTGCCTCAGCAGGCCTGCTCCTTGGCAACGGTCTTCGGCATGTTTCCCCTCCCCTGCCGCATCCTCCACCAGAAAACAGGAAATGAGAAGCCAGACCGCTTGACCCAATTTTTCCGCTGCGTTGCACAATTCTCAAGTCCGGGAACCGCGACTAGAGACATCGGCAAGCAGAGATCGGCTCAAAATCGTTCCCCGACCCGTCCTGGAGTCCAAACGCATCTTCTTCGCGCTGCGTCCAGCCGTGGTGACGAAGGGACTCCTCGAAGGCAAACTCGACCAGCGTCTGAAACGCACCCGTGCCTCAGCAGGCCTGCTCCTTGGCAGCGGCCTTCGGCATGTTCCCCCCCCCCTGCCGCCTCCTCGACTTCTCCCCGTCATCCTACTGATCCTGCCCCCTCCCCCCTCCCTTTCATCCTCTCCTCCCCTCCCGTTCTCCCTCTCCTCCTCCTCGTCATCTTCCTCCTTCTGCTGGCCTCCCCGAAAGCCTTCTAAAGTGGAGACCGTTTCGCAGATCGCAGCCGCCCTCCCCAGGGATAGTGAGGTCTACTTTGAAGATGCGATGAGTGCCCACTCTGATGGCCCCCCAGAAGCCCTCAAAAGTGGCGACGGGCTCGCAGATCGCAGTCCCCCAGGGATGGTTAGGTCTAATTTGAATCCGCGGTGAGTGCCCATTCTGCTGCTGGCCCTCCCAACAGCCCTCGAAATTGGCGACGGGCTCGCAGATCGCAGCCCCCCAGGGATGGTTAGGTCTAATTCGAATCCGTGGTGAGTACCCACTCACTCTGCTGCTGGTCCTCCCAGCAGCCCTCGAAAGTGGCGACAGTCTCGCAAAATCGCCGCCCCCCAAGGATGGCGAGTACCCACTCTGCTGGCCCCCCCCCAGCAGCCCTCGAAAGTGGCGACAGTTTCACAAAATCGCCGCCCCCCAGGGATGGCGAGGTCGAATTCTGATCCGCGGGTAAGAACCCACTCTGCTGGCCTCCGCAGCAGCCCTCGAAAGTGGCGACAGTCTCGCAGATCGCAGCCCCCCAGGGATGGCGAGGCCGAATTCTGATCCGCGGGTAAGAACCCACTCTGCTGGCCTCCCCAGCAGCCCTCGAAAGTGGCGACGGGCTCGCAGATCGCAGCCCCCCAGGGATGGCGAGGTCTAATTCTGAACCGCGGTGAGTACCCACTCTGCTGGCCTCCCCAGCAGCCCTCGAAAGTGGCGACGGGCTCGCAGATCGCAGCCCCCCAGGGATGGCGAGGTCTAATTCTGAACCGCGGTGAGTACCCACTCTGCTGGCCTCCCCAGCAGCCCTCGAAAGTGGCGACAGTCTCGCAGATCGCAGCCCCCCAGGGATGGCGAGGTCGAATCCTGATCCGCGGGTAAGAACCCACTCTGCTGGCCTCCCCAGCAGCCCTCGAAAGTGGCGACAGTCTCGCAGATCGCAGCCCCCCAAGGAATGGCGAGGTCTAATTTGGATCCACTTTGAATCCCTCGGATCGCGCCTCCCCCAGGGTCGGCGAGGTCCCGCTCAGATCTGCGCGGTGCCTCGCTCCGCTGGAGCCACCAGCAGCCCTCGAAAGTGGCGACTCTTTCGCAGATCGCAGCCCCCAAGCGACGGCAGGATGCACAGACAAAGGGTACGCACAAAGCAAGGGGAGACAAGAGGGAAGCGGGAGACAGGAGGCGGGAGGCGGGAGGAGGAGGACGCGACCGCAGTGCTCTATTCAAAACGAATACCCAACCAAGGAGGGTTGGGAAAAAATCAAGACATCGGATGTCGGGGTCTCTGTCCGTCCATCCTGTTCGCCTCCCCGCCCCGCACGCGCGCACTGCACTGGCTCCAAATCTCCTGGGGTCAGACGTGGTTGACAGCAAGATGGCCCCAAAAAGCATCCTGGGGCCCCGCAGTAGGCCCCAACGATGCCTCAAGATGCCCTCGAGGGGCCCCCAAGAGGCTCCCCAAGAGGCCTCCAGCAGGACACGGTTCGACAGCAGCTCCTGTCCCGCGGTCAAGCACCCCCTTCGAGTGGCTAGGCCAAGCGGGGGGAGCCTCACGGCGGGGGCTAGGAGGAGGGGGAGCCTCACGACGTGGGAGAAGGTAGGGGAAGCAGGGAGGGGTGGAAGAGGGGTGGAACCAGGGAGGGGAGGGAGGGGTGGGCGTCGACGTCGGCGTCGGCGTCGGCGTCGGCGTCAGCGTCGTCATCGGCGTCGGCGTCGGCGTCGGCGTTGGCATCGGCGTTGGCGTTGGCGTCGGCGTCTTCTAAGGGACTGAAAGCTTAATCTGCGGCCTCCAAAAAAGCCTTCGGGCAAGGCGCCGTAGGCGACTCTGGCACGCCGCCCTGACGGCTGGGGCAACCGCAGGGATCGTGTCCAAGTCCGCGGCAGCCCGAGCTCCGCGCTGCTCAGCATCGCCTGACAGATCCCCATCCCCACTGGCACGTCTGTGGCCCCAGTGGCAGGCTGACCCCTTGAACTTGGGCACCTGATGCCCGTGTCGGGGCGGGCCCGTGGGGCTGGGATGCCATGAGCCTGTGGGGATCGGGATCGGCAAGACGATGCTCCGCTGCCTGAGCACCGAGCTCGCTTCGAGAACCCCGGTCGCCCGAGCTCGCGCGCCGCGCCCCGCGGTGCGCGACGCGGGGCCGCTCTTCGCGCCCTCGCGCCGCCCGCGCGGGGGAGCGGCGCCTCTCCGACCCGGGCCGCGAGGCACGGCGCGCGGCCGCCTTCGCGCCCCCGTCGGGCCGACTCGGGAGGCGGCTGGGATCGCGCCCGAGCCGGCGCGGAGTCGGGGCGAGGTCGGATCGGGCTGGCACCGCGGATCGGGTTGGGCCCCGGCAGACCGGAAGGGGATGAGGAGGAGGAAGAGGAGGAGGAGGAGGAGGAGGAGCAGGAGGCGGAGGAGGAGGAGGAGTAGGAGGAGGAGGAGGAAGAGGAACTGGAGGAGGAGGAGGAGGAGGAGGAGGAGGAGGAGGAGGAGGAGGAGGAGGAGGGGGAACGGGCTCGTCTCGGATCGGGGCAGGCCGAGGTGGGAATCGAAGCCTGCGGGCGCGGCGGGCTCGTCGCCGCGGCCCCACCCGCCAGCTGCACGGGCCACCCACGCGGGCGGCAGCTGCGCAAGATGGGCTGGCGGACTGCCCGAGGCGGGCGGGTGCACCAGGCACGCGTTCCGCCGCCGGAGGCCAAAAGCCCCCCTAAAACAAGGCTAGGATCGGGATAAATCGCTCTAGAGCGTTCCGGAGCGCTCTCAGAGCGTTCCGGAACGCTCTGGAGCGGCCGCGGCGCCCAATACATCCTCCAAACCCGCCGATTCTTAGAGATTTCGAATTATCCCGATCCGATTTTGTCCCGATCTTCGCGTCGTTTACCCCCCCCCCGCGGGAGAGAGAGCAAGCGCCCGCGGGCGCGGGCAGCACCGCCTGCCTCGGCCAGGGAATGGGCGGCCGCGGGCTGGGCAGCGGCAGCCGCGCCGAGACGCATGAAATGTTGTCCCTGCCGGTTTTGTTGCGGGGAGCGCCTTCTCGGAACAAGGTGGTGGCAGTTTGTTGGGCCAAGCTTTGTCTGAATACATAATCAACTAAGACGCGAGGGACCATGGCCGCCTGATCGCAAATGCTTTTTGCTTGGCGGATTGCCAGTTTTTTGCCGTTGTCCCTCGGGATGTTGCATGTGTTTCGGGTTTCCTTCCCCGCTGTTGGCAGTTATCCCTCGGGTTGTTGCATATTTGTTGGGTTTACCCCCCCCCCGTTTTTGGTAGTTTTCCCTTGGGTTTTTGCATGTTGTTCGGGCTTCCCCCCAAAGACGGCGCAAGAGCGCTCCAAGAGAACCCAAGACCGCCCAAGACGGCCCAAGGGAAGCGCCTTCTCGGAACGAGAAGGTGCTGGCAGTTCGTTCGGCCAAGTTTTCTAAGAATGAACAAAGAACTAAGACGCGAGGGACCATGGCCGCCTGATTGCAAATGCTTTTTGCTTGGCGGATTGCCCGTTGTTGGCAGTTGTCCCTCGGGTTTTTGCATGTCGTTCGGGTTTCCTTCCCCGTTTGGGGCTGTTTTCCCTCGGGCGTTTGCATGTTGTTCGGGTTTCCCCCCCAAGACGGCCCAAGAGCGCTCCAAGAGAGCCCAAGACCGCCCAAGACGGCCCAAGAGGCCCCCAAGAGGCCCCCAAGAGGCGCCCAAGGGGCGTCCCAAGAGGCCCAAGACAGACTCAAGGAAGAGGAGGAAGAGGAGGAGGAGGAGGAGCAGGAGAAAGGGGAGGAAGAGGAGGAGGAGGAGGAGGAGGACGACGACGAGGACGAGGACGAGGAGAGGGAGGAGTAGGAGGACGAGGAGAGGGAGCAGGAGGAGGACGAGGAGAGGGAGGAGGAGGAGGAGGAGGAACAGGAGAAGGCGGAAGAGGAGGAGGTGGAGGAGAAAGAGGAGGAGGAGGAGGAGGAGGAGGACGAGGAGAGGGAGGTGGAGGAGCAGGAGGAGGAGGATGAGGAGAGGAGGAGGAGGACGACGACAGGAGGACGAGGAGGACGAGGACGAGGACGAGGAGGACGAGGAGGACGAGGAGGACAAGGAGGACGAGGGGAGGAGGAGGAGGAGGGAGGAGGAGGAGGAGGAGGAGGAGGGGGAGGAGGGGAGAGGAGAGAGGACAAGAAGCAGGGTGATGAGGATAAGGAGCAGGAAGAGGAGGAGGGAGGAGGAGGAGGAGGAGGAGGAGGAGGGAGGAGGAGGGGAAGAGGAACTGGAGGAGGAGGAGGACGAGGAGGACGAGGTGAACGAGGAGGACGAGGAGGAGGAGGAGGAGGAGGAGGAGGAGGAGGACGAGGAGAACGAGGGGGAGGAGGAGCAGGAAGAGAAGGAGGAGGAGGAGGAGGAGGAGGAGCAGGAGGACGAGGAGGACGAGGAGGACAAGGAGGACGGCAAAACGAAACTTTGCGCTCGGTTATGTTCTGGTCGTCGGGCTGTGGCGTTGGCCGGGCCTCTCGACCCTGTCCCCTTGGATTGAGGAGCCCTTCTCCCTCTCCCTCCCTCCCTCCCTCCCTCCCTCCCTCCCACCAGAGCAGAACAGGAGGAGGAAGGATGATGGAGGAGGGGGAGGAGCAGGTCCCAGGGAAAGAATCCAGAGGTCCGGGTGCAGGCGCCTCGGCTATTTGGGTGCAGCGGCGATGGGTCGGGGTCCACGCGATACTCATGTAGCGATTTCGGGGTCCACGCAATATTTATATAGCGATTTCGGAACCCACGGAATACTTACATAGCGACTTCGGGACCAACGGGATATTTATATAGCGATTTCGGGGGTCCACGCAATACTTATATAGCGATTCCGGGACCCACGGAATATTTATACAACGATTTCAGGACGCATTCCGCTTTACGTGGGAATCCGTGTGCCTGCGCACGCAAGCTAAGAGAAGCGGCGCTTCCCGTTCTTGTCCGGATAAGTTTATGGAACACGGCAAGACGCTCTTACCGCGGCAGGGGGCGAGCGATCGAACCGACGGATTGTCTGGTCGACCGCACGGGATGATGACAAGTGGTGTTACTAGAAAACCAGCGGCTCGAAACAACAACATCGGGGAAGGAAACTAAGTAGCGAAAAACGGAACGCACGCCCAGAAATTACGGCCAGGGCGAGGAGTGATATTTCGGCTAAGCCTTGAGCGAGGTCAAATGCAAACAGAAACGGCATGAAAAACAAAACGAAACGGACGCCCAGAACTATGGATGAGGCTACGACAGAGGCTGGGACCCAGGCTGAAGCTCAGGTCAAGAGTGCAGCAAAGCATCAAGTACCACGACAAAGAAACAAAATACGAAACGAACGCTCACAAGCTATGGCTACAGCGAGGGACGAAATGACGGCTGGGCCTCGGGCCAACAAAAACGGAAAGCAACACCAACAACAGAACGACAAGCGAAACGAAACGTCGAGCAAGAAAGGGCACTCCCATTACACGCAATCAAAACATCGAAAGGAAACACGGCGGCGTGAAACAAAGCCGGAGAACGAAACGACCCACGGAATGACACGAAGCACCACCTTTGAACCGCAGCAGAACGAAACGAAAAACGATACACGATCCAAACAACGTAGATGAAACATTCAAACGCGTTCAGAACAAAAACGAAAACACAACGGAACAAAAGCAAAACAATGGAAACAACACAAGGGCAAAACCAAGCTAAACAGCGATGTGCTGGAGCCTTGTATATAAGCTTACTATGCTGTGGCTCCCGTCGCAGCGTATGCATCGCAAGAGTAACCGGTTCAGAACATACCCATGCAAGGCGCACACGGGCAAGCAACTCAACCCAAACAAGAAGCGGATGCCTTATACATCCGTGCCGCTGTCGACACGTCGGCTTCAGCACGTGCAGACGCATCACTCACCAAGAGCTTCCCAGACATCCGACATCGTGATTGTTCGGATCGGGTGTTGCTAGAAGTGCCCCGGGCCCGAAGTGCCCCCAGCTTTTCGTTCCATTTGGGAGCCCTGGAGGCTCTCTGGGCCTCGTGAGGGGTGCCCCGGAGGCCGTTTGGGCCACCCCGAGAATCCTGGGGGTACTTTGGGCCAGGGGTACTCCTAGCAACACCCGATCAGAACGTGGACCCAGGGAGGTCCAGACCCCTTCCCCGGGACCGGCTTGTCACCCTTCAGGTGGCTTCTGGACGGCCCAGGGGCCCTGCGAGGGCCCCCGGAAGCCGAAGCCTACCCAAAAAGATCCCGCCGTGATCCTCACAAAGCAAGGATGTCAGGGTAGGACAGCCGTGCAGTAGCATCGGCGGCCCAGCGGCATGGCCACCGCCCGCGCGCGTACCCCATACTCCTCTCGCCTCAGTGTGCCCCGCAGGCGGCAGATCAGAAAGAGCGAGGACGGACTGGCATCCCCCTACGGAGGGAAGGGAGGGAGGACGGGGCGGAGGGAGCAGCTGGCGGACGAGGAACGAGTTGAGGTCAGCTTTTCCGCCGTCGTGGATGCCTGCCCCAGAGCGGCTGGAATGTTTACACCCCTGCGGTGGCACGTCGGGGCATGAGCTTTCCAGCCACCCCTGGGCGGGCGTCCTGGACGGCGGACGAGTTTATCATATCCTGTTTCTTGGTCTGCTACACAAGACTTGACAAAGGAAACGAACTCGCCATGCCGTGCCAAGCATGAGTGCCGTCCGCCCCTGACACGACCGAAGCTATAACCATCAAGTTCAGGACCAGCGCTTACGAGAACAGTCAAGAGCAAGCAGGGCGGACAGAAACTGTCCTTCTCACAACTGCGATGGCGGCGCAGAACGTTCGCTCCCCGCCCCACCCCACCACCACCCGACAGCACAGAACAGTTCAACCCGCCGCATGCGAAAGGCAAACCGTGCAATCGAGACAATGCATTCATACAAGGCAACAGACTATATCAATCCAGGCCACTGCTGTTACGTCGAATGTGCCCAGTGCATGTCCATCGGTCGCCGAGACATCGAACCCCGTGCGGTGGCGGCCCCGTGTCACACGGGGGCACAATGAACATTACGGGCTGGCGGGTCCTGGCCGCCCACCCGGTGCGAGAGAGGGAGGTCGGAAGGGGCGGAGGGAGCAGAGGCGGAGGAAGAAACGATGTCGCCATGCCGTGAATGGCATGTGTACCCTCCGCCCCTGACAACATCGAAGCTTCAAGTGTTCCGATCGGGGCGGGTGTTGACGAGAGCGATGAGGAACAAGCATGGCGGACAACTCCGGCACTTCTCATAACTGCGATGACGGGTGAAACGTTTGTCCACCAAGCCCCAGGCAGCGCTGAGACATCCCAACACCAATCAAGATACAATAACATGTCGGCGCCAGGACTGGGGAAAAACACAGCATTGTAGTACCGAGCAAATGTGCGGTGCTGAAGCGCAGGGGAGGAGCAAGAAAGGACAAGGCGATAAAAGGATGAGGAGAAGAAAGACAAACGCAGGAGGGAAGGACGAGGGGAAGGAAGAGGGCCAAAACACAGCAAGAGCGAAAGGCAGCACAATGCAGCGCAGTGCAGACCGGAGAACAAGGATGCAGGGCATGCGACGGCCGTGCCCATCTCTGCTGCCTGTCACCGCGCACTTCGTTCAGTGCTTCCTTTGCTCACAGTCAGCAAACTGCCGTGCGCCCAGCAATCACCTTGCAGCACGGCCAGCCCGCCAGAACTGGCTGGCCGGCCCCTTCTGGCGGGCGTTTTCCTTTCGCCGCTGGGGGCGGGCTGCTCCGACCTGGCTGCCTGCGCATCGCGCCCGCGATGTTCATGCCTGGAGCGCCGAGACACCAGGCTCGGACGCAAGGGACCGACCTCCCTTCGCTCATGGAGGGCCCGATGGGCGCAAACGGTTGGCTTATCACCCCTGGCTGGAGGCGCTGCGCAAGCCGCTGAGCGGCCCTCGCGGCATGCGCCCCTCCGTCTCCTCCTCCTCCTCCTCCTCCTCCTCCTCCTCCTCCTCGCCTCGATGTCGTCGTCGTTGTCGTCGTTGTCGTCCTCCTCCTCCTCCTCCTCTTCCTCCTCCTCCTCCTCTTCTTCCTCTTCCTCCTCCTCCCCCTCCTCCCCCTCCTGCGGCGGCCGCTTGTCTGCCGCGCGCCGGGAGCGCGTTGATCGGGGGCCGGCGCAACCCCCCAACCCCAGGACAAGCACGCCGCTCAGCGGCGAGCAAGCCCCGGAGCCGAGGGGGTGCGCCGACCGGGGCCTCTACCTCGCATACACGGGAGCACGGCGGCGACGCCCAGCAAGGCGTAGCCGAGTGCGAGCGCCGGTCGCCCGCCCCCGGCGCCGCCCGCAGCTCCGCGCGCGCCAGCCGCCGTCGGGCCCCAGTGGCCCGGCGCCCTGGGCCCCGCGGCCGCGGCCCACCCAGTTCCCAGGCGGGGCAGCAGCGGCAGCAGCGCTGCGCCTGCCAGCGCCCCTCCGAGCCGCACGGGCGGCGCTGCGCTGCGCCGCGCCAGGCCGCCCAGCGCCGGCGCCGCCGGCGCCGCCGCCGCGCCGCAGTTGCCCAGCCGCCTCGGCGCGCGCCCAGCGCCCGCGGAGCAGCGCCCGAGCCCCAGCTGCAGCGGCGCGCCCGCCAGCCGCTCGGCGCGCGCCCCCAGCGCCAGCCGCTCAGCTCAGCTGGGGCCGCTCCCCCGCGCTCAGCTCGCGCGCGCGCGGCGGGCCGCCGGCTCGGCGCCGCCTGCCCCGCGGCGCGTCGCCCCGCGCGCGGCCAGGCAGGCGGAGCGGAAGGCCTCCGCGTTCCCGCGCTGCAGCGTCGCCGCGAGGCTCTGGCGAGCAGCCGCCGCCAGCACGGCGGCGTCGCCGCGCGCCCAAGTGCGGAGGGGCGCCTGCGCCTCCGCCCCAGCGCGCCCCAGCGCCTCCAGCGCGAAGGCCGTGAGGGCCGGGCCCGGGTAGCGCCTGTGTTTGCGCTCCTCCGCGGCTGCCGCGGCCGCGCCGTCCCGGACGGCTCGGCCCCGGCCCGCCGGCGCGTCTGCGCCCAGGGCGGCGTCCGCGACCACCGCGTCGACGCAGGACAAGCCGGCAGCGGGGTCGGTGAAGACCACGTCGAGGCGGGCTGCCTCGACAGAGCCGCCCGCCCGAGCCCGGTCCCAGGCGGGCGCGAACTGCTCCGTGCCCACGCCCGTTGCGCCCCGGGCCTGCAGCCAGCCGGCGAGCCAGTCCCTGACGCCGTCGCGGCGGTGGCTCGTGCCGCCGCCGCAGTGCCCCGGCGTCGCGGCCAGGTCGGCCCCGCAGAGAGCGCCGCCCTCCCGGCGCCGGAGGCAGGTGGCGCTGGCGCCCGCGAGCGCAGGCAGCTGTAGTCGCAGCGCCAGGGCCGGGAGGAAGTGCGCGTCCGCCATGACGTGGTCCTCCTCCGTTGGCGGCAGGAGCCAGCTTCCCGCGCCCTTCCCGCTGGCCGAGCGGAGCTGCGCTGCGCGGCTCGGCGGCAGGGCGCCCAGGAGCCGCTGCCGGCGCGCGCGTTGCTCCGGCGCCGCAAGGGCCCGCTGCGCCTTGGCCCTCGGCTCCGCGGCGGCGCAAAGCCAGTCCGCGCCGCGCGCCTGGAGCGCGCGGCCCGCGCCCTCGGCCCCCCTCCACGTCGTCGGGCAAACCTGCTGGAAGGCCTCGAGGCTGGGCAGGCCGAGCTCTGTGCAGACGCCGGCCAGACACGCTCGCCAAGCCCCCACAAAGGCCGGGAGCCTCCTGCGCGCGAGGCCCTGGAGGCCGAGCCCGCCAGCGGCGAGGGGCAGGAGGGCCAGGTCGCTCGCGAGGGTGGGGAGCTCCTGGTGCCCGGTGAGCGGCTTCAGAATCTCGTGCACGTGGCCGAGAACCACTGCGTCGTAACCTTGGCACCACGCCTCGTCGAGCAGGTGCGCCCTCGCGTGGTGCAGGGCCGCGCCGTTGGCGAAGGTGCGAAGCAGCGAGAGCTCGTCTTGGGCGCGCAGCCCGTGCTCTCGGAGCTGGCGGAGGGCCGCGAGGTAGGCGTCGAGACGGTCCCGGGCCGCCTGCGGGGCGGCAGCCGGCGAGAAGCTCGTCCTTGCAGGGTCGGCGCCCGGGGCTGCTCCCGCTGCGTGGCGCACGTAGGGGAGAGTGCTTCCCAAGCACGCGAGCTCGGGCACCTCCGCCCTGGCCAGCGGCCCAGGGAGCTGCAGGGCGCGCGGGTTCCACACCTTCGTCTTCCGCGGGTTCACGCGGAGGCCCCGTGCCGAAAAGAGCCCGGGCGCGGCGAGGAGCGCCGCTGCCAGTGCGCGCGGGCTGCCCACGACGTACACGTCGTCGGTCGTCGAGGTACGCCACCACCTTGGCCTCGGGGTCCACGCGGCGCGCCGCCGTCTCCAGGCACTCGTAGAGCGCCCCCGTCGCCACTGCGAAGAACGCAGGGGACAGGGGGCAACCCTGGTCCACCCCGCGCTGCGCTGTGACCGGCGCCGCTCTGGCCCCGGGAAGGCGGGCCCCGTGCGTGGTGGCACCGCCGTACCACGCCGCCGCGAGCCGCGCCAGCTCCGGCAGGCGGCCGGAGACCTCCCGCAGCAGCGTGTCCCGGCAGAGCTCGTTGAACGCGTTGGCCACGTCCAGGGAGAGCACGGCGGCGCCAGGGTCCCTCTCCAGCGCGGTCGCCACGACGCGGTGCATCAGCTCGATCCCGTTCTTGCGGCCAACGCCAAACTGGTGGCGCCCCACTGCCGTGGCGATGGTTTCTTTGTGAGCCGCCGTGGCCGCCTTGGCCGCCATCCTGCGCAGCGTCTCGCCGCAGGCAAGCGGCCGCACACCGCCCCCGGGCTTCAGCAGCGGCAGCAGCCGCCCGGCAAGGAGAGCCTGCTTCTCCTCCTCCTCCTCCTCCTCCTCCTCCTCCTCCTCCTCCTCCTCCTCCTCCTCCTCCTCCTCCTCCTCTTCCTCCTGCTGCTCCTCCCTCCCCGTCCTCCCCTTCCCCCTCGCGCGCGAAGCGCACGCGGAAGCAGGACGACGACGACGACGACGACGGGGCCGCTCCTGGGGCCCGCACTCCGAAGAGACCCACAGAAGCATCCCTGAGGACTCTGACCCACGTCAGCGTCGTCGCCGCCGCCGCCGCCTCCGCCGGGTCGTCGTCGTCGTCGTCGTCGTCGTCGTCGTCGTCGTCGTCGTCGTCGTCGTCGTCGTCGTCGTCGTCGTCGTCGTCGTCGTCGTCGTCGTCGTCGTCGTCGTCGTCGTCGTCGTCGATGGTTCTGAGGCTCTTGGGGCTTTTCTAGAGGATCTCGTCGCCGCGGCTGGGCGCAGCGGCGACGGCGACAGCGACGGCGACGGCGACGGCGACGGCAACGGCGACGGCGACGGCGACGGCGACGATGACGACGACGACGACGACGACGACGACGACGACGACGACGACGACGACGACGACCTGGCGGCGCGCGGCGGCGCGCGGCGTCCTGCTCGGCGTCCACGCGCCCGCGCGCCGCGTCCAGCAGCCGCACGGCCTCGGGGAGGGAGGCCCCAAGCGTCGGTCGTGCGCGCCCGCGGGCGCGGGCTCGGCACCGACGGCGACGAAGAACGGCGATGCTCGAGGACGACCCCGTGGGCCTCCCGAGTGGGGTCGAAGGATTGCGCCTCGTCGCCGGAGCATCGCCGATTCGGCTGGATGTGGAGGCCGCTGTTCTGCAAGTCGGCGTCGCCAAAGCATCGCCGATGTCGACGATGCATCAGCGATGCGGCGCGATCATTCGACCCAATCTACTCGGACCCCAGTTGGGAGGCCTCGAGACCCAATCTTCCAACGTATTGAAATAATGAGGATGGAGGTTTGGCCGAGGATCTTTTAAGGCGACGAACATCCTTGACATCCTGGCTTGTGAAAAAAACTCGCGACGAAATGTCTTTGACTATTTGCGGCTTCTGAAGGGCCTCGCTGGGCCTCGATACCGTCAACGAACGATCCGGGACGAATACATGGTTTCCGGGAAGTGGTCCAGAGCTCCTCGGGGCCAGGTCTGC
>CAUYUJ010018468.1:162500-165000 GCA_963575745.1 Prorocentrum cordatum
CATTCCCGATATCCCACAAGAATGGCTGGACGAACTCACGTGCGCAGAGAACAAAACTGCAATGCTGAAACTGCAATGCAGGAAAAAACATCAGCATTGACCGCGGAAACAAGGCAGCGGACCAGACAAACGAGCCCAGACGACGGGCGGCGACGGGGTGGGCGCTGCAGTCAAAACGGATAGCAGGGATGCACGACAAGGGCCGCGCGGACGAAGACGAGGTCGGGATCACGACCCGCGCCAATGCAGACTATACTCGTCGAAATTGCGCTGTTCCTCTAGTCAGCCTCCTTCCTCCTGTGCACGCTGCTGCGCAGGCACGGTGGCGGGGTTTGCCGCAGGTAACTGGATAGCAAGAATGCGCGATAAGCATACAAGCCCCTTGGACGCCCGTTTAGAAGCTTTTCGAGCGCGACGGGCCATGGAAAGTCGGCAAGGATGGACCAAAGAGGCAAGATGCAACGGTACCCTGGGAAAGGCTACCCATCCGTACCATCGTCCGGACTCCCTTGACCCGGGGTCGGCAGACCAGAGGCTGGGACCCTTTATTGTGCAGCTGTATCCAAGGCGCAAGCCCTCACGCCCAGGGGCCGTGTCATGCGACCAGCTCAGATGTTCAACATGATATCCGCGCCATTCCCGATATCCCACAAGAGTGGCTGGACGAACTCACGTGCGCAGAGAACAAAACTGCAATGCTGAAACTGCAATGCAGGAAAAAACATCAGCATTGACCGCGGAAACAAGGCAGCGGACCAGACAAACGAGCCCAGACGACGGGCGGCGACGGGGTGGGCGCTGCAGTCAAAACGGATAGCAGGGATGCACGACAAGGGCCGCGCGGACGAAGACGAGGTCGGGATCACGACCCGCGCCAATGCAGACTATACTCGTCGAAATTGCGCTGTTCCTCTAGTCAGCCTCCTTCCTCCTGTGCACGCTGCTGCGCAGGCACGGTGGCGGGGTTTGCCGCAGGTAACTGGATAGCAAGAATGCGCGATAAGCATACAAGCCCCTTGGACGCCCGTTTAGAAGCTTTTCGAGCGCGACGGGCCATGGAAAGTCGGCAAGGATGGACCAAAGAGGCAAGATGCAACGGTACCCTGGGAAAGGCTACCCATCCGTACCATCGTCCGGACTCCCTTGACCCGGGGTCGGCAGACCAGAGGCTGGGACCCTTTATTGTGCAGCTGTATCCAAGGCGCAAGCCCTCACGCCCAGGGGCCGTGTCATGCGACCAGCTCAGATGTTCAACATGATATCCGCGCCATTCCCGATATCCCACAAGAGTGGCTGGACGAACTCACGTGCGCAGAGAACAAAACTGCAATGCTGAAACTGCAATGCAGGAAAAAACATCAGCATTGACCGCGGAAACAAGGCAGCGGACCAGACAAACGAGCCCAGACGACGGGCGGCGACGGGGTGGGCGCTGCAGTCAAAACGGATAGCAGGGATGCACGACAAGGGCCGCGCGGACGAAGACGAGGTCGGGATCACGACCCGCGCCAATGCAGACTATACTCGTCGAAATTGCGCTGTTCCTCTAGTCAGCCTCCTTCCTCCTGTGCACGCTGCTGCGCAGGCACGGTGGCGGGGTTTGCCGCAGGTAACTGGATAGCAAGAATGCGCGATAAGCATACAAGCCCCTTGGACGCCCGTTTAGAAGCTTTTCGAGCGCGACGGGCCATGGAAAGTCGGCAAGGATGGACCAAAGAGGCAAGATGCAACGGTACCCTGGGAAAGGCTACCCATCCGTACCATCGTCCGGACTCCCTTGACCCGGGGTCGGCAGACCAGAGGCTGGGACCCTTTATTGTGCAGCTGTATCCAAGGCGCAAGCCCTCACGCCCAGGGGCCGTGTCATGCGACCAGCTCAGATGTTCAACATGATATCCGCGCCATTCCCGATATCCCACAAGAGTGGCTGGACGAACTCACGTGCGCAGAGAACAAAACTGCAATGCTGAAACTGCAATGCAGGAAAAAACATCAGCATTGATCGCGGAAACAAGGCAGCGGACCAGACAAACGAGCCCAGACGACAGGCGGCGACGGGGAGGCGACGGCGGCAACACGGCGGCGGATCGACAAACGAGCCCACTCGACAGGCGGCGACGAGGCGGCGACGGGGCAGCGACGGCGGCAACAAGGCAGCGGACCCGATAACAGAGTTCAGACGATGGGAGGCGTCGAGGCGGCGACGGGGTGGCGACGGCGGCAACAAGGCGGCGGATATGACACCCGAGTTGGGGAAGATACTGCTTTTCCAATGATCCACCGACGCAAAACAACTCAGCAAAACCAGCGCAGGGCAGCGCTCTGGCGCTGCGCCCTGCTTTTGCTGCACCAGCTGCCTCATGCGCCGTCGCCGAGCGCCAGAGCCAGCCTCCTCGCCATCGTGCCCGCCGCCGTCAATCCCTCATCCCCGTCCTCTTTCATCCTTCCTCCTCCTCGTCATCATCCTCTTCCGCCGCCGCCGCCTCCTCCGCCTCCTCCT
>CAUYUJ010018468.1:167500-192500 GCA_963575745.1 Prorocentrum cordatum
CGTGTGCGTGTGCGTGTGCGTGTGCGTGTGCGCGTGCGTGTGCGTGGGCATGGGCGTGGGTGTGGGCTTGGGCGTGGGCGTGGGCGTGGGCGTGAGCGTGGGAGTGAGCATGGGTGCGGGTGTGGGTGTGTCTGTGTGGGCGTGAGCGTGGGAGTGAGCGTGGGTGTGGGTGTGGGTGTGGGTGGGTGTGGGTGTGTCTGTGTCTGTGTCTGTGTCCATCTGTGTGTGTGTGTCTGTGTCTGTGTCTGTGTCTGTGTCTGTGTCTGTGTCTGTGTCTGTGTCCGTGGCTGTGTCTGTGTCTGTGTCTGTGTCTGTGGTTGCCTGTGTCTGTGCCTGTGTCTGTGTCTGTCCCTGTGTCTGTGTCAGTGTCTGTGTCTGTGTCTGTGGCTGTCTGTGTCTGTGTCTGTGTCTGTACCTGTGTCTGCCAAGACGAGTCCTCGTAACAACCGACGCAGCAGTCCTGAGCACGACTCAAGCAGTACCGACCAGAAGGCAAAGACGCACCCACGGATCCGATCGTGCGTGTGGAGGCCGCGGCCGACAACCGGGAGCTGCGCACGCGGAGCCGGTCCAAAGGCCCGGAGGACACACGACCTGCACTCAACCCCGCCCCTGCGCACCAGCTTGAGCGCTTGCGCAGCAAGGCGCGGGAGCCAGTCGCCTGGGAGTCGTACGCGACGGCGGTGAGGCGCGAGTCCAAAGAGGCTGGCGACCGGACCCGTGCAGGGGAGCACGACCGCGACCGCGACCGCGACCGCAACCAGGGCGCAGCGGGGGCACCGTGGCGCAAGCACGACGCCAAGGACTGGGACAGAACCAGGGAGCGCTACTGGGACCAGGACCATGACAGCGGCAGGGGCACAGGGAGCACCCCCTGGCGCCAACCAGAACCACGCAGCTCTTACCACAGGGATGATCGCCGCCACCCCGACACCAGCCGGACGCGGGCAATCTTCCGCGTCGGCTGGCAGCGCCGCCCACACGACACAGCACTCGCACACCTGAAGAGGCTGCAGACCAGAAGGGGGATACCACTTCAACGCAGCCTGGCATTCGTGGTGCAGGCATACGTGTAACGAGCAAGGCAAAGGCAGATCCAAAGACCAGGTCCCTTTCGACCCGAGACGCTGGCAGCATTGGATACTTGACAAATTCCTGAAGACGTGAACACCAGCAACCATCACGTGGAGGCGTGGTCCCGCAACACAGGCGTCCACGTGGACTGGGATCGGGAGAGGACCCTGTACCAGGACGTCCGGAGGAAAAGAAAGGTCGCCAAGGGTGACGGGCGCGGAGAGGACCAGGCGCGCAGCTCCGGGTACAACGACAGCTGGACTGGAATGCGGGCTGACGCGACGACGGCTGGCGTGGGACGCCGGCCTCTCTCCTCCCTGTTCGCTTCTTCCCCCCCGCGCACTTCTCCCCCTCCCATGGCGGCAGCGCCCGGCACTGCGCGGTTTCGGCCCGGTGCCGGGCGCTGCACCTTGCCGCCTCGGCGGCCCCGCTCGCCATGGCGCTGCGCGGCTCAGACCCGGCCCTCGGCCATGCGGGCGTCAGCGCATCGTGCGTGGCTGCTGCCCGTCTTCACGCGCTGACGGTGCAGGACAGATTTTCTCCCTGCACTCCACCGACATCCTGTCGGACAAGGACGGCCCTCGTCTGTGGCCGCACCTCTAGCAGGCTGCTTCCTGGTCGTGGATTGGACGACCACCCCGGGCCTCATCCGCATCACCCGGTGGCACAACGTTGCACATCGCCTTCGTGGTGTTCTTCTTCCTCCTGGGCCTCCTACGCATCATCCGGTGGCACAACGTTGCTCATCGCCTTCGTGGTGCTCCTCTCCCTCCTGGACGTCGACTTGGTCAAGTGGCACGTCCTCCTCTGCAGTGCTTGAGGCTGGTGTTCGCGACGTGCCGTTGACGGCAACACCACATCGCTCGCCCTCAGGATCTTCGACTGCGGTCCCTGTCCGCGGCGTACCTTTTCCTGTGCGAGCTCTTCGGCACCGCCTGCGGGCTCCGCCCGCTCCGGCCGCCTGAGGCCCGGCCCTCCTGTGCCCTGTCTCCCTAACTAAAGCTGTGCGTAGCCCGCCTAGCTTTTAGCGGAAGAGGTTCGCTCTCGCCCCGCCGACCAAAAACTGTGTCTGTGTCTGTGTCTGTGCCTGTGTCTGTGTCTGTGTCTGTGTCTGTGTATGTGTCAGTGTCAGTGTCTGTAAATGTGTCTGTGTCTGTGTGTGTGTGTGTCCGTGTCTGTGTCTGTGTCTGTGTCTGTGTCTGTGCCTGTGCCTGCGCCTGTGCCTGTGCCTGTGCCTGCGCCTGTGCCTTTGCCTGTGGCTGTGCCTGTGCCTGTGCCTGTGCCTGTGGCTGTGCCTGTGCCTGTGGCTGTGCCTGTGCCTGCGCCTGTGCCTGTGCCTGCGCTGGTGCCTCTGCCTGTGCCTGTGCCTGTGTCTGTGTATGCGTCTGTGTCTGTGTCTGTGTCTGTGTCTGTGCCTGTGCCTGTGTCTGTGCCTGTGTCTGTGCCTGTACCTGTTCATGTGCCTGTACCTGTGCCTGTGCCTGTGCCTGTGCCTGTGCCTGTGCCTCTGTCTGTGTCTGTGTCTGTGTCTGCGTCTGTGTCTGTGTTTGAGTCTGTGTTAGTGTCTGTGTCTGTGTCTGTCTGTGTCTGTGTATGCGTCTGTGTCTGTGTCTGTGTCTGTGTCTGTGTGTATGCGTCTGTGTCTGTGTCCGTGTCCGTGTCCGTGGCCGTGTCCGTGGCCGTGTCCGTGTCTACGTCTGTGTCTGTGTCTGTGTCGGCGTCCGTGTCCGTGACCAGGTCCGTGTCCGTGTCCGTGTCCGTGCAGAGTCCGGGACCGGTGTCCGTGTCCGTGCCCGTGTCCGTGTCCGTGTGCGTGTCCGTGTGCGTGTGCGTGTGCGTGTGCGCGTGCGTGTGCGTGTGCGTGCGCGTGTGCGTGTGCGTGTGCGTGTGCGTGTGTGTGTGTGCGTGCGTGTGCGTGTGCGTGTGCGTGTGCGTACGTGCGTGTGCGTACGTGCGCGTGCGCGTGCGTGAGCGTGTGCGTGTGCGTGTGCGTGTGCGTGTGCGTGTGCGTGTGCGTGTGCGTGTGCGTGTGCGTGTGCGTGTGCGTGTGCGTGTGCGTGTGCGTGTGCGTGTGCGTGTGCGTGTGCGTGTGCGTGTGCGTGTGCGTGTGCGTGTGCGTGTGCGTGTGCGTGCGCGTGCGCGTGCGCGTGCGCGTGCGCGTGCGCGTGCGCGTGCGCGTGCGCGTGCGCGTGCGCGTGCGCGTGCGCGTGCGCGTGCGCGTGCGCGTGCGCGTGCGCGTGCGCGTGCGCGTGCGCGTGCGCGTGCGCGTGCGCGGGCGCGTGCGCGTGCGCGTGTGCGTGTGCGTGTGCGTGTGCGTGTGCGTGTGCGTGTGCGTGTGCGTGTGCGTGTGCGTGTGCGTGTGCGTGTGCGTGTGCGTGTGCGTGTGCGTGTGCGTGCGTGTGCGTGTGCGTGTGCGTGTGCGTGTGCGTGTGCGTGTGCGTGTGCGCGTGCGCGTGCGCGTGCGCGTGCGCGTGCGCGTGCGCGTGCGCGTGCGCGTGCGCGTGCGCGTGCGCGTGCGCGTGCGCGTGCGCGTGCGCGTGCGCGTGCGCGTGCGCGTGCGCGTGCGCGTGCGCGTGCGCGTGCGCGTGCGCGTGCGCGTGTGCGTGTGCGTGTGCGTGTGCGTGCGTGTGCGTGTGCGTGTGCGTGTGCGTGTGCGTGTGCGTGTGCGTGTGCGTGTGCGTGTGCGTGTGTGCGTGTGCGTGTGCGTGTGCGTGTGCGTGTGCGTGTGCGTGTGCGTGTGCGTGTGCGTGTGCGTGTGCGTGTGCGTGTGCGTGTGCGTGTGCGTGTGCGTGTGCGTGTGCGTGTGCGTGTGCGTGTGTGTGTGTGGGTGTGTGGGTGTGTGGGTGTGTGGGTGTGTGGGTGTGTGGGTGTATGTGCGTGTCGGCACGCGTGCGTTCCTACATCTCTTTCCCCTCTCGCTGCGCCTTGTCTCCACAACCGTCCCTCCCAGTGCGATGACGAGTCGACCCCCGAACGGGGGGTCCTGGATGGCATTGGCACTTTCAAGCTCTCTTCTGCAGACCGCATCATCTGCTCCGAGCGCAAAGAGCTTCCAGCCGTGATGGTCAGGAAGTCTTGCTTAGCGTGTCGCGACAGCGGCCCTGGCGACACGCCATGCCCTGCGAACGGACAGCGTGTCGCTCCGCTCCGCGGGGCGGGAGGCTCGAAAAAGCTGGGGACGTTGACGCTTGGGAATGGGGGCATGGTCAGCGTGTCTTGGCGGCGCGCACAAGGGGGTATAGGGGGAAGATGGAAGGCTTCTTAGAAGGAGCCTGCTTCTTGGAAGGCGCCGGACTTACATCTACAGACAGGGCCCGCGCCTTCTGCGAAGCACGGGTGCCTCGAAGAAGCCCTCCCCCCCACCCTTGCCCCCCCCATCTGCGCGTGGCTGAGTGTCACGCCGAGGCGTGGCAGTGGGTCAGACCCGGCGCCACGACACGCTTGAAGCAACCTCGGGTGGTGCTAGAAGTGCCCCTGGCCCAAGGTGCCCCCAGCTTTTCGCTCCATTTTTGAGCCCCTGGGGCCCTCTGGGCCTCGTGAGGGGTGCCCTGGAGGCCGTCTGGGCCACCCCGAGAATGCTGGGGGTACCTTGGGCCAGGGGTACTTCTAGCAACACCCGACTTCAACCGCTCCCGACCGCGCCTCAACACCCCTGCGCTCCCCCTGGCGGAGAGAGGCAGACAACCGCGGAGCACGGCCCCGTCCTCTCGGCCGCCGGCCCTCGCAGGCGCGAGGGGGGCCGGCTCAGAGCCGGGCGCGGCCGGGCCGACCCCCTAGCAGACCAGCCCCTCTCCGTGACGTCCACCTCGCCTCTCAAGCTTCCCCCCAGCCGCACACGTACGCCTCAGGGCGAGGCGAGGGGGGACGTCACGGCAGGGGATGGCTTGCCAGGGGGGGTGGGGAAGGCTGCCCCTGACAGACGGGGGGGGGGGGGGAACATCGACCTGGAGTCGGCGACAAGTCGCCGACAGATCGGCGAGACGGGCCCCCGAGACAGCGAGACCGCACGCTCCTGGGCGGGGCGAGCCGTGGGGCCCCATGACTGGGCGATGGAAGGTCGATGCGCTGAGCCTCTTGCCCCCCGTCTTCGGTTCTCGGATCATGCCTCGGGTCTCTGGCGGCCGGTCGGGACGACCTGGGCACCCTCGGAACGCTCTCGGCGAGGCGCAGCTGCCGCAGAGCATCCCCAGACTGGACTGGAGCACCGCCGGGAACCGACGGAGACGCCCACAGACCTCGGGCCTCGAGCCCCGAGACGTCGTCGCCCTCCCAGAGCCCGCCCCCCCCCCTCCCCCCCCCCCAGGCGCTGCACCTGCTCGGAGCGCAGAGCACAAGCGAGGGGCGGGGGCGGCTGCGAGCCTCCCGAGAGCTCCGCCGCGGCCACGGCCGCCGCCTCCGCGCTGACCTCTGGAGGGCAGCGCGGAGGCCCGGGGCGAGGCAGCAGGAAGGGTCGGCATCGATCAGAGAAGGAGCAGAGGCCCTCAGGTCCAGGCGTGCGTTAGGTCGGGCCTGTCCCCCTACAGGGGCATCTTGGGCGCAAAATGAAGAGTATTCCAAAAATCCTCCCAAAATGCTCAAAAACATCGAAAGATCGTCCCCAGACTATGTTTTGACTATTTTTGAATATTTCTCCTGTAGAGGGACACGCCTGACTTAAGGCGTGCGTGACGGCACATATTCTTCGTCGCCTTCGGCCCCCGGAGGCCGCTTGCTGGCCCCACGGCCGTCAAAAAACAGCGACTCGGGAAGACAAGCCGGTCCAGGAGAGGTGCCCTCCAATTGGTCCTCCGAGTAGGCACTTTGCGAGTAGTGGAACGAGCTCGGCGAAGCAGAGACCCTCAGATCCGGGCGTGCGTGACGGCACATGTTCTTCGTCGCCTTCGGCCCCCGGAGGCCGCTTGCTGGCCCCACGGCCGTCAAAAAACAGCGACTCGGGAAGACAAGCCGGTCCAGGAGAAGTGCCCTCCAAGTGGCACTCGTAAAGGGATTTCAATTGTACCCATTCCAGTTACAAGACAATGATGCCCTGTGTTGCTATTTCTTGTCGCTACCTCCCTGTGTCAGGATTGACCTGTTACGCGAAAGCTGCAATGTCGGAGGAGAGGGGACCACCGCTACCGAGAAACCTTCCGGGGGGGCTAAGGCCACTGCGCCGGTGCCGGTGCCGGTGGTCTCTACGCCTCTTCTGAGAGGAACGAAAAACTGCATAAGCGTCATTTCTCGGAGGTCCGCGCGGATTCTTGGATCGACACTGAACCCCCTGCATGGCGCGCGGAGCGCGCCAGGGCGGCGCTGGAGGTGCCGCCAGGGGGACCCCAGCGCCGATCCGAGAAATCCGCGCGGAACTCCGAGAAATCATGTTGATGCCGTCTCTTCTTCGTATTAGTCGAATGCTTATTATTATTATTAATAATAATAATAATAATAATAATAATAATAAGAATAATAATAATAATAAATAATAACAATAATAATAATAATAATAAAAATAATAAAATTATTAGTAGTAGTATTATTATTAGTATTATTACTATTATTATTATAATTATTATCATTATTAGTAGTATTATTATTATTAGTAGTAGTAGTACTACTACTACTACTACTATAATTATTGCCTTCTTCGACCTCTGAGCCGAGCCGATACCAATCGAATGGCATCACAACGGGCATCGTTCGACAACTCCGACGGGTGTGGTTTGCAAAGGGTGCGGTTTGCAACCGCACCCTGGGGGGCGGGCGAGGACCTCGACAGAGATCTCCGCCGCGCCCAAACGAGGGCTCATCGAAACTTTGGCGCAACGTGGTAACCGCCCGGGCCCCAACGGCGCCGATCGCAAACCACACCCCGGCGTAACCACACCCTTCGCAGTCGCCGAATCGGATCGGGCCTCGAATCGGCACGGAGTCGGAGTCGGGATCGGATCGCCCGCACCAGGGTGCACGGCGGCGCCGTGCAGGCGTCGAGGCGCGCGTCGGGTCGTCGAGGTATCGGGATCGGATCGGGTCGAGCTGGCCAGGATCGATGTCGAGTAGGGTCGATCGAATCGAATCGAAATGGACCCGGGGGGAGAGGATGCTCTCGCCCTCCCTGGGAAGTATCGAGTCGGATCGGTCGAATCGAAATGGACCCTGGGGTGGGAACGCACTCGCCCTCCCTCGCAAGTCCCTCCTCTCCCTCCCCCTCCCCACGGGCGACTATGTAAAGAAGAGAAAGTCATAACATCAGCTTTAGGAGGTCCGCGTAGACCTTTCGAAAAGTACATGTTTGTACTGTTGTTTTGCTTCGAGCCGAGCATACCCATACCCATGCCCTCGCGGTCTGCTCACTGGGGCACAATCCCGTGGATGCGCGATCCGGTGGACTTGCGTTCTGCGCGAGGCGCCCGCGAGCTCAAGCCACCCTGTGTCCACGAGGTCGCGACCGCGCGACGACGACAACGCCGACGCCGACGCCGATGCCGACGCCGACGCCGACGCCGACGCCGACGCCGCCGCCGCCGACGACAACGACGACGACGACGGACAACCGATGACTGACGACCGACGACCGACGACCGACGACGGACGACCGACGAGGACGACTAAACAACGCCGACGACGAAGACGACGACGACGACGACGACGACGAGAACGAGGACCACTAAACAACGACGACGACGACGACGACGACGAATACGACGACGACGACGATCACGACGACGATCACGACGACGACGACGAAGACGACGATAACGACGACCTCTCGACGACGGCGACAACGAAAAGCGACGACGGCGACAGCAACGACCAATCGACGACTGGGTGCCTCCCGCGGCGGCCGCGCCAGGTCGGGCCTCTCGGGGCCGTCGGCCCCCTCGAACGCCCAACGCGCCTCGGCAGCACCGCGGGAGCGGCGGCTGGGCCGCCGTCGTCGTCGTCGGCGTCGTCGACTGATCGTCCTCGTCGTCGTCGACGTCGTCGTCGTCGTGGTGGTGGTGGTCGTGGTCGTGGTCGTGGTCGTGGTCGTGGTCGTGGTCGTGGTCGTGGTCGTGGTCGTGGTCGTGGTCGTGGTCGCATCGCAATCGTCGTCGTCGTCGTCGTGATCGTCGTGATCGTCGTCGTCGTCGTCGACGTCGTCGTCGAGTGGTCGTCGTCGTCGTCGTTCGTCGCCATTGTCATCGTCACTTTCGTCGTTCGTGGGAGGACAAAAAAACGAGACTGCTACAGTCGGCCTTGATTGGACAGGACACGCGAGAGGACACAAGACCCTTCCGAGGGTCACATCGCCATAGGACGGTAAGAAGGCACATGTCGCGAGGCACAGGACACAAAGGTACCCTTGAGCTGGCAGGGTCGACCTTCTAATCCGGGCCGACTGTACTCCTGGACCTCTCTCAGCGTGCGCCCCGACCAGACTCTTGAGAAGAACCCAGCCGTGGCAACGCTGGCTCTCCAGGACGAGCAGCGGCATCGGCATCTCTGCCGCCCCTGAACTCTCACTGTTCGCCGTCGCCCGTCGTCAGCGAGGTCCAGCTCGCCCCTCGAAGGCGCAGGCAACCTGCAGAGGATGCTGGCCTCGGGCGCGCCAGCGTGGCGCAACCTGCCACGGATCCGGCGAACTTGCACCAGGCATCCGAGCCTCGGGAGCGCGAGCCGAGCGCAACGTGCAAAGGATGCTGGCCTCGGCACCGCGAAGCGGGTGCGATCTGCCGTGGATCCCGGCCTCGGGGGCGCGCACACTGGCGCAACACCTGCCGGGGGCCCCGGCCTCGAGAGGGCGCGAGCCCTGCGCAATTTACGGCGGATTCCGGCCTCGGGGGCGCGAACCTGGTCAGGCTTGTGATGGATCCTGGCCTCGGCAGTGCGCATCTGGTCAGAAGGAGTGGGCCGAACGGTCTTTCATTGGCTTTGAGCTCGTGGTCCAAGCTGGATTCCGCGGCCTGGATTATGCCTGTTTGCTGTTGAGTTCTCACTTCTACAAAACAAACGTTGTTGATCCCCCTCCCCCCATGGCCAATCTGTTTTTCTATGAAAGTGCTCCTCCCGGGGCCTGCATCCTTGTTTTCTCAAAAGGAAAATCCGCCGATCCGGCGTGTGAGTTTCTGAGAGCGTGGACTTGAGCTCGCTCAAGCTTCGCTCTGCAGGGGGGGGGGGGGCGGGGCACGTCATTTCCGACGTCATTTCCGAACTTTTTCGGTACACGGGGATATTTCCGACGTCATTTCCGACGTTTTTCGGTACCCGGGGACAGGGGGGTATAGAAAACTCTACTTCCGGAGCCCCGACCGCCCAAGACAGCCCAAGAGGAAGCCAAGAGAGGCCCCACAGGCCCCCTGGACAATGCAAGAGGGCCCCGAATCGCCGAAACATCGCTCGAACCGCCCAAGATGCCCCGAAGACAGTTCTAGAAATCTCCACGACGTCCCCAAGTCTCACCCCCCCTGGGTCGGCGGCAGTGGCCGGAGGCAAGCCCAATAAAACTTAAGGCTCAGATTGAGCCACTGGCCCCCAGATAACAACAACAACAACAACCACAACCGCAACCACAACAACAACAACAACAACAACAACAACAACAACAACAACAACAACACCAACAACACCAACAACACCAACAACAACAACAACAACAACATGCACAACATTTTAAGACTGTTCGCCCTTACCTGCTCGAGTGTCCAATAACGCGTAGTTCCCAAACCCTCGATACCCGCCCTCTTCGTCTTCGATCGAACCCCTTTTGGGGGGTATACCTTTCTTCCCTGCAGGCCGGGCCCTGGCAAGCGGCGGGGCGGCCGCGGACCGTCGGCCTGGCCAGCGGCAGCGCTGCTCGGCGAGGCGGCCGCGGACCGTCGACCCAACCTCAAGAGGGACGGACAGGGGACCGACCACGACGACGACGACGACGACGACGACGACGACGACGACGACGACGACGACGACGACGGCGACGGCGACGACGACGACGACGACGATGACGGCGACGACGACGACGAGCGAAAGCGAGAGCGAGAGAGAACGACAGCAGTGCCACGAAGGACACGAAGTAGGCCACGAAGGGCCACAGCGGAGACACGAAGGGAATGCGTATGGGGCCACGAACAGCGCGAACGAGCGGGGGCCACGAAGGGCATAAAATCCGAGGCCACAGAGGGCAGCGACGGGGCCACTGAGGGCAGCAACTGGGCCACGTAGGAAAGTGAGGGGGGCACAAACGGCGACAGCGGGGCCACGAAGGGCATGCATATGGGGCCACAACGGGCGCGAACGAGCGGGGGCCACGAAGGGCATACGTATGTTGGGCTGCGGAGGGCAGCGAAGGGGCCACTGAGGGCAGCAACGGGGCCACGAAGGGCAGCGAAGGGGCCACGAAGGGCGACAGCGGGGCCACGAAGGGCATGCATATGGGGCCACCTCAGGCGCGAACGAACGGGGGCCACGAGGGGCATACATACATGGGGCCACGAAGGGCAGCGAGGGGGCCACGAAGGGCTGCAACGGGGCCACGAAGGGGAGCGAAGGGGCCACGAAGGACTGCAACAGGGTCACGAAGGGCTGCAACAGGGCCAGGAAGGGCAGCGAGGGGGCCACGACGGGCTGCAACGGGGCCACGAAACAAAGCGAAGGGGCCACGAAGGACTGCAACGGGGCCACGAAGGGCAGCGAGGAGGCCACGAGGGGCTGCAACAGGGTCACGAAGGGCAGCGAGGAGGCCACAAAGGGCTGCAACGGGGCCACGAAACAAAGCGAGGGGGCCACGAAGGGCTGCAACGGGGCCACGAAGGGCAGCGAGATCCCGATTCCTAGGTAGTCTGTGAGGAAGTCCTATGCGTGAGCGCGACTCCTGGGTGCCTGGGTGTCGGGAGCGCGGCGCTTGAGTAAATCGCACGAAGTTCCAACGCAAGGGCGCTATTCGTCAGTAAATTGCAAGCAAGTCTCCAGCGAGAGCGCGACTCCAGAGCGCCGGGAGAGCGATTCCTGAATAGATTGCAAGGAAGTCCAAGGCGAGAGCGCGATTCCTGAATAAAATGCGAAGAATTTTCGGGCGGGAGCGGGGGTCCTGGCTAAATTATGAGGAAGTCTCAGGCGGGAGCCGTTGTTGTTGTCGTTGTTGAACATTATTACTTCTAAAGAATAATTATTGTTGGGACCCCTGGTGCACGCCCCCCCCGCCGCGCCTAGGCCGCAGCCACATTTTCATCATTTTCGAGCGACGATGTGATCCAGATCCGGTTGTTTTGTTCCCCCCCGCTTTCCCTTGCAAAAAATAAGCTAAAGTGGACATTTCTGGTTCCAACATAACCAAACTTCAAGAATCCCTTGCAAAAAAAAGGTAAAGTGGACATTCGCGCGCGCAAGACGAAATCCTTCCAAAACCTTAGTTTTCGTAGCGATTTTAACATAAAAACATCAAAAAAACAATGTTTTTTCGAAAAAATGTCAAAATTTCATCCCGCGCGCTCTTGCGGATTCGTAGGAAACCCAACACTTTTTAAACATTTCTGTCAAACGGGCTTTTGCGAGCAACTTTTTCGAACTTCTGCAACAACGGTTGCGCACCTGCCAGGGCCATCATCCCTGTCAAATAATACCATGCGGGACACATTCGTTTTTTCTTCGCGCGCGCACGCCGTCGTCGTCGGCCGCGGGGCCCTGAATAGTAGCCACGGTCGTCCGCATGCCACGAAGTGAAGTGTCCGAACGTCATAGGGCGGGAAGCTGGGTGTGGGTGGTGGCGAAGAGTCGTTTGGAAATTTGGTAGAGCTTGAACCGGCCCCCCCACAAAGTGGGGGTATTGCCCGCCTCCTATGAAAACCCTGGCACTGGTGAGAACGGAGTGTCCCCACGTGCTAGTAATTGTTGTTGTTGTTGTTGTTGTTGTTGTTGTTGTTGTTGTTGTTGTAACCCGGGGGCCAAGGGCGCAGTTTGAGCATCAAGACTTTCCCTGTTAGAAAAACTGGGTGCGAGCGTCGAGGGGCCCACTTTGATGGAGAAAAAACAGCATGCACCAGTGAGGGGGGACTAGCAAAAATTCGCCGGCCCAACGGGCCAGAGGCGTGCTAAGATCTCCAGTAACTGCTCAACAATATTTCTAGTTCGCGCGCGCGGGGCGGGCCCTGGGGGTCCCCGGACGAAGAGTACCCCGGCAAGGTCCCGGCAAGGTCCCGGCAAGGTCCCGGCAAGGTCCCGGCAGACTCCCAAGGTCCCGGCAGACTCCCGGCAGACTCCCGGCAAGGTCCGTTTTCGGAGCCCAGGAGGGCTCCAAACGGTCCAAAAGAGGCCCGAGAAGCCCTCCAGACGGTCCAAGAGAGCCGGGAGACGCCGAAATATCACTCCCAAACGCCTGCGATGGCCTCAAGACGGCCCAACAGGCCTTCAAGACGCCCCAAGAGGTCCCTAAGCGACGCCCCAAGAGGGCTCCCACTAGCAAAAATCGCCCCATTCCCTTAGGAAATGCATTTTTAACATATCCGCCTCTTCGTCTTTCACACCTTTCAAGGCGGTCCAAGAGGCCCCCAAGATCACCCCAAGACGGCCCGAGAGACCCTCAAGACCGCTCAAAGACGGCCCAAGAGCGCTCCAAGAAGGCCCAAGAAACCCTCAAGAACTCTTTTTCGGAGCCCAGGAGGGCTCCAAATCGGTCCAAGAGGGGCCCGAGAAGCCCTCCAGACGGTCCAAGAGAGCCGGGAGACGCCGAAATATCACTCCCAAACGCCTACGATGGCCTCAAGACGGCCCAACAGGCCTTCAAGACGCCCCAAGAGGTCCCTAAGAGGTCCCTAAGCGGCGTCCCAAGAGGGCTCCCACTAGCAAAAATCGTCCCATTCCCTTAGGAAAACGTGCATTTTTAACATATCCGCCTCTTCGTCTTTCACACCTTTCAAGGCGGTCCAAGAGGCCCCCAAGATCACCCCAAGACGGCCCGAGAGACCCTCTAGACCGCTCAAAGACGGCCCAAGAGCGCTCCAAGAAGGCCCAAGAAACCCTCAAGAACTCTTTTCGGAGCCCAGGAGGGCTCCAAATCGGTCCAAGAGGGGCCCGAGAAGCCCTCCAGACGGTCCAAGAGAGCCGGGAGACGCCGAAATATCACCCCCAAGCGCCTACGATGGCCTCAAGATGGCCCAACAGGCCTTCAAGACGCCCCAAGAGGTCCCTAAGCGGCGTCCCAAGAGGGCTCCCACTAGCAAAAATCGTCTCATTCCCTTAGGAAAGCGTGCATTTTTAACATATCCGCCTCTTCGTCTTTCACACCTTTCAAGGCGGTCCAAGAGGCCCCCAAGATAACCCCAAGACGGCCCGAGAGACCCTCAAGACCGCTCAAAGACGGCCCAAGAGCGCTCCAAGAAGGCCCAAGAAACCCTCAAGACGGTCCAAGAGGCCCTAAGACGGCCCCATGATTGAGGTCCACAGGGGCAACCTGAACGGAAATTTTGAACCTCCCGCCCAAACACGCCCCCGAAATGCCCCTACAAGCCCCCAAGTAGCCCCACGAAGCCCCCAAGAGAGCCCCAAGAGGCCGTGTGTAGAGTGAAAATGCGGTAGGCGTCCTTTGGCCTTGCCGCAAGCTCCCCGGCCTTTGGCCGGGGCGCGCGGGGTCAGCCTGCTCGGAGGCCGCCTGCTCGGAGCCCCAAGAGGCCCCCAACAGGCCGCAAGAAAGCCCCAAGAGGCCCCCAAGAGACCCCCAGGAAGCTCCCAGGAGGCCCCCAAGAGGCCAGGCAGACCCCCCCAAGGGACCACCAAGAGGGCCCACCCAGAGCCATCCACGAGGCCTCCCAAAGTTCCCAAGAAGCTCCCACGAAGCTTCCAAAGGCTCCCAAGACCCCCCAAGACCCCGCGATGGCACAATACGGGCCGGCGGAATGAGCGGAGCGATTCAATTATTCTTCAGAGCTGAGAATTCAACAACCATTTTAAAACTGTTCGCTCCTATCAGCTCACGTGCTAATCAACACGTATATCCCAAACCCTCGGTACCCGCCCTCGTCGTCTTCGGCCGTACCCCCTTGGGGGCATATCTTCCTTACCTGCCACGTGTATTTAGCGCAGCCCCTAAAACAAGGGAAGAGAGGACGGGTGGAAGGGGGAGGGAGAATAATGACGCCGGAGAGAAATTCGCAGGAGGGGGGCCAGGAGCAGAAAACACGTGGCAGAACCAGACGGGCAGATCGGACGGGCAGACCCTAGCGGGCGGGTCGGGAAGGCAGGCCCAGGCGGCCAGGTCGAGCAGACGGGTTGCTGAAGCATGAGTCTTGCATGGGTCGCGAGGAAGTCTCGAACGATAGCGCAACTCCCAAGTAAATCGTGGGCAAAGCCAGCGTGGGTCACGAAGGGCATAAAACCCGAGGCCACAGAGGGCAGCGACGGGGCCACTGAGGGCAGCACCAGGGCCACGAAGGGCAGCGAGGGGGCCACAAAGGGCGACAGCGGTGCCACGAAGGGCACGCATATGGGGCCATGAGGGGGGGGGGCGAGCGGGGGCCACGAAGGGCATTCGTTACGGGGCCACAAAAGGCGACAGTGGGGCCACTGAGGGCAGCAAAGGGGCCACGAAGGGCAGCGAGGGGGCCACGAAGGGCGACAGCGGGGCTACGAAGGGCATGCGTATGGGGCCACGACGGGCGCGTGCGAGCGGGGACCACGAAAGGCATAAAGTGCGGGGCCACAACGGGCAGCGACGGAGCCACTGAGGGTAGCAACGGGGCCACGAAGGGCAGCGAGCGAAGGCGACCGCGGAACCAGTACAGGCAGCAAGGGGCATCGAAGGCGGGCGAAGGGCAGCGAGCGGCGACTGCAGTCATTAATGGGCTGGTCGGGCGGGCATGCCCCGACGGGCGGGTCGAGCGGGCGGGTCGTTGAAGCGTGAGTCCTGCTTGAACCGCCAGGCAACATGTAGCGGGATCGTGAATCCTGAGTGTCGAGGACCAGCATCTGCATAAATTGTGAGGAAATATCAAGCGAAGCGGCTCGGTGGTAAGTTGCGAGGAAGTCCCTAGCGAGAACGCGATATTGCAAAACATTGTCTGGAAGTATCAAGCGGGAGCCGCGATTCGGTGGTAAATTGCTAGGAGGTCCCAAGCGAGAGCGCGATTTGTCAATAAATTCTGAGGAAGAATCAGGCGGGAGCCGCTGTTGCTGTAAACCGGGGGCCAACGACACTGTTTGAGCCTCATGATTTTCCCTTGTAAAAAACCAGGTGCGACCCCCGGGAGAGGCACTTCGAACGAAAAAATGGCATGCGCACTGGGCGGGGGGGATCAACAATCATTATTCTTCAGAAGAGAGACTTCAACGGATCCCGGCTGATACTGCCTCACAATGTATTCCAAAATCGCGCTCTCGCGAAAGCTTTCTTTTGAATGTATGCAGAAATCGCACTCTCGCGCGGGACTTCCTCGCAATGCACTCAAACTCCGCGCCCTCGACGCAGGAATCAAGCTCCCGCTCTGGCGTTTCTCATGATTTACTTGGGAGTCGCGCTATCGCTCGAGAGTATGCAAGGCTCACGCTTCAGCAACCCGCCTGCTCGACCTGGCCGCCTGGGCCCGCCTTCCCGACCCGCCCGCTAGGGTCTGCCCGTCCGATCTGCCCGTCTGGTTCTGCCACGTGTTTTCTGCTCCTGGCCCCCCTCCTGCGAATTTCTCTCGCGCACCATCCTTCTCCCTCCCCCTTCCATCCGTCCTTTTTTCTCGTGTCGTTAGGGCTGCACTGAATGCACGTGGCAGGTAAGGAAGATATGCCCCCAAAGGGTACGATCGAAGACGAAGAGGGCGGGCACCGAGGGGTAGGGATAAACGTGTTGAGTGGCAAGCGAGCAGATAAGAGCGAACAAAATGAAAATGATTGTTGTTACTGTCGTCCCACGACCCGTCCGCGACCCACCCGCAACCCACCCCGCGCCCGCCCCTTCTCGTCTGCACACACGTGCGACCCTGTGCTAGAGTGACCTCTGATGCGCGGCTTCGGGGGGCCGCGGGGGAAGGGGGGGGGCAAACCCAAGCACCCAGGTCGCTGTTCTCGCATCGCATTCGACGATAGGGGGGCCCCAGTGGGCCCTCACTAGAGTTCACTGGAGGCCACTCTGGCGAAGGGTAGCTCTTACGGGTATTAGAGAAACAAAAAACTGCAGAAGCGTGAGCTTTCGGAGGTCCGTGCGGACTTTTTGGATCCGCGCCGGACCTCCTTCCCTGTCGGGCGGAGCGCGCCAGGGGCGGCGCCAGAGGCGCCGCCAGGGGGTTTCCGCACCGATTCGAGAAATCCGTCCGGACCTCCAAAAGGTTCTGTTCATGTCATTGTTCGTTCCCGACCAAGTGGGCCCGCACCAAAGGTCACTCTGGCGAAAAATCGCTGTCAATATGCGATCCCCGGAAGTCCCGACCCTTTTCGCTGGGGCCAGCTTTTCATTCCGAGTTGTTGTTTAACGGCACATGGGTCCGGCAAGGGACCCCAAGGGCCGAAAACGGCCAAAAACCTCCTGTCGTGTTTTCTGTTCACGACGGGAGCACGTATGGGAAGTCGACTCTCACTCTTCCAGTCGAAGCGTAGAATAAGGATACGATCAGGATGCAAGGGCCTTGGAAGGCCATGTCGACACCATTTCCAGAGGGGTGCAGCCAACCAAAGTGGCCAAGGATGAGCAGCAGGGGAAGGATGCAAGGGCAACCTTCGAAAATCGCTCATTCTCACTATGCGCTTTGACTGTATCCGCAACCGTTGGGCGCGCGACTTTTGTGCAGCACGCCACCCCCACGAAGAAGCCGGTCCGGCACAAGACCGTGGAGCGAGGGCTATGCACAACATGTGCACCCCCCCTGGGGACACGACTCATTCGGCTACACGCAAGAGTGACCCTCGGTAAGAGTGACCTTTGGTGCGCGGCTTTCTGGTGGCCGCGGGGGTGCCAAACCTGGGCGCGCAAGCCGCTGCTCCTGCTTCGTCTTCGGCCGCCTCGGGGCCCATCTGTGCCCACACCAAAGGTCACTCCGGCGAAAGGTCACTCTTACGCCTAGTCGACTCGTGCACCCCACCCCGACGAACAAGCTGACCCGGCACGCGGCACGCGCGGCCACAGACCTCCCTGACTACCTACCAGACCACCCCAACCCAACCCGAAGACCCGAATCTCGGGTTGGGGGGGGTAAGGGTTCCACATGTGTTTTTTCAATGTTTCCCGACCCCCCCCCCACTGGAAATCGAGGGTAAATTTGAGCCTTCGGGTTGGGTTGGGGTGGTTTGGTGGGTGGTGACAGCCACCGAGGAGCCAGGCCTCGGGAGGGCACGCCGCGCCCTCCGGGCCGCCGAGCGCCGCGCGTCCGCCTCGCCGGCCTCGGCTGCGGCGGGCCGCCGGGCAGCGCCGCCTCTCGCGCGGCCGAACGGGGGGGGGGGCACGGGACGCACGCCACCACAGCCACCTCCAGGGGGGCAACCCCAATGCAGCATGCCCACTGAACAGCTGGTTGGAGCCGCGAGGGAGGCGACGGGCTCTCCCTTCTTCCCCTCCCCCCGCTGCCCTCCTCCTCCTCCCCTGTTCCTGGGAAGAGGGAGGGGGTAGGGGAGGTAGGAGGAGGAGGAGGAGGAGGAGGAGGAGGAGGAGGAGGAGGAGGAGGAGGAGGGAGGAGGAGGAGGAGGAGGGAGGGAGGGGGAGGTGGAGAAGGAGGAGGAGGAGGAGGAGGAGGGAGGAGGAGAAGGAGAAGGAGGAGGGAGGAGGAGGAGGAGGAGGAGGAGGAGGAGGAGGAGGAGGAGGAGGTGGTGGTGCATCCTTCAGGGCCCCGTGGTGGAAGCGGAACGGAGCCGTCAGCAGTGCGAGCAGGAGGAGGAAGGGCAGGAGAAGCAGGGGCGGGAGGAGAAAGGGGGGGGGACCCTCAGGTCCAGGCGCTAATCTTTGTTTTGCAGCGGTCGTTTTCGCCCTGTTTCGGGACCCGGGGCCCTCGCAGATCGATGCGGTTCGAAAAAATGACGCTGGAAGGTGGTGTCCAGGTCTATGGGCGTGATTTTTCGCCATGTTGCAGGTTTGGGGGCAGCGCGCGATTCCAGGGGGGGCAGAGGGATTGCTTCCTGCGAGGCCATCAGCCTGAAGATTCTTTGCTGTCTCTGCCGTCTGCGCCGGCTCGGCGGCCCTGCACTATCGCGGCTCCTGGGCCCTTGCCAAGCATGTCGATCTTCTCTCTCGCTCTCTCTCATTCCCCGTGCCGGTTCGGGAGGGTCCCTCCTTGATGGTTTCCGAAAGCGGGAAATATTCTACTACCCCCAGCCCCCCCCCGGCAAAAGCAGTGCAACTCTTCTTGCTCCCACCAGAGCACCCCGAGACGCCTGGGACCGCCCGAGAACGTTTGAAAACCTCGATCGCCGATCGCCGTCGACGACTTCGGCGAAGGTTGCGTTACTGTCCCACCGCGCGGTAGGAGGCGGCGTGCCGTCTCCCACCTTGACCCGCCCCTTTGGAGGAGGAGGAGGAGGAGGAGGAGGAGGAGGAGAAAGAGGAGGAGGAGGAGGAGGAGGAGGAGGAGGAGGAGGAGGAGGAGGAGGAGGAGGAGGAGGAGGAGGAGGAGGAGGAGGAGGAGGAGGGAGGAGGAGGGAGGAGGAAGGAGGAGGGAGGAGGAGGAGGAGGAGGGAGGAGGAGGAGGAGGAGGAGGGAGGAGGAGGAGGAGGAGGAGGAGGAGGAGGAGGGGTAGGGGCAGGAAAAGGAGCGGCGAGGAGGAGGGGGGGTGCGAGGGGCGCAGAGCGGCTCCCGGCGATCTGATCTGCACTCGAGCGCGATAACTGTTCAACGCGGAGATCCCCATATGTGTGTACGGCAGGTTCGTGTCGTGCCGACCCCGGCGTTGGTTTTTGACACCGCAGGGATCGTTCAACCTTGAACGATCGGCCGCTGCCGCAACGTCCAATCGTTCAACATCGATCGATTCTGGGTCGCCGGCGGCGTTCAACCTTGAACGCCCTCGCTGGGGTCGCCGTTGGTCGACACGACGCAAACCTACCGTATATCGACTCCTCGCCTTCCCGTCCATGACTGTCTGAGTGAGAATAATAGCCTTTGGCGGCGGGGCGCTCCAACCACCAAACAGGCAAGCCGGCTGCGACATCCCCACAATATGGACGCGAACGGGCATGTGAAACACCCTCTAACGCCCCCCTTGGGGCGCTGAAGCAAGCGCCTCGCTCGAGACATTCCCACGATGTGCTTCTCAAGCGAAGAACCCAAGCCACCGAACTGGCAAACCGCCCGAGACATCCTCACAATCTGGGCGCGACCGACCCGCGAAGTACCCCTCGCGGCTCTGCCTTGGCGCGCTGAGACCAGCGCCTCGCGCGAGACATCCTCACAGCCTGTCCTGAAAGCGCCGAAATCCAAGCCATCAAACAGGCAAACCGCCGGAGACATCCCCATATCGCGAACGGGCCCGTGAAATACCAGATGGCGGCTCGCCCTTGCAGTGCTGAACGCAGCGCTTCGCTCGAGACACTGCCCCGGCTGCAGGGGGGCGGGCCTGGCCACTGCTGCGCGGGCCCTCTGGTCCCGCCCTGCAGGCGGCGTCCGCGGGGCCCGCGGCTGACCCTGGGAGCCGCGTCCCCTGCGGGGCTAAGCTGTGACCCGTGGGGCCGCCCGCGTCGCTGGTGCGCCCTCCTCCTCGGAAGTCGGCCAGTCCTCGTGAATGGGGTTCGCCTCCAGCTCTGGCGGCCTCGTCCCGCTGGATGCCGCACTGCTGTACCGCTGTCTCAGCGGGTCCTCACGCAGTGCACTGAGCTGCAGCGCCCTCTCCCACAGCTGCCAGTACTCCTCTGGTGCGATTGGCCGCCCGAGCAGCTCCACATAGCGCTTCGCGGTCTTAACGATTTCTCTGCTGACGTCTGGAGTCTGTACTCGGCGTCTGTCCGAAAATGGGCGGGCGCCTGTGGGACGACCCGCCGACCTGGTCTCCGAAGTCCCTGATAATCTGCAGCTCGCGCTCCTGGATCCGTCGTCACTCCTCCACCATGTCCCGGCCCGGCGTGACTGGCGCCTGCCTGCGGGTGCCCCATGTCGCACGGCACCAGCATGTCCTCCACGTGGATAGTAAGACTCTCCAGCAATGTCCGCATCGCCACGGCTGCCGGTCCTCCTCCGACGGCGGAGCCGCCGGTGGCCCCATGCCCAGGGGCGCCACGATCTCCAGCTGCGTTGGGTTGGGCGGCTGTTCTGGGGAGTTGATAATGGCGTGAGCGCGAAGCCCAACATATATGTGTATATATAATATATATATATATATATATATATATATATTATATATATATATATATATATAGTTCCCATCTGCCACCTTGGCCGCGCCTCGGTCCTCCCCGCCATCCAACAAGGAGGTCGCCCTCTTCCCTCACCCGACACCATCTGCGCCTCTTCGCGCCCGTACCTCGGGCGCCGCTGGCGCCCCTCCCGCGCTGGAGCCGAACATGCCCCGGCCGGCGGAGGGTGCGAGGGAGGCAGCTTCCCCTTGCCCTGGATGCCCCTCGGGCTCCGCGGCGGCCTGCCATCGCTTGTGCGCCGGCGGGGCTCCGCGCCCCGGGGCTGGGGCATCGAGACCGCCCCAGAGTGAGGAGGAGGAGGAGGAGGAGGAGGAGGAGGAGGAGGAGGAGGAGGAGGAGGAGGGGGCCTGCTGAGGCCAACCAGGACAACGAGGGGGGCGTGTTGAGGCCAGCCAGGGCCACCTGGGGGGGCTGCGCGCGCGCAACCCGAAGCATCACCAGATGGGAAGCCCAAATCTCCGACGGTATGATTGTTTAGCCCAGGCGTTGTTTCCTTCGTCTGGGCCTCTGGGGGGTCACATTTCAATTTGCGGATCGGGAACCCATGAGGAGCACCAGGGGACTGCGAGATGCATGCAGGGGCCACCCTGCAAAACCCCGAGGATACTCGGGACACTGCTGGAGGCGACACCGTCGCCAGCGGCCCTCTTGCACGAGCGGGGAGGGGAGCAGCGAGAAGGACAAAAAACTGGGGGAGGAGGGAGGAGGAAAGATGCGATCGTCGTGGAAGAATCGTGACGTCGGATGTCTGGGCACGAGGCGCTCCTTTTCTCTTAGTACCGCGAGCAACAAGATATCCCATCTTGTTTGCGGCCATGCTTAATACCGTGAGCAACGCGTCGGGCTACCCATCACAACTGCGAGTCCATCTGGGGACCTCGTCGAGTCAGTGAAAGCTCTGAGGCGTGAAACGGCTCTAAAAGGATGCTAGGAGGCAGGAAATGAGGAGGCTACGGTGCTTTGCCAAGCTCACATGCATAGCCCGAAGATCGGGATGCGTATCTTCGTGCGGTTGGTGTCCCTCTCCTGGTGAAGAGGAGGGAAGTGGCATCGGAAAAAGGAGAACGAGATTGACAACGAGAGTGCACACGCACACACCATACGTATATGGGCAGAACCGTACGAGCGAATCTGCACACACCCCACTACGCGGCGATAAACTAATACAGATGTGTGTCCGCATATACTCCCATTGTACAGCGTCGCATGGTGCTGCATCCACAAGTCAAGTGCAACGCAATCTGAGGAGGCAAGCTTGGATGTTGCATACATGAAAACAGGAGAGGTCACACTATGGGGGAATGTATACGGTCCATATGCGCATGGAGCATACATGTGCTTATACATAGATGCATAACTGAGTGCATACCTAGATGCATATATGGTTATATGTACACAGACACACACACACACAAAACAAACAAACAAACAAACAAACAAACAAACAAACAAACAAACAAACAAACAAACAAACAAACAATCAAAAAACAAGCACAGTGTTCGCATGCTCTGATGTGTTGTGCCTTCAAAACGTCCAAGGTGGACCAAAAGGACCCAATTGCTCGCCCAAGAGAGCCTCCGAATCCCCGAAAGGGTGCCCAGGAGCCTCACAAGTGCCCCCCCCCCCAACGAGAGGGAACTCGAACGGCCATACGAAACACTTCACCACAAGACGGCCCCCAAGACAGCCAGCAGGGCTCCAGGAGGACCCCAAGAGAACTCCAAAGGCCCCCACAAAAAGGCCCAGCAGAGGCAAGGGGCCTCTTGCCAACGGCCGAGGCACCGTGACGGGATGGGCCGCCGCCCCTTCTTGCTTGCAGAGGGGGCGCTGGAGGCCGAAGCAGAGAGCGCTTGGTGAGGACCGGTCGGGCCACGAAGCGCCCAGAGCAGGCCGGACCGCTCGACAGCTGTTCGGAGAAGGCCGCCGCCCTCTGGCGAAGAGGCGCACGGAGAGTGTGCAGAAGCTTGCGAGGAGGGCCTGCGTGGCCTCACCCTGCGTGGTTCTCATGCGCCCTTGCGCAGGCACTTGCGCGGGGGGGGCAAGACTTCGGGGCGATCCCCGCTTCTGTCCTCGATGCAAGGGCCAACGGTGCAGCCTCTGCCCTCGCCGTGGACGGCTCCTCGTCGTGGCACTGCGCTCCCCCCGTCCAGCTTCTGCCGGAGGCGCTGGCTGGCTCGGGGGGGAGGTCCCGCCGCGTGCTGGCTCCTGGCTCCTCGCCGTGGCCGTGGACGGCTCCTTTTCCTGGCACTGCGCTCCCCCCAGGCCAGCTTCTGCTGGAGGCGCTGGTTGGCTCGGGGGCATGTCCTGCTGCGCTTTGGCCCCCGACCCCTCGGCGTCGGCCGTGGACCACGTGGAGCTGGCTCGCCGCCCTCATGGTGAGGAAGGGCGTCGGCCGGTCACTCGGCAGGACAGCGCCAATTCGGAGGGCTCAGTCCAACATCACACGCAGGTAATAGTCTTGGCCCTATCACTTGGTCCTCTGGAGAGAGGGTCTTTAGAAAGCTTCAATGTTTTAATAACTAGTTCTTCAACAAAGAAAGAACAAATCGTATGAAATCTCGGTCCATCCAGCTGGCCACCAGGAAAGACCCGGGCGAACCCCAAAGGACCTTCCACTGCCTCCCCGACGCCCAAGATGGCTTCCAAGATGGCCTCAGAGACGGCCCCGCACGGTCCAAAATAGCCTCCAAGACAGCCCAAAGCGCTTCAAAGACGGCAACGGCGGCCTCCAAGTCGGACCCGACGACTCCAAGACGACTCACGATGGTCGCAGGACGGTCAAAGACCGCCTCAAGACGGCTCAAGAGGCCTCCAAGAGGACCTCTCGGAGGGTCCGAGAAAGCCAAAACTGCTGATTCTCCTCGGGCGTTTGAATCAAATGCTGCATTCTCGCATTTTCTGGCTCTTGACAGCCGAGGACGGCCCCAGGGACATCCGTAGTAGTCACAAGACGGCCTCAGAAGCCCCGACGCAGAAGGACAGACCAGCACCATGTGCTTCGAGACACAGGTCCGACACGAACAGGTTGCACCAAAACCATCACAGCATACCGCTGCCATATCGGTGTTGCCCGAAAGCGCCCGCCACCGAGCTTGCACTACAATCGGGCCTAGGACAGAAGAACATCCGTCAAAAGCATGAGACCCTCCGCCAGCCAAACTCAAGAACATTCGAAGGTACCTTCCCCCAGGATGCACAAGAACATTCAACAAGTACGAAGAACATCAGGGTACCCTCCCCGAACCGACCTCGATCTTATACCTCGGTCCGACTGTATGAAACTTTGGAGCGCGAGCTTCACTCCTGCACGGCCGACGCACACATTGCATCTCCGAGAGCCATCACAAAAGAGGGGGTGGTCTGATCTGGGTTAGGTCGGGCGTGTCCCCCTACAGGCGGTTTTTTGTCGAAGCATATAAAATACCCCAAAAATGCTCAAACATGGTCAAACAATTGTCGAAAAATAGTCCCCAGAGTATGTTTGACTATGTTTGAACATTCCCCCTGTAGAGGGATAGGCCCGACTTAAGATTTGGGGTTTCGAGGGGTTTGGGCAAAAGGCCGTCCCTTCGTGGCTGCTCTGGGGGCTCTGCGTCTGCTCGGTCTGGGCCCCCCTCCTCTGCTATGAAGCTCGGAGTGCGTGCGTCTGAGTGCACGCACACACACACACACACACACACACACACACACACACTTTCCTTCGCCCGCGATGCGGCACTACAGTCGCGAGCTACAAGATGAACGGGATGCACACATGACATGCGACCCTGCATGGAGGACAGCGCTCGGAGACGGCGGCGGGATTCAGGGAGAGGTGCCGAGACGAGCCGTGCATGAGAAGAGGGCTGGAGTCATGCGTATGAGCGCCCGCCCGGCGCAAGGAAGTGGCGCTGGGCTAAGTGAGGCACCCAAGGACATCCTGGAACGCCACACACAGACGCACAGTGGTTTTTTTTGTCGCAGGTATGTTGGTCGCACTCCACTGCTGGGCAAAGTGCGCACAACAACAAAGACAGCAGCAACAACAGCAACAACAGCAACAACAACAGCAACAACAACCACAACAACAACAGCAGCAGCAACAACAACAACTCAGCATCATCAACAACGATAACAACAACACACGTCATTGTGAGCCTGTTCGCTTTTACCTGATCGCGTGCCACTCAACACGTAATATCCCAAACCCTCGATGCCCGCCCCGCCCTCTTCGTCTTCGACCGTACCCCCTCGGGGGTATGTCTTCCCTACCTGCCACGCACAGTTAGCGCAGCCCCCTAAAACAGGGGAAGAGAGGACGGATGGGGGAGGGAGAAGGACGGAGCACGAGAGAGGGCCTCTCGGAGTAAATCGTGAGGACGTATCGAGCGGGAGCCCTTGTCATCGTGGCTGCGCCTCCACCAGCTTGACTGAATTACCGAATTACGAGGTAGTCTCCAGCGAGGGCGCTCGTCCTGAGTTCGGGAACCTCTCTGGCCAGGGCCTCTTGAAGAAAATCGCGAGGAATTACGAGGTAGTCTCCAGCGAGAGCGCTCGTCCTGAGTTCGGGAACCTCTCTGGCCAGGGCCTCTTGAAGAAAATCGCGAGGAAGTATCGAGCGGGAGCCCTTGCCGTCGTAGTTCGGGCCCTTGACAGCGGAGCCCTAAATGAGCAGCGTGCCTCTGT
>CAUYUJ010018468.1:202500-204077 GCA_963575745.1 Prorocentrum cordatum
TGGTCGCGTGGCCTGGTTTGAAGACCGCCTGGTCGGCAGTCTGGTGTGAGCCAAGCGTCGGTTGTAGCATGTTGTACAGTAGTCGGCTGAAGAGCTTGTACAACAATGGTATCGCGCAAATGGGGCGGTAGTTTTGTGGAAGCGCGAGATCTCCACTCTTTGGTATGACTGTAATGACAGTGCACTTCCAGCTGGCCGGCGGCGGGGCTTCGCGTCGCAGGATCGCGTTGTAGAGGTGGAGAAGTGCACCTCTGAGTTCCTCTGTGGATTCTTTAAGCATCTCTGCGCGGAGGCCTTTCGTGTCTGGGGCTTTACCAAGCTGGAGACGTTTGATCGCCTTGTTTACCTTTTTCGGTGTGAAGGGTGGGAGTCGGTGGGTCTGCTGGTCGCTGGTCGGTCGTAGGTCTGCCAGTCTGTTGGCCGGCGGGCGGGGGTCGGTCTGCTGGTCTGCTGGTCGGTCGGTCGGTCTGGCGTGCGGTGTGCTGCTTTGCCTGTCTGCTGGTCGGTCTGCTGGTCGGTGGTCGGTGGGGTCGTCGTTTGCTCGTTGTGGGAGTCGGTGGGTCTGCTGGCCGGTCGATGGTAGTCGGTCTGCTGGTCTGTTAGTCGGCGGTCGGTGGTCGGTCCGCTGATCTATTGGTTGGTCGGCCGGCGCGGCGTTCGGCCTGTCGGTTTGCCGGTCTGCTAGTCGGTCTTGACATTGGCCCCCCCGGGCACTCCTCTCCCTGTCCTCGTCCACCTCTGCAGGGGGTAAAGGGTTTGGGCGGCATTTGCCCTTTCCCCTCCCCCTTTGCCCGGCAACAAACGGGGGGCCCAGCGCCCACCTGGTCCTCCTCCCCCTTTGTCCTCGTGAGATCTGGACACCTTCCCCAGGAAAAGGCTTCTCATCCGGAGCCGCTGTTTGACGGCCTCGGTGCCTGGCGATGGCACCCAAAGGCCGTGAATGGACAAAAACCTATACCGATACCGCTACTCCCCAGGCCTCTCCAGGGGTGCGCTCTGACCAGGGCGTCGAAGAGAATCCAGCTGCGACGACAAGGTTGGGGCAAAAACCTCCCGTCGCAAGTCTGCTTCACAGCGCGAGGATGTCAGGGGAGGAGGAGGGCGACACTGCGAGGAGGAGGAGGAAGAGGAGGAGAAAGAAGAGGAGGAGGAGGAGAGAGGATAAGGCGCGGGGCGGAGCCCGCAGGCAGAGAAGGGGGAGGGAAGAGAAGGAGGAGGAGGAGGAGGAGGAGGAGAATGAGAAGCAGGAGGAGGAGGTGGAGGAGGAGGAGGAGGAGAGGGCGGAGGAGAACGACAATCCGAGGCAGAGGGGGAGGGGGAGAGGGAAGAGAAGGAGGAGAAGGAGGAGGAAGCCAGCGTACGGCAGGAGCAGGGACGGGGCGCGGGGCGAAGCCCGCTCGCGTCCTCCAGCCCGCTCTTCGCCGCGTACTGCCCGACCTCTGCGGGGCTGCTCTCGCGCTCCTACGCCCCCTCCTCCTCCTCCTCCTCCTCCTCCTCCTCCTCCTCCTCCTCCTCCTCCTCCTCCTAGGCCCCCTCCCCGTTCCCGCCCCGCCGCTGCTGCTCATCTTCAGCCTGCT
>CAUYUJ010018469.1:0-25000 GCA_963575745.1 Prorocentrum cordatum
GGAGCTGTTGCGCCGGAGTGGGCCTCGGACCAAGCAGGATTGAGCCAGACTAAGCGGGATTGCGCGGGATGAAGCCGGCTCAAACGGGATTATTAAGCTGGATGAAGCCGGATTTCGGACCAGGGCAAGATAAGGCATTTACCTCCCAGGAGTTGCATCCGAAATCTTGTGTGTATATGCGTAGCATTAGGTCGGGCATGTCCCCTTCAGGCGGATTTTGGACGGAATATGAATAATGGTGAAAATGCACCCAACTTGTGAAACTTTGTGGACAAATCGTCCCAGGACTATATTTCAAATTGTAAATAAGTTCGATGATTCCTCCTGTAGAGGCTCATGTTCGACTTAAACATAGCACCCCGCAGTCGCGAATCAGAGGGATGGGGCGGGGGGGGGGCGTCTGCAGTCTGCGAGGCTCTGAAGAAGCCCGCCGCAGGCGCCCAATTTGTACAACTTCTGCAACGAGCCCGCCGCAGGCGCCGACTTTGGTTAAAGCAACAAGGGTGGGTCGCGGGGTAGGTCGCGGTGTGGGTCGCGGGTGGGACACATGTGTATACAGATTCCCTTCGTTTTGTGTTCTGGGGGGGTGCGGACCCCCCCCTCCCCAAAACGGGACCCCCAGGATCAGTGGCCCCAGGGGCCCTCTGAGCGCCCCAGCGAGAGGTCCCCCAGGGGCTCCAGGCTCCTGGAAGCCCCTGCTGGGCCTAGGCAACGTGCCCAAATAGGTCAGGAGGGCGGCCGAACAGCCCCGCGAGGGCCCCAAGAGACCCCAGACACCCACCAGACGCCCGAAGACGACCCAAAGAAGACCGCGGTTGGAGGCCGCGATTGGAAGCTGGGTGGCCCGAGGAAGCCCCCACCAGAAGACGACCAGGAGGCCTGCAGAAAGCCCCAAGAAGCCCTTCACAACTTTCGTGAGGCCCCCGAGAGGCTCTCCAAGGAGGAGCCTCCGTAGAAAGAGCTGGGGATTGGCGAATTCCATGGTAGGGCGAGAAGGAGGAAGAGGAACAGTAACCACTAGCGACATATATGGAATCACGCAAGTATAACGACGATGTCGGAAAAGGCAACAAGGAGTCATCGCTACATGGTATGTTTTACCTTCTTGCCCGTCTGCGCGCATCTCAAACTTCAAGGACCAAGGTGCATGGCGAGAAGCGCCAATGCAGTCTTGTATGTGTGTGTAAATACATATCGTGTTGTGTGTCACCTTCCCTCGTCTCCCTGCCCGCCCCCCCGACCACGCTTGGTGGCTCTCCTACCCCCCCGACGCCCGCGTCCGCACCCCCGCACGGGATCAAGACGTGCGAGCCCTGGAGGGGGACTCGAACGCTGCGTCTTCAGCTGTCATTCAGGAACCCTCCATGAGGAAGGACAGTGAGATCCAAGGGCGCTGTGGAGGAGGAGGAAGAGGAGGAGGAGGAGGAGGAGGAGGTGGAGGAAGAGGATGAAGAGGAGGAGGGGGAGGGGAAGAGGAGGAGGAGGAGGACGACGACGACGAGGAGGAGGAGGACGAGTGATGAGGGATGAGGGAGGAGGGAGGAGGATGAGGGGGAGGAGGAGGAGGAAGGAGGGAGAGGGAGGAGGGGGAGGGAGGAGAAGGGAGGGAGGAGGAAGGACGGAGGAGGGAAGAGGGGGGAGCGGCTCGTGGACTGTCCTGGACCCTCTGAGCTGGGTCCGCCCCCTCCTCTCTTCAGGCCGCCTCTGTGCTGTGCCTCCTCTCCTCGCCTCCCTCGGCTCCCTCCTCGGCTGGCTCCTTCCCCTCTTCGTGCCTATCCTTGCCGCTGTGGTGTCGGGGAACAAACAACGACATGAACACAACACTCGGAGGTCCGCGCGGACTCTCCTCGGAGAGGCGCTGGGCCCCCCGGGCGGCGCCTCCGGCGCCGCCCTTGGCGCGCTCCGCGCGCCACGGAGGGGGGGGTCCAGCGCCGAGCCGAGAAATCCGCGCGGACCTCCGAGTTTTCATGCCCACGTCTCTGTCGTTGCTCGCTCCCCTACACGGGTGCCTCCTCTCCTCCCCTCGACTGCCCCTCCTCCGCCGGTCGGCCCGCGGTCCCTCGCGTCCGTCGGTCCATCTCCCTCGGCCGCTTGCTGTCGCTCCTCGCTCCCCGCTTCTCGCTCCGCTGCGCTTTGGCCCCCCCCTGCCCTGGTCCTGCGGGCCCCCTGCCGTCCAGTCTGGGCGGCTTTGGCCGCTGCAGCATCGTGCGAGTCCCGCGTGCTGCTTCTTACGTTCTGGACGGCTTGCGGCCAGGCCCAACCTGCGACGCTCAAAAAGTGTACGGCAGGTTCGTGACGTGCCGACCCCAGCGTTGGTTTTTGACACCGCAGGGATCGTTCAACCTTGAACGATCGGCCGCTGCCGCAACGTCCGATCGTTCAACATCGATCGATTCTGGGTCGCCGGCGGCGTTCAACCTTGAACGTCGGCGGCGGGGTCGCCGCCGGTCGACACGACGCGAACCTACCGTAAGTGTGTGTGTGATTTCAGGACACTCGCCTTTTCGGTCTTCGGAACGCCCAGAAAAAAAAAACCCAACATGCCTCCGTGATTGCTGCAAGGCGGCCCAAAAGGGGCCCAGAAGAACCCACGACGGCCCCAGGAGGTCCCAACAGACAGCCCAAGAAGGCTCCCGACAGCCCCCAGAGAGACCCACAAGTCGGTCCAGAGTAGCCCAAGGGGGGGGGGTCTGCAGGACGGCCCAGGAAGGCCCCCAAGACAGCCTCAATGAGAGACCTCATCCTCCTCCTCCTCCTCCTCCTCCTCCTCCTCCTGGTTCTTGTCCTCATGCTCCTCATTCTCTTTCTCCTCCTCCTCCTCCTCCTCCTCGTTCTGGCATCGGTCTCCCGCGAAGCGGTGTGTATCTGCTGACGCTTTGCACATGGAGTGGCCGTGTATTTGTGCTGGTGGCTTTGCCGTCGGTCGCTCCTGGCACTGCGGCACGAAGGCTCCGATGAGGTGGCCCTCCCGAGCTTTCTGAGCCAGCTGCGAGCAAGACAAAGGCGGCTCTGTCAACAGCGACGACGCCACCGACTCCGCTGCCTCCTTCTTCTCCTCCTCCTGCTTTCTCGTGGCCGCGCAGACCTCTTCCGAGAAACTGCCGCCTTCGGACGGTCCCCGAAGGGTCCCTGCCAATTGACGCCCCGAAGCGCTGCTGCACCAGCAGTAGCCGGTCGAGCTGTGGCACTGCCGCGCGGCGAACGCCCCGTCTTCCTTGGCCAGCAACAAAGCCACCCAGCGTATACCTCACCTAGTGTGTACCTCACCTCGAGGCAGGCAAGTGAATGTACCACGGGTGACCTAACTTGCAAGGTCTCGTTCGCCTCGAGCATAGGACTCGACAGCGAACGACTCTGTCTAACCACCTAAGGCGAACCCCCAGTGAGGGTGCTGGTGGCTTTGCCGTCGGCCACTCCTGGCACTGCGGCACGAAGGCTCCGATGAGGTGGCTGGCCTGGGCTTTCTGGGCCAGCTGCGAGCAAGACGAAGGCGGCTCCGCCAACAGTGACGACGCCACCGACTCCGCTGCCTCCTTCTTCTCCTCCTCCTTCAGTCTGACAGCGACGCAATCCTCCTTCGAGAAGCTGCCGCCTTCGGACGGCCCCCGAAGGGTCCCCGGCACCTGGCGCCCCGAAGCGCTGCTGCACCAGCAGTAGCCGGTCGAGCCGTGGCACTGCCACGCAGCGTACGCCCCGTCCTCCTCGGCCGACAGCAGAACCACCCTAATCTTCAAACGACGACTTTACCGAGCGCAGCTGCATTGGTAGTCAAGCTCACGAGTTATCGGACACATCGAGGACGGTTGCACATCGCGCGAGCTTGCCAGACCATCGGCAAGCCGTGGCTGGTAAGTAATTTGCGACGGTGGCTTTGCTGTCGGTCAATCTTCTGTGGTTACTCATGGGGGCCTCCCATACCATCTTGTCGGCTCTTGCGAATCGACGCTAATCGACGCTCAATCGACGCAACATCGACGGTCTATCGACGCTAATCGACGCTAAGTCGGCGCTATCTAGTCGACTCCAGACGCTAATCGACGCGAGTCGATGCTAAAGACGGTTTTAAAAGGGCATACCAGGGTCCCCTGATTTGCCACCGAATCAGTCCTGGCACTGCGGCTCGAATGCTCCAATGAGGGTGCCCTTCTGGGCCTTCTCCAGGCAAGACGAGGGCGGCTCCGTGAGCAAGGAGCGCGCCACCATCTCCGCCTCTTCCTTCTTGGAGTGCGTAAGTGAGGGGGCTCAGGGCCACACAAATAAGTACACACAAATCCAATATTCCCCCATACTTTCAAATATTTGTTCTGGATTCTCGTCTTCCCCCCACTTCCCATATTTTCCCATATCTTCCGGCGGGTCGTCGATTCATTGAGTCTGTGTTTTTGTTCCCCTCTTAGGTAAGAAGTGCCGGTGTTCGGCGGCGGCCCTCTTGGAAAAGAAATGGGCTTGTCGGCAAGGGCTGGCCCCCGTGGAGCTCATGCCACCCGTACATGCTGAAGGTGCAGGGGGCCTTCCTAATGGCCGCCACCCTGTAGTCGGCCCGCATCAAAAGGATGCGCGAAAAGGAGGCAAGGGCCTTGGACGCCCATTCCGAAGCTTTTCGAGCGGGGCGCGGCCAACGAGAGTGGCCGAGGATGGATCGAGGAGGCAAGGATAAGCAAAGGTACCCTTGGGAAGGTTGCCCATCCATACTCTGCGGGTTGACTGTGCCCGCCTTGCTCGACACATGGTGGCCCGCCCCTGTGCAGGGCAGGGAAGGGAAGGGGGCTGGGAGGGGAACCTGGCCATCAAACATATGGCGAGCACGGCCGCTTAGCAGTTCGCTGACACCGAGCCGGTGTCTTCTTGACCGTTTTCTTGGCCACCTGCCTCTCGGGTGGACGAACAAAAATGTGGGGCAAGGAGGGGGAGCATCATGAGTGCCGAAACCGTGTGTTTTGAAGTGCTGTTTTGTTGTTTGATGCCTGACGTGAGATTTCCAGAAACATTGTGATTTTCCTTGCGTTTGCTGGAATTTTTTGATTTTCACCCTCCGACGAGAGTTCCGGCCGCACGCATGTGCTTCCCCCGGCGCCCAGAGTGTCGGGAACGACCATGCACCGATGAGTGTGCCCAGCAGATTTCGTACAGTAGGTGCCCGTCCACAAGAAACCTTCCACAAGAAACCCAACCCTGAGACCCCAGGACGTCCATTGAGCTTTGGTGTGGGAGCGTCGCGCTCTCCATAGCAAAACCATCGAAACCCGAGAAGCCCCGGGCACCCTGGAGGCAAGCAGGGTGTTTCTTGGAATGGGTTTCCGCTGTGTCACTCCCCTCCCCCGATCCCCCCCCCTCTCCCTCCCGGCCCCCCGACGTCTTGAGGTCTCCCGTGGGTCCCCGGATGCCTCGACCCCTCCCCTCGGACCGGCTTTTCTCGCCCCGAGTAGTCTTTCACACGGCCCTGGGGCATGGCGACAGCATGGCCCCCCAGAGGACGAAGGCTATGATGGGCCTGTTTTCCACCACCACAACCATAGGCAGGAGGGGGAGGGGGGGGAGGGGGGGAGTAGCCGAGAGCGGACCACTGTCCTCGGCCCCTCATGGGGCCGAAAAACACAGGGGATCAACAGACCCCTTCCAGATCCTCAGCCTCCCCCCCTCCCTCCCGGGTGGGCCGTCCAGAACTTCGCCCGCGCGGTGGCGGGTCCCGACTGGCTTGGGCAGCGTCGCCGCCCGGGCTCTCCACGTCTGGGAGGACGGGGTGAGAGGGGAGGGGGCCTGCGGCGGGCGGGACCTGCTGCCACTCGACGAGGCGGCCTCAAACGACTCGACCACTCTCGACTGGTCCCGCTCCGCCATGGCCAGCAACATCGGTGGAGAGGGGCCCCCCTCTTCGTGGAAAGAGCCCCTCTTCTCTAAGCGACGAAGATTTTCCGTCCCCTGGGAGACTGACCGTTGCAACGTGGCTTCGAGGCCCTGGGGTCAACCGTCGCATAGCGACCACAGGCCGAACACACCGTCACGAACCACTTCGGAAAAAAAACGAGCACTTGTGGGTTGGATGAATCTCTAACGCGGGGTGACCCTGAGTGGGGGCATGAATTCGATCCGCTGTTGCAACGAACTGTCGCAAACAGATGCCCCCCCCGCATGCCCCACCGATCGGCAGCTATAGGGAGCTGCTTGCGGCTGGGGGGCATCTGTTTTGGGCGGTTCGGTGCAAACGCAGATCGAACTCACACACACACACACCGGGGCACACACACACACACACGCACACACGCACACACGCGCGCGCACGCACGCACGCACGCACGCACGAACGCACGCACGCACGTACGTACACACGCGCACACGCTGCACCACGTCTACACCACACGGACCACTCACTCACGCACGCATGCCACGTGCACACGACGCACGCACCCACACACCACACACACACACCCACACACACACGCACACATCACACCGCACGCAATGCACGCAAGCACGCACTCACGCGACGCACGACGCACGCACGCACGTACGCACTCACGCAACGCGCACACTCACACTCTCGTCGCACACACACATACACCCGCACCCACAACCACACCACACGTCCCCACACCCATACACGCCCACACACCCACACGACCCACACCCACACCCACACACACCCACACACCCCACACCACACACCACAACACCCCACAAACCACGACAGCCACACACCGACACCCCGCACTCGCACGCGCAGCGCACGAGCACGGCGCACGCGCAACGCACACTCGCACGCACACGCGCACGCAATCGCGCACGCGCACCACGCACTGCGCAACGCGCACGCGCAACCGCGCAACACACAGCCCCAACAAAACTGCACACTCACAACTCACAAACGCACACGCACAAACACGCACGCCGCACTGATAAACCTCAACACGCACACGCACACGCACACGCACCGAAACGCGCGCGCCTCACGCCCCGCTCGTACGTCACGCGACGCACGCAACGCCGCAACGCACTTATAAGCACGCTACGCCCGCGCGCGCAACAGCGCACCGACGCACAAATAGGAACGCGCACAGCGCACGCGCCCACTATGGCCCTCGGCCCGCCTTCCCTTACTCATCCTGTGCGTCACAGCGCACGCGCACGCGCACGCGCACGTGCAGGCGCACGCGCACGCTCACACACACACACACGGCACACAGCACACAGCACACAGCACACAGCACACAGCCCACAGAACACAGCACACAGCACACAGCACACAGCACACAGCACACAACACACAGCACGCCGCACACGCACACGCACACGCACACGCGCACGCGCACGCGCACCCACACGCACACGCACACGCACACGCACACGCACACGCACACACACAGAACACAGCACACAGCACACAGCACACAGCACACAGCACACAGCACACAGCACACAGCACACAGCACACAACACACAGCAGACAACACGCACACGCACGCACACGCACACGCACACGCACACAGCACACAGCACACAGCACACAGCACACGCACAGAGATACGCACACGCGCACTGCACGCGCACACTCACACGCACACGCAACACGCACACGGCACAACGCCACGCACACTCACACGCACACGCACCGCCACACTCACACCGCCACCTGACGCACACGCACACGCACACCACAACGCCACGCCACGCACACGGCACGACGCACCCAGCACACGACTCCCATCACACGCAGCACAAACACACACAAACCTACACACCCACAGCCCCACACAGCCGCACACACCCACACACCCACACAACACGTCCACCCACACTCCACACCCCAACCCCCACCTACACGGCCCCCCCCACACACCCCCCCCCCCCCGCCCCCCCCCCCGACACACCCCCCACACCCAACACACACACACACACACACACACACACACCACACACACACACACACACACCACCACACACACACCCACACAAACACACACACCACACACATCACACACACACACACACACACACACACACATAACACATAACAACACACACACCACACAACTACGATCACACACACACACCACACACACACCACGACACCAATCACAACACACACACACACACAAACACACACACACACACACACACACACACACACACACACAGAACACACACACACACACACACACTCACACACACTACCCCACACAGCACCAACACAACAACTAAAATTCACACACAGACACCAACACACACAACACACACTCACTCGCGCACACGCACGCGCGCACGCACGCACGCACGCACGCACACCCACCCACCCACCCACCCACCCGCCGACCCACCCACGTACGCACGCACGCACGCACACACAGACCTTGCGTTAGGTCGGGCATGTCCTCCTACAGGCGGATTTTGGACGAAGAGTAAAAAATAGTCAAAACTATTCGAAGATCGGAAAAAGTGCTTAGAAAAATCGTCCCCAGACTACTTTCTGGACTATTTTTGATTATTCCTCCTGTAGAGGGACATGCCCGACTTAATGCTAGGGCTGTCTCTGGAGCGCTGTCGGCGAGGCGCAGCTGCTGGAGCGCACCCCAGGGCTGAGCAAAATAGCGCCATAGAACCAGCAAGAGCGACTGGCGAAGTTGCAGGCGGCCCCGGGGGTGAGCTGGTCGGCTCCTGAGAAGATCGGTCAGGGGGGGGAACGAAGGCAAATCCGCTCAAATCGGTCCCGGACCACTGCCGGGGTCCATCTGGTATAGTGTTTCATCCTGGATCCGTTTCTGACCACTCCGAAGGCCCCAGAACGACTGAAAAGGGCAAACCAACCTTTTTCGAATCCAGCACCTCGAACCTCGCCCGACCATCCTGCTGGCGGGAACCAGTGCTGGGCCACCTCTGACCCCCAGCCGACTCCAACAATCGGGGCTCCCTGAACGGGGGCATTACTAAGGGGGCTCAGGCTTTGCCATATGCCCTTGCTTTGAAGGGGCCCAAGGACACACAACTAAATACACACAAATAACAGGATTCCCCATATGTTCCATATTTTTTGGGTTTTTGCCTTCCCCCCCTCTTTCCATATTTTGCAATATTTTCTTGGAATCGACGGTTAATTGTGTCTGTGTGTTTTTTGTCCCTCCTGATGTTTACCATGCCCCCGTCTACGGCGTCCAGAGCTCCCGAAACGGGGGCATAGCCAAGCGTGGAACTCGGTGTTCTCCCTGCTCCCGCTTGCGATGTAAAGCCGCACAGACCACCCTCAGAAGAAGCACCCCGACAAGAAAGGCGCTTCGTAAACGAGCCCACGGAAGGAACTGAACAGGGCAAGGATGTCTAGTAAACGCCCATGGTCGTGAAGCCTGATGCTACAGTGGAGGCCAGGCTTCAAGAAACCTTCCACAAGAAACCCAACCCTGAGACCCCAGGACGTCCATGGATTTTTGGTGTGGGAACGTCACGCTCTCCAGAGCAAAACCATCGAAACCCAAGACACCCAGGGCACCCTGGAAGCAAGCAGGGTGCCTCTTGGCATAGGTCTCCGCTGTATGTCCACGTCTCTTGCGCCCTGAGACCCAGATCCCCGACGCCCTGATTTTTCGTTACGTCGACCCCTGGAGGTCTCGACCTATTCCCCTGGACCGGCTTTTCATCCTGAATCGTTTCCTGACGGCCCCGAGGGCCAGTAAGGGCCCCCAGAGGCCGAACATAGCAAACAACCTCCCGTCATGCCCCAAGGGGTTTGGGGACGACGAAGGGTCCTGTCTTCCGGCCTCCGCGCCAGCCCGCGCGTGGCGGCCGTGCGCTAGCGCGGCCGTGGCCACGGCCGCGGCCGCGGCCGCGGCGCACCGCAGCCTCCTCCCGACGGAGGGCCCGCCCCGCCGCCCGCCGGCGGCGCCCCCGCGCTCCTCGTCGACTTCGAAGGAGTGCCTGGGGGAGGAGCAGCAGCAGCAGCAGCAGCAGCAGCAGCAGCAGCAGCAGCAGCAGCAGCAGCAGCAGCAGCAGCAACAGGAGCAGCAGCAGCAGCAGCAGCAGCAGCAGCAGCAGCAGGAGCAGCAGCAGCAGCAGCAGCAGCAGCAGCAGCAACAGCAGCGGAGGAGGAGGAGGAGGAGGAGGAGGAGGAGGAGGAGAGGAGAGGGGGGGGGGAAGGAGGAGGGGGAGGGGGACGAGGAGGAGGAGGAGGAGGAGGAGGAGGAGGAGGACTGACTGACTGACTATGACTTGGATCCAACGTGTCGTCAAGTGCCTCTGACACCACCTCTTGCAGTGTGGAACCAAAAATTGCAGCATCAATCTGGATCTGTCGGGGCAAGCCCCCTCGCTACGCACAAGCGCGCGGGTGCCATTCAGCACTCTGGCACTGCACGCACCCTACTCCTGCGCGGGCAGGCTAGGGGCATGCGTGCACTCGGATCTATAATTGCATGCACCTGTCTTGCCTTTGCACGTCTAGCAACGAGCACTTTAACGTGTTCCGGAACAGCGTTTCCGGAGCACGTTGGAATATCTATGCCGCTGTCTTGCCTTTGCCGCGCCTGCCTCGGACTCGACTCTTACCTTTGTCCTGCCGAACAGGCTGGGGGCGAGGAGTGAGGAGAGCGGGGTCAACTGAGGATTGCAAAACTGACGCTGGCTGACTAGGAGCAAGAGCGGCACTCAGGCAGCCCGCGGTCTCCAGAGCTCGGTAGCGCTGACTGTCGCGAAACGCGGGCGGCGCCGAGCGCGGGGCCCCTCGGCTCTGGCTGCTCTGGTTCAAGTCTGGCGTCACGAGTCGGGCTCGCGTCTGAACCTGTGGAACTGGTTCTCCCACGAGCTCCAGTATTACTTCGTCGTGTGGACGAGGCGGTTCAGCTCGCGCTGGAGTGGCCCCCGCGGTGCTGCGCCCAACTTACGCTGGCCTCCCTCTTTCCTGATCTCGGCGGTGATGATGTCCGGAATCAGCTTCATGTTGCGCTCGTGCAAGTCGAAGGAAAAGATTAGCCGCACTTTCTCCTTCTTGTTGGAGGCCTTGTTCTTCTTCGCCTGGAAGTGGGTGATGCAGCTGCCCAACGGCTCCGACCCCTCCGCACAGACCACCGTGCACCAGAACTCCTCGAGCACCTTCTTGGCTTCCGGGTCCACCAGGGTCGCCAGCCCTTTGATCGTCGCCGCTGCGATCACCAGGTGCGGCGGGCCGAGGGCCGCCGTGTCGGTCTGGCTGTCCATCTGTCGGTCTGGCTGTCCATCATGTGTTGCTCCTTCAGCTCCTTGGCGTCGGCGTCGTATTGCTGGCCTGCTTGAAGGGCGAAAGTGGGGGGCGGTTTGGCTGCGTCCATCTCCCAGGCCTCGTGCACTGTGGCCTGCAGGTCCTGTGCGTCTTTGGCGACTACGAGCGCCAGCTTGGCCGAGGTGGCCGCGATCTGCTCCACCCCGTCCCAGTCCTTGCCCTTGCCCGCGCCCTTGCTCTTGAACTGCTTGTTGGGGTCGTTCTGGTCCGATGCCGCCGTGAGCCCCCTCTTGCCCGCCCACGCTGGTCCAGTGGCGAAAGCGTCAACCATGGCTGTGCCCCCTGCTGTGCCTGATGCCGCCTCCGCCGCCGCTTCGCCCGGCATCTTGTCGCGGGGCGCCGTCTGGGCGCGAGGCGGCCGCGGTCGGGGCCGAGGTCGGTCGGCGCGCTGGAGTCGGAGGCTGCAAACTTGTCCGGGGAAAATGGCTGCAAATGCGGGCAAAGAACTGTTGTTTGTCGTTGTCCGCATACCCGCATATTCTGCATCTCTGGTCAAAGTCCTCCGCTGGTTTCATCGTTCTGCTTCTGTCCGAGGGGCATTGTCCACGCAGAAAGGCCTTCATAAGATGCCTGCCCGCTGCGCTCCGTTCCCCGAAGATCGCACCGCAACTTACGCACTCATTGTTTAAGGTCAGGAGGAAGGCGAGGTTGCTGAGCCTGTGCTTGCTTCGCATATGTGGTATTAATGCTTTGCGCGATCCAAAGCACACTCCGCACACCATACCTTCAAGCTGTGATCCTGAGAGAGTCGGCGCAAGCACAAGCATGTTTGGCAGTGTCGGCGCAGCAACATCGCCCATGAGCTCAAATCTCCACGGCGAAATCTCTGACAGGACCGTCTCCTCCTCCGCTACGTCTGCTGCTGCTATACTAGAGCTAAGGCCTGGGGGTGGGATGGTGCGGACTCGGTAGGCCTGGCGGAGTTCCTTGGGGTCCTGAACACGAAGGGCCACCTGGAAATCAGACTCAAAGAGGTTACCTGGTTCTATATCGAGGTCTCCGATCTTACTCGCAAAGATGTCAGTGCGGCAGGCCTCCTCTAGGTCTTCAACGACTCGCTTAGCCCATTCGTTACACAGTGGGTGAAGCGCACCATCATCACAGACCGTCGGTTCTGTCTCCAGCTCCAGTTGTCCGAAGATAGCCGTCAGTAGCTGCTGATGCCGCGTAGGTTCCAACAGTGCTTTACGAATCCATGAGAGACGTCTGACAGTGGCCTCCATCTGAAGTGGGAGAATACGCCAGTGCCTGAGAACCTCGTAACTGGTTAGACTTCAAGTCGATCCGCCCTCCAAGTGCCTTGTAGCCTGTCCCCTCATAGCATTCCTGGCCAAACCTGCCACCGTCATAGTAAGTGTTCTGTACTCCGACTTCGTCGGGCAGTAGCTCTCTATGCAACTGAGACCTGTGTTCACAACTTTGCATATGAGGACCGAACGTTTCCATTTATATGGGATCCCCGCTTTGAGCCAAAATCCCCCCATCTCCTTGAAAGCCCTGATCATCGCATGCACGCATTGTTTCACTTCCGCTCCGAATGTGTTGGCCGTGTTTAGATGTGGCCCCAGATGCCGCGCCGACTGTGCCGCGCGCCCCGGGAGTGCATGCTGCTTGCTCCTATGCTGCCGGCACTGCGCAACCGATCCTGCCCCCTGCATCCTGACCGTGCTCTCCTGTTTGTCCCGATTTTGATGCAGGCCAAACCTGATCAACCTAGCGTCTAGCATCTCGTCTGCCTGGCGCGCTTGTCGTGCTAAGTCCGCCGCGGGATGCCGCGCTTTGCTGAGCAATCTCTTCTGGAGGTCGCCTGAGTATTTGAAGAGGCCAGGGCATTGTGGCTTCTCAAAGAAAGGGTAATGCGCCTGCAATGCCTGATCACACGGGAAAGACGCAAGGCAGTCCTGCTTCCACTGTTCTACGGGGTGGGAGAACATAGCCACAAAGTTGTAGACCATATACGGATCCCCTATGATCCCGCCGCGCCCTGGTCGCATCAGCAGAGGGTCCTGCTGGTCACGGCGCGGGACCGAGAAAACGCAACTCCTGCACCTCTGTTCCCCCAGCCCCCACGCGTCCTGAGTAGGTAATTCCTGGGTCGCCGCGCCCATGCTTAGCCAGTCGCCGCTGGCGAAAGCATTAGACATATCTTTGAGTACCACAGCATAGGATACCCCAGCTCTGGACAATCGATCCTGTGTAATCATGCTAGCCATAACTGTTCCCTCCCGTCGTCGCTCATTCACAATCCCGTAGTCCTCGCCCCTCCAAGGTTGAGCCCCTCCCCGTTCCAATTGTGCAGCGTAGTGACACTTCCCAAACGGATCCAGAACGTGGTAGATCCTTTTACCCCTGGGCCCCGTCTGGTTGTTTTTTCGTACTGCTGTAGCCTCGCTAATGTGCCATTCTGCCGGGGCCCGTTTGGTGATGCGGATCTGTCGGAAGGCCTGCTCAAGTTCGCTCCTGAAGCTCTTGGGGAAGATGCGGGGCCTCTCGATGCCTATTCCTCCTCTGTCTTGGACCTCGGGGGGTTTGGTAAGCATCATCCTCCAGGCTTCTGCGGGAGCCGTGCCTACTGGGTGGGCCCTGCGGAGCCCTGTCCTATAGAGCCTGCGGGCGACTTTCTTCATGTCCTGCTGGGCGAGGCCGATCGCATCATTCAGTGTCGCAAGATCGGGGGGGCGGGCACGGTGGCGGGACTCCTCTCTCAGCTCCTCTCTGGTCGTCGTCCTGGCCTCCATCCCTCCTTGTCCTCCTGGGAGCCTCCAGAAGTCCTCCCACTCCTGTCGAGTCGGCATGCTGGTGACCACGCTGCGATAGTTCCTGCGCCGTCGTCCCAACTGCGTGCCTGCCAGAAGCCTACTCAGTCTGCCCACCTCCGCCAAATCCTTCCTGCTCCATGCCCCCCACAGCTCCTCCACTCTCCCCGCTCCTATTTGTTGCCGAGCCTCTCTCCTCATACGCGCGCACTTCACCGTCAGGGCTTTAAGGCGAGACTGTGTGTTCATCATTTGCTGCTCCGTCCCCTCGCCCTGTTGCTCCCTGATGTTCCGTCGTTTCGCAAGCACATCCGATCGCCCCTGCTGGAGTCGTCGGTCAGTGTCGGTTCTGCCGGACCCGCTGCTAAAGTGTTTAGCCGCCACACGGTGCACAATTTCCGTGAGCGCTCCGACTGTCGCCGTGCTGTCGCCTCCAGCCCTAATATCACTCAGCTCCTCCTCTCTCCTCGTGACCTCCTCCTCCACCTCCGCGACGAATGCTGCTCTGCCCACGTTTCTCCTGACACCCGCTACTAAAGCTTGCCGGTCCCATCTGACTCGTCCTTGTGGTTTATGCCCAAATACTTTCGGCATAGATATAGTAGCATGTGTAGGGACGTGGTCTCGTAGTTCGCGGCAAGGTATGACCTGCAGTCGCCGGCCCATGCGGCACAGTGGTCCCGCCGTCTGAACAAGCGGACGCCACTCCTGCGGCAACAAAAGTTAATCGATCTGGGACTTATGTTTTTCAGCGAAGAAGGTCGGCCGCCAGTGGTCGTGAGGGCTAGCCGCATACAGATGATGACGCTCTGAAATCCCACGAGGGCGTTGCCCCGCTCCCCCTGGGAGGCGCTCGGGGGCACCCCCAGGTCCGACCGCCCAGCTGTGGATTGGTTCCCCCTTATGGCTTTTGTCCCATACCATCGTTGACGTCGCCACCTATGATAATCGTCGTACTTGGGCCCGCCTGAGCCGCCTGTTGGTCGATCCAATCCGAGAGGGTCTTGGCAATGCGTTGATACTGCCGTCGTTCAGCCGTGGTTCGAGGCTGAGGCGGGTAATATACACATATGTACTTCACACGCTGTCCACCTAGTTGTAGTGTCGCTGAAATACCCCTACCATGTAATATGTCAGGTGGTGCCGCTGTGTCCAGAAGTAGTGCGTGCTGCCATTTCCCCCTCCAGATAATCATGCATCCCGCCGATTTGTCGCTGTACGCCGCTCCCTCCCTCCACCCACTCTCCACATACCTGCACCTGCCCCCCCCTTGTGTAGTGATGTAGCCCATCTGCTCCGTTTCACCTGAGGGTCGGCGTCGGGTCGTCCCTGCAAGGCCGATGAGGTCGAAGTTGTGACATTCCTCTCATATTTCGAGTAACCTGTCGGCGGCACAGTGCATAGGGTTGTAAAACAGAACTGCAAGAGAAGCCATCCGAACCGCACTCGTGAGGTGTAAGCGCGGGCTGATAAACATGTGACAGGGAAGGAGTGAATGGTTTCCCTGAGGTGTGCTGGCCACCCGATCGCCGCTTGACCTCGCGGTGGCTAGGAGGAGGAGGAGGAGGAGGAGGAGGAGGAGGAGGGGGAGGAGGAGGAGGAGGAGGAGGAGGAGGAGGAGGAGGACAGCGCCGTCATAGCAGGCATGCTCGAGGATAGCGTTTGATCTGATACGTCCTCACCAGGCATGATCGACGGACCGATGCGGAGAAACAAAACATAAACATCCCCCGATCTGGATGCTTGGACTCGACGCGAGATGATGGATGCTAACTTCTGTGCTGAGTGCTGATCCCCCAATCTCCGCTGCTGCTACTTGAGCGCTTTTCCTCTGTCTTCTCTTCCTCACACTGCTGCTGTTCCTCCTCCTGTTCCTCCTCCTGCTGCTCCTCCTCCTCCTCCTCCTCCTCCTCCTCCTCCTCCTCCAATTGATAAGTCCTCCTCCTCCTACTCCTTCTCCTCTTCTCTTTCAGCTTTTCTCCTCCTCCTACCTCCCCTCCTCCTCCTCCTCCCTCCTCCTCCTCCTCCTCCCCCACCTTCCAATCCTTACTCCTCTCCTCTCCTCTCCTTTCCTCCCCTCCCCTCCCCTCCCCTCCCCTCGCCTCCCCTCCCTTCCCTCCCCTTCCCCTCCGCCTCCTGCTCCTGCTCCTCCGCCTCCCTCTCCTCGTCCTATAAAGGCGCCTCATCGAGGGCGCCAGGCCGCCGCGGAGGGCACCAGGGCGCTGGAAAACCCCGCGGTCGCCTGGCCGCCACTGCCGCGAGGGCCAGCGTGGTGGGGCCCAGGGCCTGGCTGGGGCCGACCCTGGGCCGTCTCCTCTCCTGCCCCCCTTCAGGGCACCCCCGGAGCGCCCTCGGCTAGGCGCGGCTGCTGGAACGCACCCCGCGGCAGGAACGCCTGCCGGGGACCGACGACAGCGCCCGAACGCCCCGGCAGCTTCGCCAGCCCTGCCCCGCGGCAACCCCGGAACGCCCTCGGCGAGGCGCGGCTGCTGGAACGCACCCCGCGGCAGGAACGCCTCTGGGGACCGACGAAAACGTCAGGACACCCCGGCAGCTTCGCCAGCCCTGCCCCGCGGCACCCCCGGAACGCCCTCGGCGAAGCGCGGCTGCTGGGACGCACCCCGCGGCAGGAAAGCCTTCGGGGACCGACGGCAACGTTCTCGTGAACCATTCCCCGCGGCCCCCCCGGAACGCCCTCGGCGAGGCGCGGCTGCTGGAATGCACCCCGCGACAGGAAAGCCTCCGGGGACGGACGAAAACGTCAGGACACCTCAGCAGCTTCGCCAAGCATGCCCCGGCATCCTCGGAACGCCCTCGGAGAGGCTCGGCTGCTGTAACGTACTCCGCGGCAAAAAAACCTTCAGGAACCGACGAAATCGCCAGCATTCCCCAGCCGTGTCGCCAGACCCGCCCCACCTGACCCGCAGCGTTACGAAGACGACCGCGGGTGGTCGGCAGCACGCCTGTCGGCCGCGGGCCCAGGGCAGCCCTGAGCCGGCCTGGCGCGGGCCCGGACTTCTTGAGGGCGCTGCCGCCGCGTGCAGTTGTGGCTGCTGATGATGATGATGATGATGATGATGATGATGATGATGATGATGATGATGATGATGATGATGATGATGATGATTATGATGATGATGATGATGACGATGATGATGATGATGATGATGATGAGGAGGAAGAGGAGGACCAATGTAAACCCTGGACTCATCAACCTTTCCTCCTGGTGGAAGTGCCCTGTTGGAGGACAACAAGTTTAGAATCCTGAGCTGTGCCAGAACTCCATTCCTGGGACTCCGAAACCGCGACTCACCGACACAGTCACGCCTTGACGCCCCTGAATCGGGCCACAGTGCTATAGATATACACACAAATATACAACATTCAACACCACGCATCAATGCAACTGTTGCGCCCTGACATTGAAACACCGTGCCGAAGCATACACTTATAATGTTGACCATGAGAACCTTTGACATTGCGGTACGCTCTTAAGACGGAGCGTGCGCGGCGCTCCGGCGAAGACCGCATTTTGAGCAGGTGCCGCCCTCCATCCGTGAAGCTCGCCCAATCTTTTACAAGGAATGTGCGCGGCGCAAGAGCAAGCACCACACGTTGAAACAAAAAGGCGCCCTCCATCCGTGAAGCTCTCGCAAACTTTGAAGACGATCGTGCGCGGCGCTGAAGCGAGAACCACTGTTGAAAACTACCCGCCCTGTATCCGTGGATCTCCGGCAAACTTCGACAACGAATGTGCGCGGCGTGAGGGCGAGAATCGCATGTTGAAAACCACCCACCCTCCATTCGTGAAGCTCTGGCAAACTCTGACAACGAAAATGCGCGGCGTGAGGGCGAGAATCGCATTTTGAAAACCACCCGCCCTCTATCCGTGAAGCTGTTTGGCGACTCCAAAGGGTGTGGTTTGCAAAGGGTGTGGTTTGCAACCGGCACCCTGGAGAACATCCTGGGGGGCACCCTAGGGGGCGCGCGGAGACCTCGATAGAGTTCTCCCGCGGCCCGAGGAGGCCAGACGACGACAGTGTCGTGTCCCCCCGGCCCCAACGGTGCCGATCGCAAGCCACACCCCGGCGTAACCATACCTTTTGTAATCGCCGAGCTGTTGCGATTTTCACGCTTCAGGATCATGCCTGGTGAGGACGTCTCAGGCCAAACGCCTGGCCCGCCCTTTCGATCGGCCTCGGGGAGCGGCAAAGATGAGTTGTTTATCAGGATAAAGGACGGAGGATGCGGATGCGGATGCGGACGCGTATGCGGATGATGCGGATGATGGACGACAACGACGATGAAGATGATGGTGATGGTGATGTTGGTGGTGATGATGGTGATGATGATGATTATACTGATGATGATGATGATGATGATGATGATGATGATGATGATGATGATGAAAGTGGTGATGGTGATGATAATGATGATAATGATGATGATGGTGATGATGATGATGATGATGGTGATGATGATGATGATGGTGACGACGATGACGATGACGACGACAATGATGATGATGCTGGTGATGGGGATGGGGGTGATGATGATGCTGAGAAAGGGGAGGGGGCGGAAATTCTACCTGCCTAACATGTTACTTATAATCAACGCAACCCGCAGTCTCGACGAATATATCACATCACACTTAACGCCGCCCAATCTGACCGCATCCGTCTACGCCCGCATGTTCAAACCCAGTCTGCTTATTTAAGGGACGGTTGGGAGGGGAGGATAGGAGTTCGAGGTGGAGGCGGGGCCTGAGGCCTGAGCCCGACTTTCAATCCTGAATTTGTCACATCCGGCAACATCAGTTGTGCTCTCGCCAAGCCTCGCTCGAGGCTTATAGTGGTGTTCCCAAAAGGTCGCGCGAGCCACTCATTCTTACCTATTCAAGGTGCGCGTTCGCCTCACATCCTCACCTCACAACTGCTTGCTTACGGAATATGGAGCCCAACTCATATCTGTCCGCTCCAGACACCAACGCGCCTCGCAATCTGATGCCGCCCCACGTTTACCGCAAACTATTTCCACCTCGTTCCCCTCTCACTGCCCCGCCCTTTGGTGTCATACATCTCCCCAGTTCTTCCAAGATCCTGCGCTCCCTCATCGCAGTACAGCGTGTTCAACAACTACATGCCCTTGCGGGCTTCTCCTCTTACTTAATAAATACTGATGCATTCGTTTTCTCCTTGCGACTCGCTGGGGCATGGCATTCGTACACTGGACACTGCGCCGAAATCGGCCAAATCTGTTTCTAATGCAAACGCTGCTGCTCTTGCGCTGCCAGGGTCCGGGCAACGGAACAAAAAGGAGGAGGAGAGGAGGAAGAGGAGGAGATGGAGGAGGAGGAGGAGGAGGAAGAGAAGGTAGAGGAGGAGGAGGAGGAGGAGGAGGTTGAGGAGGAGGAGGAAGAGGAGGAAATAGAGGAGGAGGAGGAGGAGGAGAAGGAGATCGACCGACTCTGCAGAGGGGCGCCGTCCGTTTGCACTATCACTGGGTGCGTCAGCTCGGCTCTCCTCTAGAGTGCGCCGAACACGAACATGTGGTTGTGGTGCTGATGCTGCTGCTGCTGCTGGCGCTGATGCTGGTGATGCTGATGCTGATGATGAGTATGATGATGATGCTGATGATGTTGATGCTGATGATGACGCTGCTGATGATGATACTACGGATGACGAGGGTGATGATGATTATGATGATGATGATGATCCCGCTCTCCCAGGGGGGCCGCTGCCGACGTGCACACTCCCCCCGCTGCTGCTACTTGATGATGATGATGATGATGATGATGATGATGATGATGATGATGATGATGATGATGATGATGATGATGATGGTGGTGCTGCTCAGTAGTAACAGATTATGGTGATGGTGGTGCTGAGGAGAAACGCGAGCGACGGTAACGAGGAAGACGAGAAGGGCGAGGGCCGGAGGAATGGGCAGCAGGAGAGTAAGTGGGCAGATCGGCACGATAATGACGAATTGGACACGAGAAGAGGGACATCTTATAATCGGATGCATGTGAGGAAGTTGGGGAGGACAGGATGAGCAGACGGAGTAGGGAGAGAAAACAACGAGCACGGAGCAGGGTTGGATGAGCGGGGAGGGAGGATGGTGAGGTGGCGGAGGAAGGGTGAGAAGGAGGGGAAAGGAGAAAGAACGACATCGGCGTTGCGAAAGGGAAGGGGAGAAAACGGGACGAGGGGAGCGATGGCGGAAGAGTGACAGGGGCTTCACGCAAATGCAGCAGAGGGGGCTAGCAACGCGCGGCAGGCAGGGGGGGGGGGGAGCGCTTTTGCAACGTACTACGTGCTTGATAGTATGTGGCTAGCCTGCAATATCGTTTCTCTGTGACCATCGCAATACTCAAGGTGGTTGCGCCCAAGATCAACTTCGCATATCACACCGCCGCGATATCATTGCTTGCCTCTTTCGCACGCGATGAGACCACGGCTATCGCTGACGAAGTCGGGTTCCAACTTCGCCTCCCATACTTTCAAAATCAACGATAAGGCCCGCTGCAACTGTTCGCAATTCTCGCACGCAGTTGCCCCAGCGTTGTAGTTGATGACGCTGGGCTCAAACCTCGCCTCTCGTATCTCGTGGAGCAACGACATAGCCCGCTGCTAGTGTCTGCCTTTCTCGCACGCGCCGATCCCGGCGTTGTAGCTGATCACGTCGGGCTCCAACTTTGCATCCCGTATCTCGCTCAGCAGCGACAAAGCCCGCTGCCACTGTTCACCTTTCTCGCACGCGCCGATCCCGGCGTTGTAGCTGATGACGTCGGGTTCCAGCTTTGCCTCCCGTATCCCTCTCAGCAGCGACAGGGCCCACTGCCACTGCTCGCCATTCTCGCACGCGCTGATCGCAGAGTTGTAGCTGATGACGTCGGGCTGCAGCTTCCTCCCCCGCATCTCGCTGAGCAGCGAGAGGGCCCGCTGCCACTGCGTGCCTTTCTCGCAAGCGCTGACCCCAGCGTTGAAGCTGATGACGTCGGGCTCCAGCCTCGCCTCGTGCATCTCCCTGAGGAGCGACAAGGCCCGCTGCCACTGCTCGCCTTTTTCGCAAGCGCTGATCCCAGCGTTGTAGCAACTAACGTCGGGATTTAATTTTGTCGCCCACATCTCCCTGATCAGCGACACAGCCTGCTGCCATTGTTCACCCTTCTCGCACGCGCCGATCCCAGCGATGCAGCTGATGACGTCGGGCTCCAACTTCGCCTCCCGCATCTTTCTTAGGAGAGATAGGGTCCGCTGCCACTGCGTGCTTCTCCCGCACGAGCTAATCGCAGCGTTGTAGGTGATGACGTCGGGAGAGAGCCTCTCTTCCTGCATCTCCCTCAGCATCGACAGGACATACTGCCATGGCCCACTTTTCTGCAACGCGCCGATCCCGGCGCTGTAGCTGATGACGTCGGGCTGCAGCCTGACCTCGCAGATCTCCCCCAGAAGCGAGAGGACCCGTTGCCAGTGCTCGCCTTTCCCGCACGCGCTTATCCCAGCATTGTAGCTGATAGCGTTTGGACTCAGTTTCGCACTGCGCATATCTATGAGTAGCGATACGGCCCACTGCCACTGTTCACCCTTCTCGCACGCGCTGATTCCAGCGCTGTAGCTCACAACGTTGGGAGCCAACTTCTCCTCCAACATCTCCCAGATTAACCCTAGGGCCAGCTGCCACTGCTCGCCTTTCCCACACGCGCTGATCCCAGTACTGCAATTGACGACGTTGGGCTCCAACTTCACCGCCCGCTGCTCCCGGAGCAACGACAGGGCCTGCTGCCACTGCGAGCCCTTCTCGCACGCGCTGATCCCAGCGCTGTAGCTGATGACGTCGGGCTCCAACTTCGCCTCTGGCATCTCCCTTAGCAACGACAAGGCCGACTGCCACTGCTGCCCTTTCCCGCACGAACTGATCATAGCATTGAAGGAGATGGCGTTGACGTTGGCCTCCACCCGCGTTTGGATCATGTCGCTCAGAAGCGACAACGCCTGTTGCCACTGACTGCCCTTTCCGAGTGCGCTGGCGGTCGCAATGTAATGACCAGGGCTTACTTCCACAAGTAGTTGTGACGCTTCGCGGAACAGCTGCAGCGCCGCGCTCCATTCCGTTGTCCTCCCGCACTTCTTCAGTGCCACATTCAAGCATGTACTACCTGGTCGAGATCCCCGCAGCAAGTCTGGCATCCCGAGGAGTCTAGAGCAAGCGCCATGGCCTCTGCCGCAACTTCGGCCAAGACTCAAGACTCAAGGCAGGCCATTTCAGCCAAATTGGCTACGGGAAGGAGGAGGAGGATGGGGAGGAGGAGGAGGAGGAAGGATCATGGCAAGCAGTAGAAAAAACGAGCATGAGGAGAACCGACCCAACCCTGGCGATCTTGAAGCCAGCTGGACACATGTCAGGCCAGTGTGCCCCTGGCTGCGACTTTTGCGGGACGAGGATGTGACGGAGGAGAAGCAGCCGCACGACAGGGACTATGATTGGGAGCGGAGGGCGCCAATGACGACGAGGCCAAGGCGGCAGATAATGGCGACGAGCGCTAAGGCTGGCGGGATGGGGAAGGGGTCGGGAAGAAGAGCACGGCCCTCCCCCCCGGGAGTCGGACCCCATGCGCCCTCGGGCAGGGAGCGGGGAAGAGAGGGGTGCACAGGGTGCGATGGGGGGAGGGGATCTGGACTGGGAGGGGGGAGCGACGGCGAGGGGGAACAATGCACACAGAGAAGAGGAGGGAGAGACAGGAGAGGCGACGAGGAGCGGGCGAGGGAAAACAAATCGGAGGGTTGACGCCGCCCCTCCGCGGGAGTGCGCGGGCTTGGTGCAGCTGGCGCCACGGCAGTGGGCCAAAGCTCAGACCTCATCGCTATTGGATACAAGCGAACTGATCGCTTGCCTTGAGGAGGAGAAGGAGGATGAGGAGGAGGAGGAAGGGAAATATGATAATGCTGGTGATGATGCCGAGGATGGTGATGCGCCCGTTGGAGGCAGACAGCAACTCAAGCGCGAGGCTCTCTGTTCTTCGTGTACAGGTCATGCTGCGCAAACGCTCGCTTGCCAAATCCAATGTTGTTGGGGGGGGGTCTCGCGTCCGCGCCGGATCAAAGTGGGAGGTCCAGCCAGATCAGTCCCAGCGGTAGACCTTGCCACGCGCCTGTCTGGAACAAGTTGCCAAAGACTTGCTGGACACGGACACCCAACGGCGCCTGTGCGAGGTGTCCCAGTCCTGGTCTTTTCACGCGCCGCCCTGGCTGCCCAGCAGCCAGGGTGTCGCTGCACGTGCGAGAGCCCAAGCAGGCACGCACACACATGCACGTTCGACAGCTGCGTGCCGATCAACCGCTTCACAGCACGGTTCCTGCGCAAACAGAACTGCTGCGTCGTCTCGATCGGTTCGCGGCGAAGACGGAAGAGACGGGTAGGAAGAATCGGAGGATGAGAAGGAGTGGGGGCAGGAATAAAACGAGGACGAGAAGGAAATGGAAGGCGGATAACGATTCGAATGAAGGTGATGATGATGACGACGATGATGATGCTGATGATGATGAGGAGGCGTGAGGAACAGCAAGATGGTATAAGCAAAGGAAACAGGATAACGATCATAGGGAAGCAGTCGGATACGAATGATGAACACGAAGAGGAGGAGGATGAGGAGGATGAGGAGAACGAGAAACAGCAACAACACCTTTCTTCCAACGCACTTATTTGTTGGGCAGGGAAGGAACAACATCAACACCGAGAAGGATCGATGGGGTCCCCGGCACGATACCCCTCCTCCCACGCCGCCCTCTCTTTCTCCTTGTCATCTCCCTCCTTCCGCCTCTCTCTTCCCTCCTATATCCTCCGTCCCCTCCTCCTCCTCATTATCATCATCATCCTTCTCAGCCCATCCTCTTCATGCTCCCTTCTTCTCTTTCCTCCCTAGTCTCGTGCCCCTCCTACGCATCCTCCTCCTTACCCTCTCGTGCAACCCCTTTATCCTCATTCTTCTGGACCTCCTCCTTATCACTCTCTTTCTCCCTCCCATCCTCCCATCCTCTCGTCACTCTCGTCTCCCTATCTCCCCTGTTCCCTCCTCGCATCTCCTTTCCCTCTCCTGCTCCCTCCTCCTCCTCGTCTTCCTCCTTCTCGGCCCACTTCCCACCTCATTTCCCGTCTCCCATCCTCCCTTCTTCCTTCCTCCCGAACCTCTCCCTCGCAAGTAACTCCTCCTCGTCGCACCGCCGGACACGTGGCGGTGCTTCGCTAGATGCTTCCTCCCTGTGTACAGCCCGTATCAGAAGGATGCGCGATGAGGGTGCAAGGGCCTTGGGCGCCCATGTCGAGGCTTTTTTCGAGCGGGGCGCGGCCAACAAAGGTGGCCAGGGATGGACCGAGGAGGCACGGATGCACGGGTACCCATGAGAAGGTTGCCCATCCTTATTGTTATGGCCAGACAATACTGCCAGTGCTGAGCTGCCAATCTCTGGACAGATGGAACTCAAGCCATCTTCCACCCTCGCCCCGTGGGCCGCGCACGTTCGTCTTACAGTGGGGGCCCGAACACAAGAAGCCTTCCACAAGAAACCCTGCCCTGAGAGACCCCGGGACGTCCACTGTTTTTTTGGTGTGGGAAGGTTACGCTTTCCGTGGCAAAGCCATCGAAACCCAAGACACCCAGGGCACCCCGGAGGCGACCAGGGTGTTTCTCGGCGTGTGCCTCCACCGTACATGTGTTTGTAAACAGCCCCGTGGGCGGCGGGCGCGCGCTTTTTTCAGAGTCTGTTCCTCGAGAGAGCGCCGCGCAGCCTCGCTTCGCCAGCAGTGGCGCGGACGACGGCGAGTGTTCTTTCACAGCCTGGCTCCCTGCCCAGCGTCGCGCGTGCTCGCCCGAGCAGCCGCACACGCCTGTGCGGACGACGGTCGGCTGGCTGTCAGCGTGTGGCTCTCGCCGCGCTGCTCCGAACAACCTGTCCTGACCTGAGGTCGGGCACGTCCTCCTACAGGCGGGCTTGGGACGAAACACAAA